>OY992879.1:81498550-81538550 GCA_963921405.1 Cepaea hortensis
TGTATAAAACTTTGAAACTTCTTCGTAATAAATCATCTCACACTCAAGTGGAACCTGTTGAGTAGAGAACATCATGGTGAGAGCAACTCAATCCTGACCGTAATTAGGTGAGTGTAGGCCAATAGCAGCACTCAGATCTATAACAGAGATCCTATCTCTGTCATACGTCTAAATAGCTCATCACATTGGTCTTAGACATGGCAACACCAGGAAAGAATAAAGGAACGAGTAGAAACCCAGCAGATGCCCTACTGGAAGATCCTACCTTTTCACATTCCCTTCCTCCCTCCCAACCATTCTCAATCTCTCCAATTATCATCCCACTACATTGTCCTCAACTCCCTGAGTAAAATGATATATCACACAAGCTAGTTAAAGCCACACAATAGGACACTAGTGCCGACGCTCCTATAATACTTTCTAGCACCGCACTTATAGAACATTCTATCACCGCACCTATAATACATTCTATCACCGCACAGTACTGTACTCTATTCATAATCATACTCTAAGTTAGATATGATTAATAGTATACCATATGCCTATTACGGTTGATGATTGAGACTATGCAATCCCAGACTGGATCTATGTCCGCCGATACATTATCAACACTTTGACACTATAGTCTCTTTCAATTAACACAACTCGGAATACTGCGCCGATCTTTAACACTTCAGAATTTTTGGTCGACTCCCCCAACTTGTTTACCTCAACTGGTTTTATATCGGGGCTTGAGTGACGTCACCAAATTGTCTAGACGCAGAGACGTCGAGATGTTGTTTTTCTCTTTATTTTTCCCAACTCAATGTGGACATCTGGCTGGTGTCCCCTTTCATCTGGGAGATTGTTTGTCTCATACAACAAAGATCCTGGCACTTCCGAGAGTCCCGCTAGTCTGGGATCTGGGGAATCATGTCCCCTACATCACACAATCCAACCGACGTGTATTCAGACATTTCGTCTACACTTCAAAGGCTAACAACCGCCTTGGCAGACGTCTGGCGTTATTGTTCGTCTCGAGCAACAACTTGTTAACAAATTGCCGTCCGGGGTAGAAATTTGACGCGACATATTTTGTTCCTCAGTCTATACAACATCAAAGGGTTTGCCGGTGTTTGTGCAGACAAATGCCTCTTTTTTTTCATCGAACGAACCATCAAGTTTATTTTTCGTGACACTGCCTCCACTTCCATTCTTAAGCTGGATGTTGTGGTATCATATGCCAGGCTCTCCTGCCCCAAACATCGACCATTAGCTTTGGCTATGAACCCCCAGCCACTTCTCTCACCTCTTGACACCGAACCATCTGTGTAGATAATCACATCACTCGAGTGAGCATTGTCCTGAATTAGTTGCTGGATTTCCACTTCCGTGGCCCCTTCTGGCCACTCCCTGCACTCCCGGCTTAATGTGATTATAACTCTGCACAAGTCTGACTGCTCCGCTGGCACTCTGACCCACTCCTCTCCACGCCTAATGTTCTCCAGGGGGCACACCTGTCTGATCGTATCCTCCGCCTGAGCCATCCATGATTTCCCTCTTATTAGTCGCTGACCCTTAATTGCGTCCAGCGCCTCATGCAGTGGGTGGTCTGTGTCTGCAGCTACTCAGAGGTATGCCTTCGCCTGCATCACCTTGAGCCTACCAGCAACAGTCGGCAGACCAAGGATGTAACGCATACACACTACTGGGGTGTCTCTAGTACATCCCAGAATGACCCGCATAGCTTCGTTCTGTATGCGCTCTAACTTCACCAGCTGACTCTCTGAGACAGTGAGCAGACCTAATACATAATCAATTACTGAGAGGATCAAGTGCTGGTATAGTGTGAAAAGCATTATCTGCTCTATGTCCATCGCAGCCATAGTTTTAAGTGCATTGAGTCCCTTTTGAGTTCTTGTCACGACCGTCTCCACATGGTCCTTGAAGGATAGGCTCCTGTCAAATGTGATCCCCAGATACTTCAGTTTGTTCTCTCTGCTGACATTTCTACCATCTATCGCGAGGCTTGGGACATCAGCTCTTACAATCCTGTTGTCCAGAGAGCACCACAAAACAGCCGTCTTTTCCGGGTGGATGACAGCATTCATTTCTGTGCACCAGTCAATCACTTTATCTACTATCGCCTGTAACTCCTGGGCTGTTTGCTCCCTATCTTTCCCCTTGCCTATATGCAAGAATATCATCTGCAAATGTTAATATTCGTCCAACCCCTGGTGCTTCTAGGTTTGCAATCTTGCTCGTATACATTAAAGAGCACCGGTGCAGTACTCTGTGGCAGTCCCGGGGTTAACATATGTGGCTCTGAGGTCCATGCGCCCAGACGGAGAGCAACCCGACGAGAGTGCAGGACGGCTGCTATCCAGTTCACCAACCAGGGATCTACCATCTTCTCCATCAGTGCGGTCATCAAAATATCATATCGAACTCTATTGTACGCATCCTCGAGATCAAGCGCTACCGCCATCGTTTCCTGTCTACTCTGGAACCCCTCATAAACATCAAAGGCAAAAGTGGCTGCATTAGACCAGGTATCTTTTCCTGGCCTGTAGCTCCCCAGGCCTCTTGGAAGAAGCTTCCCCCTTTCCAAAACATTCTGCAGCTTAACAACGACTATCTTCTCTAAGACCTTCCCAAATGTATTCTGGAGGGTGATGATCCTAAAGCCGCTAAGCTTTGACTGATTCTTGAATGGTTTTGGGAGAGGGATGAGTAAAGGAGGATATGTGGGTGAGTGATTGTTGGTGGGTAATGGGACGGGTAGAGGATATGTGAGTGGGTGGGGAGATGTGTGAAGTCGGGTGGATGTGTGTGGGTGGGGGATGTGTGGGTTGGGGAATGTATGTGTGCTTGGGGTGTGGGTGGATGGGATGTGTGGTGGGTTAGAGGTGTGTGTGGGTGGAGAAATGTGTAGGTGTAGGGATGTGGTGGATGGGTGGGGGGATGTATGTGTGTGTGGGTTATGTGTGTGGTTGGGTGGGGGAGTTGGAGTGAATGGGCGATGTGTGGGTGGGTGGTGGATGTGTCTCATAACATAGTAATATGCATTGTTTATGTTTACAAAATTCATGTGACAATGATTTTCCTATGCACTGTTGATGAAAGAAAGATGAGTGATTTGAAGGGCCGAATGTAAGACGGGCCTGCGTGCCCAATTTGTTACCCTTTGAAAATAAAGTATGTTCGTTCGTTCGTTCGTTCGTTCTTCTTCTTCTTCTTCTTCTTCTTCTTCTTCTTCTTCTTCTTCTTCTTCTTCTTCTTCTTCTTCTTCTTCTTCTTCTTCTTCTTCTTCTTCTTCTTCTTCTTCTTCTTCTTATTATTATTATTATTATTATTATTATTATTATTATTATTATGAGGGCTAGTTAATAAGTAAGTCACACAGTTCTGTGGGACGGCAGGTAAATGTAGTTGGTGTTTTCTATAGGTGTCATTAGGTGACAGCAACATCGAACTTTATATTCCCGTTCATCAGGTGCCGTTAGGTGTCTCATGCGCATGCGCAGCGCATAAACAAAATGGCGACTGTACTTACGGAGTGTACAATCAAAGGGCAACGTGCTGTTGTGCGATTTTGTGTGTGTGTGTGTGGCAAAAAGACTGCCTGCAAAGGACATTCATACGGAAATGCTTCCTGTTTATGTTGACAAATGTGTGTCCTGTAAAGCGTTGCATAGCTGGGTAGAAAAATTTTCTCAACGACGCTCTAAGTTTGTTGATGAAATCTGATCTGGGAAGGTTATGCTGACAGTGTTTTGGGATTGTCAAGGAGTGCTTTTAACCAGTTTCAAAAAGAAAGGTGACAATGTGAATTATGAATCGTACTGTGAAGTTCTATCGATGCTTCATGATGCAATTCGAAGAAAACGTCCAGGACTGCTGACTAGAGGTGTGTCGCTTCTTTATGACAATGCCAGACCACATACGGCTAGATTAACTCCGGAGAAAATTAACCAACTAAAGTGGGTAGTTCTTGAACAGCCCCGACTTAGCCCCTAGCGATTTCTGCCTTTTTTGTCCACTGAAAACCCACCTTGGCAGGAGACATTTCGAGAATGACGCCGAAGTTGAATGTGAAGTTAAAACGTGGTTTAAAAACAGAGCACACAGTTCTATGCAGGCGGTTTGGGAGGACTGATAAAACGATGGGATAAGTGCATCAATGTTGGTGGAAATTATGTTGAGAAATAAAGGGACAATGTATGTATAAAAATAAAGTGATTTCAATGTGTTATCATATTTAGTTATTTTTCTACACTACAGCCATTTGTGACTTACTTATTGACTTCTCGTACTATTCTGCTCTTCTTCCGTTTTTTTTTTGGGGGGGGGGAGGGGGGGGGGGTTATGTAGGTTTCTTAGTGTCCATTTAGCTTTATAGCCTCCCTATCGATTATACTGTCTCCCTGTAGTTTTCTTTGCCTACCTGTAGCTTTCTTAGTCTCCCTGTAGCTTTCTGTGTCTACCTTAGCTTTCTTAGTCTCCCTGTACCTTTCTTTGTCTACCTGTAGCTTTCTTAGTCTCACTGTAGCTTTCTGTGCTTACCTTATTACCTTAGCTTTTTTAGTCTCCCTGTAGCTTTCTTAGCCTATCTGTAGTTCTTCAGTCTCTTTGTAGCTTTCTTAGCCTATCTGTAGTTCCTCAGACTCCCTGCAGCTCTGCTAGCCTACCTGTCCGCAGGTTAATCTACCCGTCACATCTGTTACAACAGAAGGCAAGCGTCTGGCAGTTTCCATTCAAAAATCGTAACGCACACCGCAATGTCATACGATACCGGCGTATGAATATTAAACGCCCAACATTTATACATGTCTTATTATTTATGTGTTTCTGTCTGCGCCGACTGGAACAGAGTGCCAAGACCGAAGGTGTGGAATAACTACAGACAGGTCGATTCTGAAATCTAACGCTGCCGTTTGTTCCTGTCTGTCTGGGTTGATTTGCTCCTTGTCCTATTAACGTTACTGTCCAACATGTTCTTTTTATGTTTTATTACAGTGTGTTTATTTACAATGTTGATTTAGGGAGCAACGGAAGTGTACAGGCTAGAACAGTGGTTCTCATCCTTTTTTTTTTTTTTTTGGCCCTTGTGTCCCTTTACCATATGTTCAGAAGGCCCCCGCCCTCTTCGTATTTTCTCCCTATACACCCCCCACCCCCCGCCCCTACACAGTCTGCGTAAAAATGGAAGCTAAATTTAATAACACACACTAGAACAAGTCTAGACGTCTACATAAAACGTGATTTGCATGTCTGCTTACGTTATAAAATGAATTTCAGAAGAGCGAGAAGTACAGAGCCTTACAGTATGGACGGAATAACAATATCAAGTAATTGGTTCTTGTATTAATGCGATATTGAAATAATTTTAATCCCCACCCCCCCCCCCCTCTGGAAACCCTACACCGGCTTAGAACCACTGGGCTAGATACTAGACTGCCAGTCTGGTGGTTATGGGTTCGACTCTCCTCGAGGCGGATTCCGGTTTTAAAAATGGATCTGGTCCCCCAGCTTTATATGGGTACCAAGACATTCTTTGGGAATAAAAGCGACCAGCTTGATACTGACTACAGCACCCACGGAGCGCAGATTTGTCTATACAAATGTGGGTCTGGCATCATATACCCATTGTGATTTAAGGCCTGTATAGATGGCCCTCTTCTTTATGTGCTGTGATTGCCTTTGTTTTACTTTAGTTCATCGCTTTACAGTTAAAGTCAGTTGCACGTTGTTGTACAGGACGTCGTAGTCAATACCTCCAGCATTTGCCTGTTTGTGATTTACTGGACAATTTTACGTTCAGTGTGGCGAAGGTGTGGCAGTTCGTAATCCCACATACTCGCGTTCGAAACACAACTGCGGGCGATTTGGCAGCAGGCCGCCTTGTGTTGGATTTTTACGAAATGGTATGTGTGTTGGTCGTTCAGAAAGCATTGGCAAACTACTGAACGTAAATTTGTCAAGAGATCACAACAGCACCCAAAAAAAAAAAAATGCTGGTGTTGACTGCGGCGTTCTGTAAAGGATATGCAACTAACTTTAACTTTTAGTTTATTATTACTTTCTGAACGACTGACGCTCGTACCATTGTATGAAAATCAACACAAGGCGGTCTGCTTGCAAATCGCCTGTAGATATGTTTCGAGCGTGGTAGGCCTATGCCGTATTGCGAATCGAGATGGGAACACTTTCGCACATGCACAGTATCTTAGCGATTATTGTTAAATTATTGTTGCATTGGTAAATCCGAGGAAAGCAGCAATGGTATGATTCTCACTGAACGCTTGTTGTCATGAACGCCTTAACACCAGCCGTAAGCTTGTGGTCGGAGGTTGGAGGCCGGAGGTTGAGGAAATAACTCATGCAATGAAGTGCGTGAATGAATATCACAAACACACACACACACACACGCGCGCGTACACACAAACACACACACACGCGCGCGCGCGTACACACAAACACACACACACACACGCGCGTACACACAAAACCGCACGCGCACGCACACAGGCACGCACATACATAAAACGGGAAGTAGACGGTAAGCTTTACTATAACACGATCACAAAAAGCAAAATGGACGTTGCGGGCAAAGTCTTCTCCAGTATACACACAACAAACACACATCGATACAACAATATGTCAAACACTACATAAAATAAATATATAACAGTAGTGTATGTGTGTGTGTGTGTATATATATATATATATATATGAATATATGAGTAATATAATCAAAGATATGGAAACTAATCACCAGAAAAATGAATCCAGAAATTTTTTTAAAGAACTGAAGTCAATGAAACGAGGGCACCAACAAAACACATATGGTTTAAAAGACAAAAATGGGAATATGATAAATACCAATGAGGAAATGTGCAACACATGGAAAGAATATTTTATTGAATTACTAAATTGTGAAGCTCCAAGTAACATTTTCCCACAGGAAGAGGTTCTAACATGCGAACCACAAATTGAAGAACCTACATTTGAAGAAATCCTATATGTAATCACACGACTTAAAAACAATAAGGTAACTGGGACTGATGGAATTGCTGCTGAATTTATAAAGGCAGGTGGCCATGCATTACATCTAAAGCTATACGAACTAATAATAAAAATCTGGAGGACAGAAGAATTACCCCATGACTGGAAAGAGTCATTATTGATACCTATCTTTAAGAAAGGAGACAAGTTCCAATGTGGAAATTATAGAGGAATATCACTACTGTCCACAAGCTATAAGATACTATCCGCAGTATTACTAAATAGACTAAAACCATATTCAGAAGACATATTAGGTGACTACCAGGCGGGTTTTAGACAAAACAGATCAACAATAGATCAGATATTTATCTTACGACAAATAGCCGAGAAACATTGGGAATATAAAAGAGATCTCCATAACATTTTTGTGGATTTTAAAAAGGCTTATGATAGTGTCCATAGGAATAGTCTATGGAATGCTATGCAGGAATTTGGAATACCAAGGAAGTTAATCAACATGACCAGACTATGCATGGAAGATACTTATAATATAGTAACATATAAAGGCAGGAAATCAGACCCCTTCCAAATAACATCTGGCTTGAAACAGGGTGATGCACTATCGCCGCTACTCTTCAATCTGGCTCTAGAGAAAGTTGTAAGGAAGATAAAGGAGGAATGTGATATTGGAGGAACATCCAAGCTGCTTGGTTATGCAGATGATATAGATATTATAGGGCAAAGTGAACAAAAGACATTGGAAATATTGACTCACTTAAAGGAAAAAGCCCAACAGATGGGGCTGGTTATCAACCAAGATAAGACAGAATATATGGTAATTTCAAGAGACGGAATGGCTAGAAACTCTGGCCACATACAAATAGATAATATGACCATTAAAAGAACGGAAACATACAAATACCTGGGTACGATCTTCAACTGCTCCAACATCATAAGGGAAGAAATACAAACTATAATCAACTCTGGAAATAAGATATACTATGCACTACAACATCTACTAAAATCAAAGGCGCTATCTCGTAACACCAAAATCACAATATACAAAACACTGATCAGACCAGTTGTGCTGTATGGCTCTGAAACCTGGAGTACAACGAAAGGAGACGAAGCCTTGTTACAAACCTTTGAGAACAAAATTTTAAGACGCATCTTTGGACCCATTAGGGATACACAAAGTGGAGAGTGGAAAAGAAGAAGTAACAAAGACATTTATGATCTGTTTAAGTCCCCGCTAATCACTGGTATCATGAAGGCTAATAGACTACAATGGCTGCATATAGAAAGAATGGAAGATAATAGGGAAACAAAACACGCTTACACTCAGGAAATAAATGACCGTAGACCCCGAGGTAGACCAAGAAGGCGGTGGAGAGATAATACATGTACAGACCTACAAGCACTTGGAATCAACGACTGGCAAGAGAAGGTCCACCAGAGAGACGAATGGAGACGGATTGTATTTGCAGCAAAGAACCTCAATGGCTCGGAACGCTGAAGAAGAAGAAGAAGAAGAAGATATATATATAAAAGGCGGTTCTAGTAGTCATTGTGAACACAGCAGCAGCAGAAGTAGTAGTAGTGTAGTAGTAGTAATATTAGTAGTAATAGTAGTAGTAGTAGCAGCAGCAGCAGCAGCAGTAGAAGTAGTAGTAGTAGTAGTAGTAGTAGTAGTAGTAGTAGTAGTAGTAGTAGTAGTAGTAGTAGTATTAGCAGCAGCAGCAGCAGCAGCAGCAGCAGCAGCAGCAGTAGTAGTAGTAGTAGTAGTAGTAGTAGTAGTAGTAGTAGTAGTAGTAGTAGTAGTAGTAGTAGTAGTAGTAGTAGTAGTAGTAGTAGTAGTAGTAGTAGTCAGAGTCTCACCCAGAGTTATAACGCGTTGTTTGCACCAACGCCCGACAATGCAACGCTGATCTATGATAAGCACTACAGCTATAACGCGGCGTCGTCAACAACGCCAGGCAATCAACGCTGAGCGATACTAAGCAGTCGGCGGTCAGCTGGAACACAGCGTGAACATTGAGGGGTCACGCGGGCTGACTCGAGCACAACTGTGGTGTGTGCTGAAAGTCCAGGCAGACTAGGCTTGGGGGCCGTAACGGACTGACGTGTGAATGCAGCTTGAGAGTTTTATGCATGTCTTGATAGCTAGCCTGTATGACCGTTGGAGATGGAACGCCTGTCTGTGTGACTTGTAAGTGGAGTGCAGTGATGTATTATTATATTGATGTATTGATTGCTTGCATTTAGAATCTATTGGATATTGTGAATTGTGATTGCGCGAAGCTTGTATTGTTTCTGATGTGTACAGTGCGCGAATAAATAGCGCGAAGTATATTATCGGCTGTTAGCCTCGTGTTATTTGATAAGCATACTTAGTATCACACTTGTCAAGATACGAGCCATAATTCTTGCCCTAAGCAAGACTTTGACAAGTGCGAACGTGGGGTCTACGTCCTCATTAGATTTGAACCGTGAAATACGAAAAATAGAGTGTTAAATAATTGTAAACATGGCGACTGTTGTGGAGTTTTTTTGTGAATCAATTATTGGTATAAAGTGCGAGTTTTGAACAAATGCGAGCGTGTAGGTTATAATTTAATAGAAAAATACCATCTTTCGAGTTAATTTATCGAAACTATAAGTGCTTTTTTGGACTTAGTAAATTTCAACCGAGTTATTGAAGTGATAAAAACAAAATGGCGGCCATGTCCTTGAATGTCATTGAGTAGAAGTAGTGTTAGCGGAACGTTTGGAAAGTGTGAAAAGAGAGTTGTTGAGTGTGGTGATACGACTAACAACAATACTTGACGACATACAAACCTACAAAAACTTAAGTGGCATTACATACACCACACACTTGCACATGTTCTAATTTCTCTTGCTCCAAAAATAACAGGTTGTTTGGTGTCATCTACACCTGTCCCTTGTAAACTCCGGAATGTTTTGGTCGACCTGAATTAAAAACCAGTGTAGTTTCGGGCAGTACTGAGCAGCCATTGTCCGACACATTGCCTCAGGAGTACTTGAGTATAAAATTTTGTTTCTCTTTCTTATATTTTCGTTCAGCAGGCCTAAACATAAGCTGTAATATTAAGTCCTGTAAACTTTTGAACTTAAATTACTAACAACATTATTAATTTTGTGTCTATCCATTTCATCATACATATTGTTCATCATGTCTAGTTTAAACGAGTACATCGAAATGGGTTTAAAGATGAACCTTTCTGGTGAAGAGTTAAGGACCTGGAGTGAGAAAAAGATTACCTCCTACAACAGGAAAAGATTAATGAGCGTGATGAAAGAGCAGCCGAAAGATCTTTGAAAGTTAAGCAGGCAGAGTCAGGCGCTACTTTAAAACTTAAGCAAGCAGAAACAGATGCAGAAATAAGAAAAGCTGAAATTTTAGCCCAAACCAAGAAAGAAGAGCTCGAAGTAAAGCTAAAAATTGAACAGCTGAAAGCAGAAACTTCCAAAGAAAAGGAAGATAGAAAAGCTGACAAAGACCAGCCATATAAGAAATACCAAGGGCTGATTAAAAGTTACACCACAGGTGATTGCATAGCAGCTTTCACACAAAATTTTGAATGTATTATGGATCATTACCAGATCCCAAAGTCAGAATGGAGTATAATATACATGAGAAGTCTCTCTGGAGAACCTCTGAAAGTGATAGAGTCGATTCCAAATGATCTGAAGAAAGATTATCATTATACTAAGACAAAAATTATGTCTAATTTTCTGCTAGATGAAGCAGGCTACAGAGAACAGTTTAGTAAATTGTCTCCTAAACCAACACAAACGTTCTCTGATTACATCTCAGAAATACAGAATGTTTTTTTTCTAAGTGGCTGTCAGCAGCCAAAGTGAATGATAATTTTGATAAATTGACATATCTTATTTTGAGAGATAAAATTATCACATCTCTCCCACCTCCATTTTCGAAATTTCTATTAGAATGTCAGTGCGAAAGTGTACAACAGATTGAAAGTCGTGGCTCAGGTTATTTTTCGGCCAATAAGCAATGTTTCATTACTGGTCTGACTAGCACAGACTTTGTAGCAGCCGCTACATATGATAGAGCTAAGTCATTGCCCTACAACAAACAAAAGCCCTATAGACAATCTGCTGAACAGCTTAACAAATGCAAATATTGTCATTTGTCACACAACGAAACTGATATGTGTGACCAACATCCTGGTTACATGTCGTACTTACAAAACTACATAGCGAAGCAAGACAAAGAAAGAAAGATATACAGACGTAACACCAAATGCTTCCTTTGTAAGGCGTTCGGCCACTGGCGGAAAGATTGTAAAGTCAAAGCTATGTCCAGAAAGGCGAATGCAGCCATGATTGATAGTTCTTCATCAGAAGATGAAAGTATAGAAGATCACCCGGTAAACGCAGCACATTCTATTGATGTGTTTCAACTCAACAAATGTACTATCTGTGATCAATTTCATGAGGATGGCATTTTGACATGTGGCCATTCCATTCCTGTTACAAATGAGGAAGCCAATTTAGTAGTCAACTCCCAAGGTAAATTAAAGATCCACCATGGGTATATTAACGGTAGAGCTGCCACTGTTTTACGGGATAGCGGCAGTACCCTCATTGGCATTAAGAGAGACTATATCTTACCATCACAATATAGTGGTAAATATGTTACATGCAGAACTTTCTCGGGTAACATCGAGAGATACCCGCTTGCATGGGCATACATAAGTACACCATTCCTCACCGGAAAGGTCAAATGCACAGCATTGACCAATCCTTGTTGCGATGTCATCATTGGTAACCTTCCAGAGGTGAATGATATGCCACATGACGGTATTATATCCACTGTCACTTGTAACATTGATAATACCATTTCACCACCATCACAAATCATCATTCATAATGTATTACCACCTGTAAATGAATGTATGTATGCCAATTCGGCAATGTCATCACAGGAATGTAGTTGTGTAAATGTAACACCAAGTTGTAATGTACATGATAACCTTGATATTACAAATGCAATAACCATATCTACTGTTCAAATGCAAGATCGAATCGATCAGACAGAGGCTTTACAGCTAATAAGCCGAGTTGTAATATCTCCTGAAACAACCAGGGAGAAATTTATAACAGCTAAAAAAGCCGATCGATCGTTGCAAAAGTATTTTAAATTAATAGGCCAAAAGCCACGAGTAGCAAAGAACGCTAAATGGTATTTTGCTCTGAAAAACGGAATTCTGACACGGTACTATACCAAAGGTTCTAGCACTACAGAACAAACGGTGCTACCTTCAGAAAACCGCAACCAAGCATTACAGCTAGCGCATGACATACCCTTTGCAGGGCATATGGCGTATGCTAAAACACGAGCAAGGTTACTTACTCAATTCTATTAGCCTAAATTTTGCAGTGATACCAAATTGTATTGCAGATCGTGTGACATCTGCCAAAAGCTTGTTAAAAAGGGGAAACACCCGCAAGCAGAACTGCAAATAACTGATTTGGCAAGTAGACCGTTTGAAAAGATCTCGATCGATATAGTTGGTCCTCTTAACCACATAACATCAAGAGGAAACAAATATATTGTTACAATAATTGATTTATGTATTCGGTTGCCAGAAGCCATTCCGATGAAGAATATAACTTCCAAAGACATCATGGATGTATTCTTCCATATTTTTGCAAGGGTAGGATTCCCTGATACCATCCTTTCAGATCGGGGTAGCCAGTTTATTGCCGCAGCTACACAAGCGTGTATTAAGATGTTGGGGTGAAGCAATGCTTTAACAGCCCGTACCACCCACACTCCACAGGTATAATAGAAAAGATCAACGGCGATCTTAAACATATGCTCTCAAAAGTAACCCAAGAACATCCCGAAGACTGGGACACGTATCTACCTGCTATTTTATTTGCATATAGGGAAGTGCCACATTCCAGCACTGGATTCTCACCATTTGAAATAGTGTATGGTGCCAAACCACGCGGCCCATTATCATTGTACCAGTCTATGCTGACTGAAAGTAAAACCATATTTACACCCATTTCATCGTATGAACATGTAATATCATTGCGCGATAGAATCATGAAATCATGTGTGTTAGCAAAAGAAGCACTACAAAAATCTGGTGCTATCTACCGACAATACGCTAGCAGAGGAAATAGAACCATTACTCTGACGCCAGGAGAGGACGTTCTTCTCTTATTGCCAAGTGACAGACATCTTCTCACAGACTCATGGCAAGGACCGTTTAAAGTGTTACGACAAATTTCGACAGTAGATTACGAAATTGCAGTTAGGGACAAACACAAGATTTTTCATATTAACATGCTTAAACCATATTACCACAGGGACGACGAACAAGTAGAGACTACAGCAAGCACAACAATAGTGGACCAGACAGACGACAACGATACTGACGAGATACCAACACCAGTACTGGACACGACAACCAACCTACAGGACATAAAGGTAAATCCCAAACTAACGCAGACACAGACTGACAGTTGCAGACAAGTATTACAAGACTACAGTACAATTTTTTTCTAACAACCCAGGACAGACAGACTTAGAGCATCATCATATTATTTTGACATCTGACATCCCAATAAAATGCAGACCATATTCCATTCATATACACTACAAAGACAAATTACACCAAGAAATTATTGACTTAGAAGCAAACCATATCATCCGACGTTCACAATCACATTTTTGTTCACCCATTGTCATTGTGAAGAAAAAGGCCAACACAATAAGACTCTGTGTTGACTATAGGAAACTCAACAGCATTACACAGTTGGATTTAGAACCAATGAGCAAAAGTGAAGACATACTAACTGAACTGACTGACTCACGTTACTTTACTAAACTGGACATGACAAAAGGTTACTGGCAAATACCTGTACATGCTGACAGTATATATCTGACAGCATTTGCCACACCCTGGGGACTATAAGAATGGTGCAAGTTACCATTCGTGCTAGATAATGCTCCAGCAACCTTTGTCAGAATGACAAGACGACTTTTGACAGGCATTTCCAACATCATTTGGTACATGGACGACATTTGCATACATACAAAGAACATGACAGACCACATAACAGCATTACAGCAGACATTCGACAGGATTAGACAACATGGACACAATAAAACCATCCAAAGTTGATATAGCCTTTCAAGAAATTACATTTTTGGGCTATAAGATCTCAAATGGTTTCATATCAACTGACGATAACATCATGTCTAGAATTTTGAAATTGTCGCTTCCGACAACCAAAAAAGAGTTGCGAAGTGTGTTAAGTCTTTTGAATTACTATAGACAATTTATCCCTTATTTTGCTGAATTGACCAAATGTTTCACTGATTTACTAACAAACAAACATCCAAATGTGATTGTAAATAGCGAATGTTTAAGGCCTGCATTTGCGAAAGTACTATCTTATTTTTCCAGTGAACCTATTCTAAAATTACCTGATCTTAGCACTATTTTCAGGCTAAGATGCGATGCGAGCTCCGTAGCCATTGGAGGGGTACTGCTTCAAGAGCACGACCAAATATTGTACCCGGTATACTACGTCTCCCGGAAATTGAACACCATTGAACGAAATTACAGCACGCAGGAACTTGAAGCCCTCGCTCTTGTGTTCTCGGTACGTAAACTTTCGAGATTTCTTTTAGGTAAACACTTCATTATTGAAACAGACAATAGCCCTTTGACATTCATCACCAGTGGTGCCCCAAGTAACCACAGAGTGGCCAGATGGTCCCTTCTTCTACAGGACTATAGCTTCGAAATCAGACATATACGAGGCTCACATAACTCTCTGGCCGATCTTCTATCGAGATGTCCATACGACTCACCCAATAGCCAGGTAACACCCGAGCACATTGCAGATGGTGTATAAACTGCAACGTAAATAGTGCTCAACACCACAGCCAATTGTGACTTTATGTCAGTTACGCTGTGAAGAACAGTGTGATAGGGAAGATTTAATCTCCCATTGTAAATATATTGTGTACATATTATTATTATTATGTGAATGAATGGGTCGTATAATTGTGAGAAATGTGAAAGAATGCAATTACTATTGTAAATATGTAGTATTATAAGAAATAGACACCACAAGTGTCACAGGACAGTACCACAGGACCCAAAGACTTACTGAGCTTGAACAGCGCCAAGTAATCCTGAGTACAGCTACAAAGATGGTCCACGACGTTTTAACAAGTACGAATGATGACCTTGACAACCTAATCCGAGGATAAGACGGAAGAAGCTATCCAACAGCTGATGACAAGATCTGGGTGCTCCGTATATTTAAAGTACATCTAAAACGAGAGACCTTGCATGTGCAACAACACAGCTCTACACTTCCGTTAGATGTCCATATTAATTTGAAAATTAGCATACCATAATGAAATGTTTATAAATTTATGACAATTGTATGAAAATTTGGGTATGAAACATTTCCATATACGAAATTGTATATGTCGAGTTTTGTTAGATGTAATCTCAGCATCGTAGCTTGATTTATTTTTTCACAAGAGTGACCTTTTGTGCACTTTTGTCAAGGAGGATCAAATTATGACACTAAGAAAGAAAATGTTACTTGTAATTTATTTTGTTGAAAGCATGATAAAATTACTGTCCCTAACTTTTGTTCAATAAACAAGGGACATAACTAAATATTGTTGGTGATGTGTAAATATGTATTGAAACTACCATGTTTGCCTAATAGGTATCACGTCAATGTGACGTCATGTGTATATGGGAAAACTTACCAAAACTGAAGACCTTCATTGGATATTCTATTAGATAAGGGTAGATGTCCAATGTCGGAGTTATCTTATAGGTAGATACTCACAGACTCACCTGATTATTTGTAATTTTTCTTTTTGGTGGAGAGGTAGGGGCAAGTTAGCTGTAACCTACCGGACTGGCTGTGTCTCAGCGAGGTAAAAACCATGGAATTGATTATACTTGACAAGTATGCTTGATGGGTAGGCATGGGGATTGTATGCATATTGTTTACTAATCACCTGTACATATTAAGACAAACTAAAGAGTTACGTCAGATGAAGTGCAAAGTTCGATTCTGACAAGATAAAGAACAGCTATATAGAGTACATGAAAGGAAAACCTTTCATGAGAATGAGGGGGTTGGGGGAATGTCAGAGTCTCACCCAGAGTTATAACGCGTTGTCTGCACCAACGCCCGACAATGCAACGCTGATCTATGATAAGCACTACAGCTATAACGCGGCGTCGTCAATAACGCCAGGCAATCAACGCTGAGCGATACTAAGCAGTCGGCGGTCAGCTGGAACACAGCGTGAACATTGAGGGGTCACGCGGGCTGACTCGAGCACAACTGTGGTGTGTGCTGAAAGTCCAGCCAGACTAGGCTTGGGAGCCGTAACGGACTGACGTGTGAATGCAGCTTGAGAGTTTTATGCATGTCTTGATAGCTAGCCTGTATGACCGTTGGAGATGGAACGCCTGTCTATGTGACTTGTAAGTGGAGTGCATTGATGTATTATTATATTGATGTATTGATTGCTTGCATTTAGAATCTATTGGATATTGTGAATTGTGATTGCGCGAAGCTTGTATTGTTTCTGATGTGTACAGTGCGCGAATAAATAGCGCGAAGTATATTATCGGCTGTTAGCCTCGTGTTATTTGATAAGCATATTTAGTATCACACTTGTCAAGATACGAGCCATAATTCTTGCTCTAAGCAAGACTATGACATAGTAGTAGTAGTAGTAGTAGTGGTAGTAGTAGTAGTAGTAGTAGTAGTAGTAGAAGTAGTGAATGAAGTAATGAAGCTATGAGGTGCTTGACTGTGATGACACGATGATGATGATGATGAGGAGGAGGAGGAGGAGAATGGCTGCGCCAAACTGTGCAGTCTCATCTCTGTCTCACATATCAGCGTCTGGTCCGCACTATCAGTCATTCTCAGATATAGAAACTGGAAAGAATACAGAGCAAGTTAATCCGCTGTATATTTGGGTACACACAAAATACAGAACGCAGCGTGTTGCATTACCTCCTTGATAATTCAAATATGTGAGATGGAACAAGGATTTACAGAGCACGCGTCTACCTCCGAGGCTGTGCTCATACAGAACATGCACTGTAAGGTGAGAACAAGAAAACAGGAAAGACATAAAAAAGGACTGTGAAAAAACTGTCGACAGCAAGTGTGGGGAATTCGTTCGGATATTGCTGTGTCTATATGGGACGTCACAGAAAATTGTTGAATTAATAAAGGCAAAAAACAAAAACAAAAACAAACATTCGATTAAAAGTTCTTCGTGAAAAATACTACTAAACATATTCGAAATAGGAACAGAAATGAGACAGAGATGCATTGTGTCACCTAATTATTTTTACTGACTATTTGGATAAGTATTAAGACAGACTTCCGGTCCAAAATGGCGTATAGGTTAATGAGTTGTTGAGGCCTTTGTACTGTTTTTGCTTCTGGGCACGGTTTGCTTACGCATTTTCCTAAGTTTGAACGGGGAATACATGGTTCAGTTATCCAACTAATTGTGTTGATCGGCACTGAGAGCTGTAGATTTCATGTAGAATGCGTGTACATCTGTCCGCTGTGGTTTGTATTATGTTCTGCTTGTTAAAGAAAATGTCGGACAGCTGGTTGCTGAACTAGCTGGTTTTACCTTATGTAGTAATGTGTGTGCAACTGCTGATTTTCTAGCGACATCCGCTTCCATCGACTATGAACTATAATTTTATTGGCTGACTGTTGTGTTGGCATTTCGGCAGCGGTCTTATTCATGTATGCCTATGCGTGCTGTTGGTTTTTCAGGATTCCTGCCTTTTTCACTTTTCACACTAGGTAGTGTGGAGCATTTAGTGTGATATTCACTAGCACAGGAACGGAGCTTTCTGGTGTAACCCTTTGCCTTGAAGTTTGAACCGCGACTAACGACTAACTATAAAGACAGCAGTGTCTAACACCAGACATAGAATTCATTGGAATCTGGCAGAGCAGACTGTAATCTTACCTCGCGGATGACATTAACTTTCTGGTTCTTGCACAAATTCAACTGTAAGATAAACTAAACACACTTGACGAGAACTGACAGCACCTAGGTCTAAAAACATCGTACAGGAAAGACAAAAAACCCCACAAAAACAGAGACAATAAATCAAGTAAATCATAACCGGGTCTCCTTTGGTGAAACCTCACTTCTAGAGACCGAATCATACAACTACGTAGGTAATAATGTAACCAAAGACTGGGTAACAGGAAGAGGTATTAAATTGCGAATAAAAAAGGCAAGAAGGGCTTTCATACCGCTAGGAAAGGAGTCAAAGGAAATTAAGCTTAGCGTCAAGCTTAGGATATTTAAAGTCCGACGTTAAATTAGAACTGCAAGAATGACTACAAAGATTACCAGTAAACTACAGCATTTATTTATTAGTGGCTCCACAGAATCGAAAGTCAAAATGATGTGGATGAATCACTCTTGGGGAGGTTAGGGAGAGAACTAAACGATTCGGAGAGGGAGGAACAGACGCTGGCACCTGATAGGTGACACGTTGATAAAATTTGATAATAACTGAAGTAGATAGTCCTCCATCTAGAGTTCACAGGGCAAGAGAAACAGAGGGAAACCTTAACGCAGAGAGAGAGAGAGAGAGAGAGAGAGAGAGAGAGAGAGAGAGAGAGAGAAGAGAAGAGAAGAGAAGAGAACAGAACAGAACAGATCGGAACAGAACAGAACAGAATAGAACAGAACTAGAGATATAAATAATATGGGTAGAACACCCAGAGATATGCTGATAATAACAAAAGATATGACAATTTGAAGGTTATTGAATGAAACCTTATGCTCCAATTGACGATAAAGAGCAGAAGAAGAACCAGATGTTGAATGTCAGCAGCCACGGTAATCACCTCATCACCCATCACGTGCCGATTAACCTAAAATATGAGAATAGCACCATATACCAAGACCTTCCCATGGCGTGTGAAAGAATCATGTTCTTCTGACAACAAACACCCTGTTATAGAAATGAGTAGTTGAAGATTGCTCTATTGCGGCAAGATTTGATTGATTCAGATGAAGCCATTCCACTGTCTTAACAGCATGGCCAGATTATGATTACCACGAGGCGAAGATGTCAAAGGTGATGCTCCTAACATTCATCACCATAATAACTGCATTCATTGAACAGTCCGCTGTTGTTCAAGCCTGAGCCAGTTCATATTGGCTTTTCCCGGTTGGGTTGATAAATGGTGATGTTCTTAAACAAGTGAATCAGCACATCTACCTCGGAACAGTCATAGGATCTTACGGGAGATGCATTGAAGAGATGAGAACAAGAATCGCAATGTTGAATGTAGCCTTTTGTAAAATGGAAAACATACTGACCAATAAAAAGATGTCATTTACAACAAGAAAAAGAGTGTTGAGGAGCTACATAGAACCTGTGCTTTTGTGTGGATGTGAAACGTGGAGAATGAGCAGACAAACTGAAAAACATCTAATCGCTGTGGAAATGTAGTTTCTGATGGAAATACAAAGAATACCATGGACAAAGAGAAAAACCAGTGAGCAAGTCTTACAAGAAACCTATCAATGAGCATGTCCTGCAAAAGACAACCGTAAACCGATTAGAGAAATCAGACGTAGACTGTCGAAATATTATGGACATGTTATGAGCAGAAATTAACTGGAGAACTTGGTGACAACGGGCAATTTTTAGGGGAAAAGCTGAAAGGGAAGGCAGAGAAGCAAATATCTAGATGGCTTTGCCACGTGGCCTGGTCTAGACAAGAACATAGAGCTGATCCAAAACAATGTTTTCCCGTGATGAATTTGAATAACGAATACACAAACAATAGATTGCACGATGTATTGCCTGGCATATTTCGCTGCATCTCGTCAGGTACATACTGCAGAAATCACACAACTTACGTGAATTAATTAGATAAATCCTTCAAACTGAAATATACACATGTTCGCACAGTAATGTCGATTGTCTACCACGGTAATTTAAAACTGACTAACATGTCTTTCTGCTTACACAAGGACGGCTTACGAAAGCTGATTAGTATAGCTTCAGCAAACTTTAACAATCGACTACTTTGTGTGTTGAACAACACACGGAAGGCACTGTCTCTTTCAACCACGTGACCACTCTCGAGCACATGTCTTCCGACCGATGAAGCCAGACTTTTCCGGTGTGTCGGCCTCCCTAGGCTACCATCTTCTGTGTGTAGTATCTTGTCCAACCAATTCGGAATATGTTCCGAAACCCTGCAATGTAACTGTCGCTCAGTTCTGCCTATGTAGATCTATTGTTTGTGTCTTCGTTATTCAAATAGAGCTGATCCACGATTCTGGTCATCGTGTGAGATGGCGAAGCATGACCGCATACGCTTCTCGGCATGGAATATGATGAAGATGCAAAGTTAGTTGCATATCCTTTACAGGACATCACCTCAACCCCAACAATTTTGGCTGTTTGTGATATTTTTTGGGGCAAGTTTACGTTCAATAGTTTGCCATTGCTTTCTCCTGGCACACACACCATTGTATGAAAACCGCAGTTGTGTTTCGAACGTGGTATGCGGGATTACGAATTGCGTTAGTAATACCTTCGCCACATAATCGGGTGGATTGAGGGTTGTTGTATATTGCCCCCTAGTAACACCATTATACTGAGTTGGCGAAGTTGGTAGGGAACTATCCTGGTAATGTCATGAGCACGTTAGGACGAAGATTCGACGCCTGGACTCTTCGACTGAAATATTAAACACCTATTCTTCAGATGGACATATCACATTACAGACCCATGGCAGAAAATTGCTTTTCGACGACAGAAAAAAAAAAAAAAACGCCACTATTGTGGTAAGTAAAAGCAGCCGGACTGATATTAACTTCATGATCCCATCAAGTGCCTGTTGGTCTATACCAGTGGTTCTCAACCGGTGGGGAATTCTCCCCCCCCCTCCCCCAGGGGGAATTTTAGGATTTCCATGGGGGTGATGAAGATTGTTTTAAGATCGCGTTAATACAAGTACCGATTACTTGATATTGTTTATGCAGCCAATAATTATTACTGTGCGAACATGTGTATATTTCAGTTTGAAGGGTATATCTAGTTAATTCACTTTACGTTGTGTGGTTTCTGCAGTATGTACCTGACGAGATGCAGCGAAATATGCCAGGCAATAAATCGTGCAATCTATTGTTTGTGTCTTCGTTATTCAAAATCAACCAATCACCCAACCAGCTAACAAATCAATCAACCAGCCAACAAATCAATCAACCAAATAACAATCTAATAAATCAAACAACTAACTAACAAACTAAACCAACCAACGAACTCATCAACTCACAGATTAACCATCCAGTCAAACCATAAATCTATAAATCAACCAACCAATCAACCAACCAACCAATCAGAAAAATTATTAATCAAAGAACAAACCAACCAACCATCAATCCTGTCGTAAGTAAAGAATGTCGTAGTAGTTATTTGTTCTTCTTTACTACTTTAGTGTCGTCCCTCGAGTGAGGGGAATCAACACCCACATTTATTTTAATTCAATATCACTATCCTGGAGATATATAGCAGACTCCGTTCACAACACTCCCTCAATCTGAAGACACCTTCTTCTCACTCTTACTCACCCCTGGATCATGCCCCCTCTCATTCTTCCCCAACATAACTCTAGCTTCAACAGATAAAAACAAGACATTTATTAAAGCAAAGAGTATATGTAGGAGAAGTGTGTGTGTGTGTGTGTGTGTGTGTGTGTGTGTGTGTATAATGTGTAGAATGTGTGACGTATATTCTAAGGTGTATATAGACTCAGATCAGTGTTCAGGAGTATAGTCATCCTCATCACTGTGCTGAGAACACACCAGCACCATGTATTCCAGACAAACAACCTCACCGAGGTGATGCTTCTCCAGTCACGTGAAGAGTTTCTCCGCTATCTCTCGAGGCATCCAGATGTTTGGACATCCATGACAAACACTGTCTAATGAGAGTCTTCAATCTAATTCAGACTATGAATTTCCTCTGTTATTAACTGTTTGTTACTCAGAGAATTCTAACACTATTGTCACTGTCAGAAGTCGGGGTGCCCCACCGGCTAGATGAATGTATTATTCACTGGCGAGCAACCCCAGATAGTCAGAAACTGACTAGGGACAAAATCTATATGGCTGAACTACAGATTAAGCCCTTGAATATCCAACGTACAGCTCTAAGTGGCTCGTTACAAAATTGAAATGAACTGAGCTGAATATTCGCCAAGGACTAGGAAAGAGAAGGTTATCTAGGGTAGATTTTTAAGTCTGAATTAAAGTTTAAAGACAACTATCCTAGTACAGGTTTTTCTCCCTGACTGCTCCTTTCCTTGGTGTGTAAGTGAACCCCCACCAATGTACACACACAACACGTATGCACAATTGGAATTAAAATATAACGACAGAACTATGAGTTACAATACTACAACATTTATTTGCTAATCATAACAATAGACATCGGATGATTGTCAATATGAGGATGATAAAATCATATAACATATTGTGATGAGAAACATTACGTAACTTTACTTGTTACTTCATCTATCTGGAACTGTGGTCCAGATCCCCACTCTCCAGTAGACTCAACAAAAGAACAGCTTGCCGGTATTCTAACGTCTGCCAGTCCTGGCTCTACCTAGTCATAACTCGTTCTTGAGATCTATAACATAGGTGCTCCTTGTGAGAGCTTGAAAGAAAGTCAAGAATGTGTTATATCAGTTCTACATCAGCGCAATCCTAATTAAAACATATCATAACACAAACATATACAATGACCAGTCTGGCCAAGTTTATCTTCCAGCTCTGCAGCGTTCTCCATCCTCCTTCTCCCTACTGTCTTTAGTCTGGGACGGGCTTTTCAATTGTCTCACACGCCTGTAATGATTACATTTCTGCCGCCCCATGTCCAGGTCGCTAATACAGAAATTCTGTGTCGTACAGCCGCTCCGTCCAATGTTAGTTTAGCAGCTCACAGGGTCGGTAAGGGTATTATAACAATGCCAGGTCATCCGGGCTTACAAGCCGTGACCAATAGCTGTGCCAGGTTTCCATGCATTACCGGGGACGCACGCCCACAATACACTGAGAAAGTTTAGCACCATATACCCCATAACACTTGTGGGTACTGTCTGTACCATTACACCTCTGCTACAAATGCAATCGATGGTTAGTGTGCCAATGCGCACACCATAATATAACACTTCATATTGATAGGCTTGCCTATGACAAATCAATATACCAAACATGAAATACCCATAAAACATTAATTAAACTAGACATATTATGATACTTTAACATCATAGCATCAGGCATTATTAATGAGTACTAATATTGTATAGCTACAAAATGAGATATACAACAAGTCTAATTGAAGTTACCACACAGACCAGCCATATTTGCTGAGCTGCCCGGTTTAATCACACTTAGTTACTGCTGTTGTAAGAATTAAATAAATAGTCAGTTGACTATATTCTGTACAACAAATGCACACACCAAAAGGCAACTAGGATAGTGTACAAAGAAATGACAAGCATCTACCAAGACACCTAAAAGTCTACCCAGACAAGATCTGTCTCACATAAGGCTCTATTTCTCAGAAGAATAACACTTTAAAGCAATATGATATTGAACGCAGAACTTAGAAAGAACACTCAAGTAATCTATGACAATGATAGTTCTTGCAATAACCTAGATCAGATATAGACTGGAATTCAGTACATACACCTAAAATACTTAGTTACTAAGAAATCTACATTTACTCTCTCTTCTCACCTGTTCTGAAGTCAAACTTAATCTGACATAAAACAGGCTAGGGACCCTTATTTAAGCTGAGTCAAGCAGACCGTATTATCTACTTGGCATTCCCGTCATAAATTCTTCTTATCTCCTCCTGACAGTGATTGCAATTTTCACTGCAATTGGCCATCACACCTGTGGGTCTGACAACCATTAGCCCACCAAGTCTTATCAGTGATTTCACACCTTGCAGAGTCTGCCAGTCCGAGTGGACGGGGCTTGTGTACCGCCCTGGGGCCATTATCTCTCCCTGTGTCAATGTTGTTCACGCCTGGGTGGTTTTATTTCACTCACTGGCCCAGTTCATTGTTGATTCAGTCTGGGTCTACCTGGGCAAGAAGGTGCCAATGCGTCTGTGTGGTGTCATAGCCCATCTGGGTCAGCAGTTTTCTAAGGGGTAGACTAATTTAAATTATCTAGTTGTGTCCGTCTCAAGTATCCCATTTTACTTGCCATCTGCAAGCTTACGTCATGGCTAGAGGCTTTTTGTGAATAATCTTACCT
This sequence comes from Cepaea hortensis, assembly GCA_963921405.1. NCBI lineage: Eukaryota > Metazoa > Mollusca > Gastropoda > Stylommatophora > Helicidae > Cepaea > Cepaea hortensis. The sequence continues at coordinate 81,522,945 of OY992879.1, forward strand.
CACGACTAGATAGCCGTGGAGTAGCGTGATTAATTCATTCTTTCTCAGTTTGGTCTCTCAAATTTGGAGACCGAGAAAAATATTCTGGGATGTTAAGGCGGCCAATTCGTGACAGTCACTGTTACTTGGGAAATCTTAATTGATCTAGTGTCACTGGTTGTAAAGATTCCCCATATTAACACCACAATCTGAATGTTCCAGGTATTTCTATAAATGTATATGAATGTTCCTGGTATCAGTGTTGTATATATATATATATAATGTTCTGACTGTTCAGTGATACAACTATCACTTGCTAAACATAAGTATCATCAGCATGTCCTGCTCAGCAGAAGCCAGGTTCCCGCAGACCAACTTGGGTATAAGCCCAATGTAGAGGCCTCTCAGCAACTTCTGTCTTCAAATCCTGAGCCATCATCTTCTAAACTGTGTTATAGCTTCACTGTTGAATATCATAGCACCTGTTGAGTAGAGAATACTATGGTGAGAGCAACTCAATCCTGGCCGGAATTAGGTGAGTGTAGGCCAATAGCAGCACTCAGATCTACAACAGAGATCCGATCTCTGTCATATGGCCAAATAGCTCATCACATGGTCTGAGACACGGCAACACCAGGAAAGAATAAAGGAACGGGTAGAAACCCAGCAGATGCCCTACTGGAAGATCCTACCATTTCACATTCCCCTCCTCCCTCCCAACCATCCTCAATCTCTCTAATTATTATCCCACTACATTGTCCTCAACTCCCTGAGTAAAATGATATATCACACAAGCTAGTTAAAGCCACACAATAGGATACTAGTGCCAACGCTCCTATGATACTTTCTAGCACCGCACTTATAGAACATTCTATCACCACACCTATAATACATTATATCACCGCACAGTACTGTACTCTATTCCTAATCATACTCTAAGTTAGATATGATTAATAGAATACCATATGCCTATTTCCGTTTGAAGATTGAAACTATGCAATCCCTGATTGGATCTATGTCTGCCGATAATTATCAACACTTGGACACTATAGTCTCTTTCGAAAACACAACTCGGAAACTGCACCGATCCTTCAAACTTCAAAAATCTCGGTCGACTAACTGCACTTGTTTACCGCAACGGGTTTTATATCGGGCTTTAGTGACGTCACCAAATTGTCTAGACGCTGATCAGTCCTGAGTCTGGTTTTCTCCTCTTGTTTTAGACTAACTGGAGTCAATCCGCCGTCAAGTTTGCTTTCATCTGGGGAAATCCTTTGTCTCGTACAACAATAGTTCTGTCTGTCTGTGAACCAGAGAATTCCCCACATCACAGAATCCTCTCCGCCGTCTGTCCAGACATTCCGTCTACACTTCAAAGGTTAACTACCGCCTTGGCAGACGTCTGGCGTTATTATTCGTTTCTCGAACAACCCACATCATAAAGAATCGCCGACTGTGTGTAGACATTTTGACGCGACGTATTTTTGTTCCTCCGTCTATACACATCAAAGGGTTGCCTGTTTGTGCAGACGAAGTCTCCTTTTGTCATCGATCGAAACTAGCAAGTTTATTTTTCATGACAAATCCAATCATCCATTTAAACAACCAACCAACCAACCATCAAACGAATCAAACCAAACCAACCTACCAATCAACCCAGAAAACCAACAGGATAATCACAAACCCACCCTAAGGAAACCACTAATAACAAGTTTATTCTTCAAAAAGTTGTTGTCGTTACCAATAATCACCGTAAATGAGGTCGATTTTTCATCAATGTAAATACAAAACCAACTGAAAGAACAAAATTAACATTTAAGGCATCGATTATTTACAAAAGTGCAAACATAGCCATCCATGTGTTTGCAGTTTCAATGTTTAGCATCGGCCAACAAGGGCATTACAATCATGTTTTAGTTGTTGACTCTAGCTCATCCCTTTACTGTGGTTTACGCTGCTTGATTTTATTGGTTCCCATTAGTATACTGGGAGTAGCGAGTGTGCAGTGGCTAGAAGGCTTGCCTGTCGGCCGCTGGTCACGAATTCGAGTCTTTTGTTATGCGGGTATTGATTAAAAATGGATCATAGCTTCCAGGACGCTGCTGCTGCTGCTTGTTGTTGTTGTTGTTGTTGTTGTTGTTGCTGTTGTTGTTGTTGTTGTTGTTGTTGTTGTTGTTGTTGTTCTTCTTCTTCTTCTTCTTCTTCTTCTTCTTCTTCTTCTTCTTCTTCTTCTTCTTCTTCTTCTTCTTCTTCTTCTTCTTCTTCTTCTTCTTCTTCTTCTTCTGCTGCTGCTGCTGCTTCTTCTTCCTCTTCTGCTAGTAAATCACAAACAGCCATAATAAAATTCTGGGCTGATTGCGACGTTCTAAAAAAAACAATGCAATTAACTGTTCTTTTCTTCTTATGTGTGATCCTATCCTTCCCTTCTTCATCCTCGTGCAACAAGTCCTATGTATGACCCCATCGTGTTGTCTTTCCTTCTTCATCCTAGTGCAACAAGTCCTATGTATGACCCCATCCTGTTGTCTTTCCTTCTTCATCCTAGTGCAACAAGTCCTATGTGTGACCCCATCCTGTTGTCCTTCCTTCTTCCTTCTTGTGCAACAAGTCCTATGTATGACCCCATCCTGTTGTCTTTCCTTCTTCATCCTAGTGCAACAAGTCCTATGTGTGACCCCATCCTGTTGTCCTTCCTTCTTCCTCCTCGTGCAACAAGTCCTATGTATTACCCCATCCTGGTGTCCTTCCTTCTTAATCCTAGTGCAACAAGTCCTACGTATGAAACCATCCTCTATTCGTCCCTTCTTCCTCCTCGTGCAACAAATCCTATGCAAAACGCCGATCTCATCACGGCCAGCCCGAGGCAACATTCTCATGAAACATTCTTGATCTCTCGCCACTTTCCTTTCCTCAGGTATGTCCTCACCCAGTGTGTCTCATATGGGTTTAGAATACATATCCATCTGGCTGACATTGCTGGCCACTGCATTTTCCTCAAGGTGTAGGAACCAATTACAAATAATTAAACATAGTTAGTTATATTTAATGTCATACAAACATAATTGGAAACGCGTATATTGAAAAGAAAAAAAAAATCATTAAACGTAGTTAGTTATCTTTGACCAGCCAACCTCCGTGGCGATGCCGTTGCGGGGGCGATTCGTAATGCCGCTTACCAGTGTTCGAAACACAGCGGTGACCGATTTGGCGGAAGACCATGTCTCGTTGGTTTTAACGTATTGGTATGGGAGCCGGTAATTCAAAAAGCAATGGCAAACTACTGAACATAAAACTTGGCAAGACATCAAAAACGGCAGGAAAAAGCTGGTGGTGACTGTAACGTCCTGTAAAGGATATACAACTTTTTTTTTAAATGTTATCTTTGATTTCACACAAACATAATTGGAATCACATATATTGAAAACAAATAATTAAATGTTGTTAGTTATCTTTGATTTCACGCAAGCTTGATTAGAAACAAGTAACACTAGAATAGGTAAATCTACATCATAATTATTATCACCTTCCATTTTTGTTGTCAATCGTCATGAGAAGGAATATTTGATGATCCAACGCCCGATTAGGGGGTGGGGGGGGGGGTGGGGACACTGGATAGTGTCATCCTGTGTGCTTGTACAATGTCTTCGATGCCGTCAATCCATTTTCTTCTTTGCGTCAGCGTGCGCTCATTTCAGATCTTCTTTAATGTAGTGCCAATGCGGGCAACTGGTGGTTTTCATTCTTGCGAGATGACCGAACCATTTGCTCCACTTTAGTGTATGTAGCACAGTTTGCTGATCTCAGAGAGATGAGATGATTCAGATGCGCGATAGAAATCTCGAAATAGCCGAATAAAATAGTAGATTAGTTCGACAATACTGGGAAAAGGCCAACATAATGCCAATGGAATATACTTACAAAATTTGGAGTATCTGGAAAACACGGCGATTGTCTTAGGGCTAGTGAACTTTCTCATGTTTTGACTTTTAAGACCAGGTTCGTTGCCCAGCTACTGAGTCAAGTGCCTGGTACGACACTGTGAACAGCTAGTTTCTTATGAAACGCTCTTTGTTTGTTTGTTTGTTTGATTTTTTTTTTTTTTTTTTTAGATTCAGAAAATGGCGGACGGAAGTTTGCTGTTACTCCAGCGGCTGTCTGGTGCGTTGATACATGTGGGTGAGGGTTGTGTTTGCTCGGAAAGTTGCTTTGCTTGGGAGTCCAGTGAGGGACGGCTTGTAGTCGGTGCGGTTGAAACTTGGTCTTCAAACTACCGTTTCTTTCACTAGTTCACATGAGGCAATGATGAACATTTCGCGTGGTTTTTACTAGCTCAAAAATGGAGCAATTATGGGGTGACCCGTAGTTATAAAGTTGGAACCGTACGACGACTACTATTACTACTTATAAAACTAAAGAAAAGTCTGCAGAAGAACAATCTCCAAAAAAAAAAAAAAAAAATCAAAAAACAAACAAACATACACAGCAACGTTGTTCATCAGCAGCTGAAGAAATAAGTATAATTTATTATTTAACCATCCTTACGCCCTACATATTCAGACAGTAGTTATATATGATTTCCGATAAACAAAGTGTTATTTCCCTTGGAGATGCCACACAGATTACCTAGCTTGATAAGTAAATAACATAACTCTGTTATGGAAATGCCACATTTATCTTCCAATAATATTAATTCTCCTGTACAATAAAGTAATGTATTCACGTAGGCAGTAAATGTCATGACCCGTGTATATATAGTAATATTATCTATTTTGCTCTTAGACAAACAAAAATATATATTATCTCTCTTGTAGACAAAATAGTTTTATCTCCCTTCTTTAAAAAAAAAAGCCCTTCTTTAAAAAAAAAAGTTTTCCTTGCAGCTCTATGGACACCGTCATATGATCTCCCTGGCGGACAAAGCCCCAAGTGCGGTAGTATGTTGTGTGTGAGTAGTTTATGCCATTCACCAGTATCTTGAAAATCTTACAGGGCAAAGCGTTAACGGTGACCTATTAGAAAGTCCTGTAGTATTATTTAGCACCCCATGTCAAGAAGTGCGAATCAGATACACTGTACGGAGACAAGTAATGTTCTTTCCTTGTTTACAAGTCTGAACGTTGGGTCTCGGACTGCGAGATGGGTCATGCTGATGTATTGGGGGCGGGTGATTTAGAGACAAGAGAAGTAGGCGGTGTGTACATGGTTCAAATAGTATAGGATGTGAGTGTAGGTTCTTGTTATTTTGTGTATGTGTGTTTTGTTACATGGTTGACGGACAAATGGGTGTATAGATGGGGAGATAGACTGACTGACGGAGAGGGAGAGCCAGACAGAGACAGAGAGTGTGAGTGTGTGTTGTTTAAGAGAGACAGAGAAAGACAGAGATTGAGACAGGGTGAGAGATGGGCTGACCGAGGGAGACTGAGAGAGGGATAGAGTGACAGAGATGAAGATAGAGGGTGACAGAGAGAGAGAGAGAGAGAGAGAGAGAGAGAGAGAGAGAGAGAGAGACCGATTAAGACTAAAGAGACAGAAATAAAGGCAGAGAGACAGACATCGAGTGAGACTGTGTCAGGCGGAAAGACACTTTAAGACAGATAGAGACGAAGGCAAAGAGAGACACAAAAAATAGAGAGGCGAGAGAGAGAGAGAGAGAGAGTGAGAGAGAGAGAGAGAGGGTGGTGTATACAGAGAACGACAGAGACAAAGAGAGATAGAGAGGAGAGAGAGGGTGGTGTAAACAGAGAACGAAAGAGACAAAGAGAGATGGAGAGGAGAGAGAGGGAGAGAGAGGGTGGTGTAAACAGAGAACGACAGAGACAAAGAGAGATAGAATGAAATAGAGATATATAGTGAGATACAGTTAGGTGAGTGCTGGAGGTCCCGGGTTCAAGCCCTGGCGAGGGTCGGGATGTTTTTACGTGGACTTCTAAGTAAGAAAATTGACTCTGGTCTCTTTGTAGTGAGACCGGACGCCCGTGAGTATTGTTGTGCACGTAAAAAATCCCTTGACAGTTGGAAATCGAAATAGCCAAACGGCGCTGCCCAGGCAAAATTTCGAATTAAAAATCTACCCGAAGTATTTCAGGATCATCGCCGGTGCTACGGAGTTCGTGCACTGAGCTGTTATTCTCCGGACTCAGGCTTGAATTATGAGTAGAACGGAGCACTTATGGGTTACACCCGTGTGCCGTGATGTTGATCCGTCAACTAAACTAAAAATAGTTTGGTAAGTTGTATATCCTTTACAGGACGTCGCAGTATACCCCAGTATGTTTGGCAAGTTTGTGATTTTTTGGCAAGTTTACGTTCAGTAGTTTGCCATTGCTTTCTGAACGATCGGAGCTCATAACATTGTATAAAAACCAATGCAAGGCGGTCTGCTGCCAAATAGTTCGCAGCTGTGTTTCGAACGGCGAATGTGGGATCACGAATTTCGTTCCTAACTCCTTCACCACAGAGATACAGAAAGACAGAAAGAGTGAGAGAGTCAGAGACAGAGACAGGGACACAAAGAGACACATAGAGTGGCACAGAGAGATGGAAAGAAAGTAAGAGATACCGAGACGAGCTAACTTGTTTAACTAGATATAAAACAACTTTAGTTGACTGACACCATTAGGGCTAAAAATAGGAACAGGCTGTGTCTATAGAGCGAAAGCCTTCAGAGGCTGAAGGCCGCTCAGCGACCAATGGTAGAAGAGCATCTGCACAGATTCATGTGATTATTTACAGTGTACACTGAGTCATGTGATTATTTACAGTTTACAGGACCATTCCGGCTCTTTGGCGGAGGCGTTACGATCGTAATTCGCTCAAAACTCTGCTGCGGGTCATCTGGAACTAGGCTGTATTGCGCTAGTTTTCATATAATGATATGCGTACCGGTCATTCAGAAAGCAGTGCATATATTTTGTTAATGTATTTATATTTTTATTTTTAAGTAAACTTGCCAAGAAATCACAAATAGCTAAATAATGCTGGAGTTACCTGCAATGCGATGGCAAGGGCATACAACCATGAGAGTAAGTTAATAAGTAAGTCACAAATGGCTGTAGAAAAATAACTACACATGATAAGAACTTCAAACCAGTTTATTTTTTTATACATACATTGTCCCGGCTGCATATAACTGCTTGCTTTGTTTTCATTTACAGGCCATCCTACAGAAATGTGTGACTTACATATTGACTCGCCCTCGTAACGTTTTCTACCCACCTATTCACCGATTTACGGGACAAACTTTTGTCAGCATAAACACTGATAACCAACCTTGGCGGGAGACATTTCGCGAATGACGCCGAAGTTGAATGTGAAGTGAAAACGTGGTTTAGAAAACAGAGCACGCAGTTCTATGCAGCCGGTTTGGGAAGACTGATAAAACGATAGGATAAGTGCGTCAATGTTGGTGGAAATTATGTTGAGAAATAAAGGGACAATGTATTTATAAAAATAAACTGATTTCAAGTTATTATCATGGGTAGTTATTTTTCTTCAGCCATTTGTGACTTACTTATTAACTTACCCTCGTAAATTAACAGAAACAGGGTTAGAATGTCATGGACCAAGAAGAAGAGAAATACTGATATTCTAAAAGATCAGATAATCGACGAAAACTGACTGATAAACAGCGACGTTACAGTGGCTGAGAAAGGATATTGCTGCAAGCCGGGGTCCCTGGAAGAAGCCATAGGGTCGACACAAGGGGTTTACAAATGCTTTTAAAGTAAGAGAATCGGCTTCATTGCACTTGGTTGTATTTTATATTGCTGGGTCTCTTTCCACAGGGCGACCCGCCGATAGCGTCGCACAAAGCACGACATCCGTAGCCCCACTGACGACCCCTAGGAGTCTTCGAGAAAATTGCACTCGTGAACCGAATCTTGTAGCCTGGAGTGGAACCCACAAACTTCAGAGCGGCAGACAGGCGGCGTAACCACTTCACCACGGAGTCTCCATAGAGGGACGACAATTACAAAGATGGACACCCGACATCAGAAACACCTCGGGTGCATGAGGCAGGGGAACTGGTTGAGGTTTAAGAAACTTTTCTCTGGGTGGGAACGAGGGAGACCTTTAGCGAATGACTTACTAGACCTTGATCAATTTAGCTCTAGCAGGAAGCGCCGAGGTTGAGGACGATATAGATGCGTGTGTTAGTAATTCGTCGTTTTCTTCTTTGTTCCTTTCTTAGAGGAGTGCATCACACCCAGTTATACATCTCAGAGGCCAGTGTGTCCGTCTACGGCAAATATCAACCTTTAGACAGATCCCATCCAAAGTTAAGGAGCTATATCTACCCGTAGGAAGGTTTACTTCTCTTAACAATTTTGCCAAGGCAGATGTTTCACTACCTACTCTTTGAATTTCCAACTGCCGCCGGATTTTGGAAGTGCACCACTCGCACAAGTGACGTCATGTTTTTCACCAATATCAGACAAGACTAGGTATGCGATCTCACTACCCAACAGGGTAGGGGGACGTGTGACATCATTAGATACCTATGGCTCTTGGAAATATTGTCCAACCCTATGCAGGTATCGAACCCAGTGCCTTACGGGTGCCGGAACACTTGACCTGTCAGCCACGGCGCCAACAATTTACCTTTAGAACTACAAGTATTCTTTCACTTTGATCGCATCTACGGGAGATGGAGCACGCACTGGCATGTCGCAAGAGTTGCGACGTCATTGCTGAATAAAAATTCTGACAATATTCCATTACAGAGCGGAAAAAGCTAATTAGGAAACACAAAATCATCAAGGACGTGCGAGAACAAGATGGTGGGAGGACAGCTACATAAAGGTGATTTGTATTGCTGCCAAAATGTCCACGCCAAATAGCAAATTGGAAAATTGCCCTTCAATCGCCGTTTGCCAGTCTGGCAGTTAGCAATTACATGACGTTATGTTCCGGTCGTCGGTTGCGAAAAGTATCCGGCTAGGGAGGGTTGCTGGCTTTTAGCACCGGAAATACACCGGCCTGGTCGGTAAATATGGTTCCGGGGGGCCAGATGGGGTTTTGGGGGACGCGGACGTCAACTAATACGTCTCCAGGATGTATGGATAATTAAGTAAGTGGGCGCGAAGAACGGCGCAACTTTTGGAAATATTGTGTGAGCAGGGGGGGGGGGGGGGGGGGGGGACGATGTATTGCGAGATATATATACATAGAGAATATCGGTTTGGTACCTGGTCGCATGACCAAGACAACAATTGTTTAAATAATTATATACGATGAGGCTTCAAATGAAAAAGTTAAATGTGTGTGTTTGTGTGTATGTGTGTGTGTATGTGTGTGTGTGAGTGTGTGTTTGTGTGTGTTTGTGTGTGTGCGTGTGTGTATGTGTGTGTATGTGTTTATATATGTGTGTGTGTGTGCGTGTGCGTGCGTGCGTGTGTGTGTGTACATGTGTGTGTGTGGGGGGGGGGGGGAGTGAATATATTCTGGAAAGGTACAGAACAAATGCATCACCTTTTCGATGTAGTCATCACTGTGTTCAATGCTAATCTTCCAGCGCCTATAAATTGCTTGTGTACCTATACAAGCATCGACTATGGGGTCACTGTTCGGTGTCCCTGACCCGGTCGTGAAAGGTCTGTCAAAGAAGTCACGCAGTTTTGAAACGTCCTACTCCACTTATACACTTACTGGACAGACAGGCATGCATAATCATACTGGACCTTCATTCGTCGATGAATTTCTACAGGTTTCACTGTGACAAAAAAAAAAAAAAAAGAAGTCGGGAGGCCATCTTTACAGTGGCCTTCGTCTGTACCATGATGTCACGTGCTGAACACTCATAACATTCATAGCAACAATATTGACAGGCTACAAGACAATGGCATGGTTATTGCAATGTCTATAACACTTTTAACATTTTTATTTGAAGCCCAGCGTACCTTTAAATTATGGTATGTTTAAACTATGACACGTTACTAAATATATCATTACTACCACCACCATCATCATCAATTTGAAAGGGGAAGGGGGAAGTTGTCCCCGTAGTGAATTGGTCAAGCCGCTATTTCGCGTTATGAAGATCCTGGGTTCGTTTCCGCAACCGGTCATATTGATCACCAGTACACTTTTTTCTGAGACCCCTAGGGGTCGTCGCTGAAGCTATGAAACTCGTCCTCCGGGCCACGCTTTCGGCAGGCCACTCCGTGAAACAATGACCAAGTCATCCAAGTCATAGTGTATAGAACCTGGTATAATGAAATAGATCCTCTTTGATTTAACCCCTTAAATTATGATCATTATTTTCATAATCAGTATTTCAACCCACGTGCAAGGTTTAGCTTTCTGATCATTCCGTTTCACGGGTGTCTATGTTGTGCCGCTCGAACTAACTCCAGTTTGAATTGACACATACCTACAACACAATCTTTCTACCAACTCTATGCTACCAATGCCAAACACTCTACAACACAATCTTTCTACCAACTCTATGCTACCAATGCCAAACACTTTACAACACAATCTTTCTACCAACTCTATGCTACCAATGCCAAACACTCTACAACACAATCTTTCTACCAATTCTATGCTACCACTGCCAAACCTGGACAGATGACAGAAAAAGAGGGGGAGGGGGGGGGGGAGGAATACACCAACGGAAATGTAGGCGACGGAAATGAAGAAGAATACTCAGCGTATCAAGACGAGAGAATATCAGAAATGATTAAATTACAACTAAAGTTTGCGTTATAGCAGGGTTAGATTTAATTAGAAAATAGCGTGCTAAATGCTTCGGCCACATAATCAGACTAACAGGTGACAGTATACGACAATAAGCAAATGATGTACATATCAACTGGAACCCGATGAAGAGGCCGACCATGTTAACGATGGACAGAAGGAATAACAGGTTCCATGGGAATCTCGATATATGAAGCCCACAAGCGGGCACTCTCCCGCTGTTTATACTTCATCTCAACACCGCAAGGTACACGAGAAACATGGTGAGATACAGGTAGTCGTCGACTTACGACCACGATCGGTTCCGACAGACCAGTCGTAACATGATTTGGTCGTAAGTTGAGTACGCTATGTGTACAGTAATGTGAAGTGATGTTATAAAAATATTTAAGTTAAATTATATCATAAATTTCTTTTATTGTTGTTATAAATCATAATTTTCGATGTTCATTTTGTGCCATTTGTATCATCTCTACACCATTTTGTTTCTTATTTTTAGATCGTCAGGTTTAAGAAAAACACTGCATTAACTGTACATGTACAACTGGTTTAATATTTGCAAAACATACAAAATACAGGTGTGGAAAATACTATAGGAAACATTATTATTACATGGTCTACCATCTCTAGTTCGGCGTCGTCAATAAAGATTGATGGTACCCCACGTGCACCTTGTGACATAATCTGTGTCTTCTTTTTGCTAATTGTTAAACCAAATTCTGAACAAGCATTAGAGAATGCAGATAGTAGACATTGTAATTCTTCCTCAGAGTGGGTCGTAACTGCAGCATCATCTGCAAAAATCAGGTTATCCATATAAGTCTACGAAGACTGAGCATGGAATAAACCGTCACACAACCTGATCTTTGCAGACTGCCGTTCGACTGATAATTAAGGCATAAATAAATCTTTAAATATTGATCACAACCCACTATTGGCAACGCTGATCACACTCTGGTATGAACCCAAGGCCTATCCACGTCAATGAGGTAGCACTAGACTCGAGTTAATAATATGGCTAGTGATTGTGGTCGTAAAGTCGAATGGTCGTAAGTTGCATAGGTCGTAAGTCGACGACTAGCTGTATATACCTGCTAGGATAAATGCGGGTTTATGATGGAAGCTCTGACAGGCGGACAGTTAGAGCATTGCTTTGCTGATCCAGCAGCTTGCCCTTTTCCAGATGTATTTGTTTTACATTTCTTCTGGAGTTAACTATGCAGGCCGAGAGAAAGAGAAAGAGAGAGAGAGAGAGAGAGAGAGAGAGAGAGAGAGAGAGAGAGAGAGAGAGAGAGAGAGAGAGAGAGAGAGAGAGAGGTCATACTGCATGAGCAACACATGGACACTAAATTCAACCCAGGCTGTATGCTACGGAGAGGCAAAACTCCACAATTTTACAAACTGTCGTCTATCAAGACAGCAAGGTGCTAGTCAAAGGAATGCATTTGCCACATTAAGGCTCTGATGAAGATGAAGCTGCTGTTTTCTTCAGGCCAGTGTCTTCTCCTCCATCTTTTCATTTCCTGTGAATGCCACAGCGGGCTGATAACTGTTGCGTGACTTTTTCTCTCCTGGGCAGCATTTTACGCCGGGAGCAAACCAAATAACATATGATCCCATGGCTAATACCCTACCATTCAGCCACGCCACCGCTAAGGATTCACTCCGGACACTGGGTCAAGTCTGTTGGCATTGAAATATTTAAACCAATCAATCAGGTGCCGTCTCCACAATGAAATTTGGATCTATAACACTGTCTGTCTCTCGCCTTGACTGTACTTTCTGTCATACTGATGTTCGTCCATCTCTTGATGTTATCTTCCCACTTGTATCGTTGTCTACCTCTTGCTCTCTTGCCCTGGACCTTGCCCTCCAGTATGGTTTTTATAAGAGTATTATGTCTTTAACGAGGCTGACATATTTCACATGTCTCTTTTTTATTTCTGTCATCAACTCTCTTTTCATTTCCGGTCTTTCTAGAACCTCTGTATTTTATTGTTTCTGTTTCCATGAAATACTACATATTCCTCTGTATATCCACATTTTGAAACCAAACCACGCCCAATCACAGGTAGTCTGTATGGTTGAATTACAAGGCATTTTCTAAAATGTAGCATTTGCTTGCCAATGTAGAAGATTTAAAATTTAAAAGCCACTGCAGCAGACTTAAAATGTAAAATCCCCACTTCCAAAAGGTTTCGCGAATCACCCAAGGAACCTCCCTCAGGGATTGAAATAAAACCCTTTCTAAAAAAAACTGAACCGTCCCCAGTCCAGGACAAAAGAAAACTTCAACAACACGCAAAGCAATAAATCATAACTCTTGAAGAATTTCCTCTGGAAAATTCCACCCCATTAAAACCACCGACCCCGGGATAATGCCCATTTCATAATCATGATTTCCTAAACGTGGATAATTTTTGTGGCTATTTACACGAAGAATTGGCGCTGCGGTGTTCAAATGCGATTATTATTCATACAATGTTTTATTTAGGATTCTTGTTGGCGTGAAGCTCTGTGATCATTGGGGAGTTATGATCATGTGATAGTTTGTAGGCAGTGGTTCTCGTGTTGTGCCATCTGCCAAGACGCCTGAAGTAAAGACTTGGTTTTTATGCGGGCACGGTGTTAGGACTTGATTAGACAAAATTAACAAGGCGAAACAACAATAACAACAACAACAACAACAACAACAACAACAACAACAACAACAACAACAACATCTATCCAAAGAAATAAAGAAAGAAAGAAAGAAAGACATAATGTAATTGGACAACTTAGTAGCTTTGATTACCATCATCATCATCATCATCATCATCATCATCATCATCATCATCATCATCATCATCATCATCATCATCATCACCATGTTATGTCGACAAGCGTGTACAGATAAACTACGCCATTTCAAGGAAGGCTTCCCCTAACAAAATGATGAAAATACACCAACAAGCCATCAAGAAATCTGGTCTCCCTAATCTTTTACCATCAATTTTGCCAGTTGTCATTAAGTTTTCAAGCAGTGATCTGAAACATTGTCCTGTGTTCTTGACTGATTTGCATCTTCATAATCGTCATCATCATCATCATCATCATCATCATCATCATCATCATCATCATCATCATCATCATCATCATCATCATCATCATCATCATCATCATCATCATCATCATCATCATCATCATCATCATCATCAGAAGTCAGCATGGCCGAATGGATAAGAGCTTCTGGTTAGTTGATGCGGAGATAAACGGTGCCATGTGTACCAGGCATCACCAGGCATATGTGGAAAGAATGAGATTGAGGGGGATCGGCAGGGGTTCTGTAAGAATCTCAAAACTGAGAGGGAAGACCAGGAGAACATTTAATCAGATGCGGTGGGAACGATTAGTAGTATGACTCGTCACTGACTGTTGAACGAGGGGACTGAGCACGTATGGGAATGTCCTGAATGCAGTGATGTCGGTTCTTGACTCAACTCAACTCAACAACTCTGATATCGAGGTAGCGGGTTCAATCCTTGCACCGGTCAATTGGACTAAAATGTTTACTTCTCGTCCTTGACTTGGGGAGGTACATTACAAGAACCTCAGATGTCGAAGTGGGTTCACCTGATAGCGAGGGACACCGGAAATGTTTTTTTTTTTTTTGGTGTTAATGTTGCATATCCCTTACAGGACTTTGTAGTCAACACCAGCATTTTTCAGCTGCTGTAGATGTATTATCAAGATTACATTCAGTAGTTTGCCATTGCTTTCTGAGCGACCGGCTCACATACCCCGTAAGCTACCAGTGCGGTGCGAACCGCTGCCGATTCTCGCTCAGCTGTGTTACTCATGAGAATATATGGGATTACGGAGAAAGACGTTAACGCCTGCGCTGGTGACACCGGCCACACCGAGAATAGGAAAAGCTAATCCATAAGCCAAAATCAATCAGTTCAGTGCAGTAGAAGTAGTAGCAAGGACTACGCCTGAGTTGAAAGCGAGCGAAAGCAAAAAACAAATTTAATTAATTAAAAATCAACACCTTCCACTTTTGCTGTCAGGCGTCCTGGAGAGGAATAGTTGGCGTTTCAGCGCCTGTTGGGTGGCACTGGATAGTGTCATTTCATGTGAGTGTACAATGGACATGCCTGTCAATGTCTAATTTCTCTAACAAGTTGACCATTTTTGTTTTATTCGTTCAGGACTGTGTCATTAGTTTTTCTGCCTCTTCATGGTATTATTTGCATTTTCCTCTGAAATCACAATTCCGCCGTCATTTGGGTGAGATGGCGAATGGTGGAATTTTTAGGCATTTGTGAAGAAGACAGTACTGCTATTTCTGTCCTTCTTGAAATTAAGTTTTCATGCCAGTATATGTCATACAACACGGGTATCACGGCACTTAGGACATGCTTAAATGTACTTAGTATCTAGCATAACGTGTCAAAAAGTGTGGATAGTTATAGTTCCAGTAGTCCTTGAAAGTTAGGACAAGAGATCTTGCATGTTACATTGAACCAGTTTTAAGATACTGCTGCCAATCCTGGACTTAGTAGACAGTTGACAAAAATCACCGGAAGCCTTGTACATGTGGTTTTATAGAGAAATGCTGAACATTATCTGAACAGACAAAATGAGCAATCAGGACGTTTTAAGAGAAGGTGAGTCGCACAGAGAAACTTATCACAAACATCAGAAAAGGTTATGAGAAGAGACAAAAACTGGAACATGATGTACAACCGGAAAGATTTGCGGAAAGAAAGACAGAGGAAGACAGAGTGAGAAGATTCTTAACAGTCGTGTGTCATGGCACGGAAGGGAGTCAACACACGAATTGATCCATGAGTAGGAGATCGCAATTTGCGGAGAGGCAAGATTTCCCCACGCCAGCGGGCAAGGCACTGGTTGATGAGTCTACATAATACTACGTTAAGTAAA
>OY992879.1:81543550-81551050 GCA_963921405.1 Cepaea hortensis
GCCAACTGTTTCCGACGGAAGAGCGCAATTGGGAGTGTACTAGCCTTATCCTGGTGCGAGGAAATGCAACCCAAAAACAAAATAAGTCATGGCAGGGCAGACCAGGCCCAAGGCCTTGGTTGGCAGCTGGTCTAGGATCGAAGCTCCGACAGGCGGACAGTTAGAGCATTGCTTTGCTGATCCGGCAGCTTCTGCAGCTTGTCTTGTTCCAGATGTAGAGGTGTTAACTTTCCTCTGGAGTGAACTAGGCAGGCCGAGAGAGGGACCATGCTGCATGGGCAACACATGGTTTCTTTATTTTTATTTTAGCCCAGGTTTTGTGCAATGAGTATATATATATATATATATATATATATATATATATATATATATATATATATATATATATATATATATATATATATATATATATATATATATATATATATATATATATATTCCATTGGCACCTTTCCGTCTTGACAGACGATAGTTTGGTACATTGTGCTTCCATGGCGGTGGTGAGTGTGGCTGGTAAGGCCAATTCTTGCTGCAAATGTTTGCCCACAGTAGGTGCATGTGAAAACATGGTCACTTCCACCATTTTGCACCATCTTACGTCTCTCACGCTCTGTGTGTGCTTTATCTGCAATCATTTTCTCCTTTGTCTTTATTCCATTTCTGATAGTTGCCCTCCATGCAACGCGTTCAGCGGCGACGTGCTCCCAATGTGCATTATCAATATATATATATATATATATATATATATATATATATATATATATATATATATATATATATATATACATACATACACACACATAATGTGTGAATAGATACTCCTTTGTCTGGAATACCACATGGGAGATGAAATCGTGGGAGGTCTACAAAACACACCAAGAAAATATTTAAAGACAGAGATGAGTAATTTGAGGAGACCACGGAGAGGGCTGCAGAGGATAGCATATGGTTGCACGATTGACTTCTTCTTCTTCTTCTTCTTCTTCTTCTTCTTCTTCTTCTTCTTCTTCTTCTTCTTCTTCTTCTTCTTCTTCTTCTTCTTCTTCTTCTTCTTCTTCTTCTTCTTCTTCTTCTTCTTCTTCTTCTTCTTCTTCTTCTTCTTCTTCTTCTTCTTCTTCTTCTTCTTCTTCTTCTTCTTCTTCTTCTTCTTCTTCTTCTTCTTCTTCTTCTTCTTCTTTTTCTTCTTCTTCTTCTTCTTCTTCTTCTTCTTCTTCTTCTTCTTCTTCTTCTTCTCTTCTTCTTCTTCTTCTTCTTCCTCTTCTTCTTCGTCTTATTCTGCGTTCATCAGGGGAGTTTTTTGTTGTTGTTGACGTGATTGGGTTGTGCCTGTTTACTGCAGAGCTGCGTTCTTGCGCCGTTAGGCCGAGATATCCGCCTTCTGCAGGCATTTGTTGACCGGGTTAACCTTCTCGAGGGATTCGTAGGACGTTTGACTCTCATCGCTGTGGTGTTATCCCCAGGCTTGTCCATGGGACATATTTTTTTGTCCCATCCCATCCCATTCCATGGGATTCCCATTATAACATTAATATCGAATACAGTTCAAATAAAATTATGAAATTTATGAAAGTTTTGGTTTAGTGTCTACTAAATTGGACTACATGTACCAAGAGACATGTAAAATGACAGAAATTTTTAATTTTAATATTCAAGAATAGTATATTTTAAAAAAAAGTTTAATCTAAATATGATAATGCAGAGTCATTCTGACACTCTCTTTCTGTTTATGAGTCACTCTGCTCATTCAGCACATTATCAACTTCCTGCTGATCGACAGTTTCTAATAATTAAGTTAATCCAGGTAATCCCTGAACCATTTCCACAATTTGCATCTTACATGTAAATCTGATATATATAGAGTTTATAACGAGAGCTGGTGTCAGAAGTCGGGGTGCCCCACCGGCTAGATGAATGTATTATTCACTGGCGAGCAACCCCAGATAGTCAGAAACTGACTAGGGACAAAATCTATATGGCTGAACTACAGATTAAGCCCTTGAATATCCAACGTACAGTTCCTAGTGGCTCGTTACAAAATTGAAATGAACTGTGCTGAATATTCGCCAAGGATGGGAAGGAGAAGGTTAGTTAGAATAGATTTTTACGTCTGAATTAAAGTGTAAAGACAACTATTCCAGTACAGGTTTTTCTCCCTGACTGCTCCCTTCCTTGGTGTGTAAGTGAACCCCCACCAATGTACACACACAACACGTATGCACAATTGGAATTAAAATATAACGACAGAACTATGAGTTAAAATACTACAACATGTATTTGCTAATCATAACAATAGACATCGGATGATTGTCAATATGAGGATGATAAAATTATATAACATATTGTGATGAGAAACATTACGTAACTTTACTTGTTACTTCATCTATCTGGAACTGTGGTCCAGATCCCCACTCTCCAGTAGACTCAACAAAAGAAACAGCTTGCCGGTATTCTGACGATCCTGCCAGTCCTGGCTCTACCTAGTCAGTAGTCTCTAGTCCTGAGATCTATAACATAGGTGCTCCTTGTGAGAGCTTGAAAGAAAGTCAAGAATGTGTTATATCAGTTCTACATCAGCGCAATCCTAATTAAAACATATCATAACACAAACATATACAGTGACCAGTCTGGCCAAGTTTATCTTCCAGCTCTACTGTGTTCACCATCCTCCTTCTCCCTACTGTCTTTAGTCTGGGACGGGCTTTTCAATTGCCTCACACGCCTGTAATGATTACATTTCTGCCGCCCCATGTCCATGTCGCTAATACAGAAATTCTGTGTCGTACAGCCGCTCCGTCCAATGTTAGTTTAGCAGCTCACAGGGTCGGTAAGGGTATTATAACAATGCCTGATCATCCGGGCTTGCAAGCCGTGACCCGTAGCTGTGCCAGGGTTCCGTGAACTACCCTCCACCATACGATGAAAAAGGTTTAGCACCATATACCCCATAACACTTGTGGGTAATGTCTGTACCATTACACCTCTGCTACAAATGCAATCGATGGTTAGTGTGCCAATGCGCACACCATAATATAACACTTCATATTGGTAGGCTTGTATATGACAAATCAATATACCAAACATCCAATACACATAAACATATTGATTAAACTAGACATATGATACTTTAACATCATAGCATAATGCACTAGTTAGTTTATGAAATTACACATACATACATCCAACATCCGTAAACATTATATTACTTCAAGATGGACATATAATGATACTCAACATAATAGCATCAGTCATTATTAATGAGTTCTAATATTGTATAGCTACAAAATGAGATATACAACAGGTCTAATTGAAGTTACCACACAGACCAGCTATATTTGCTGAGCTGCCCGGTTTAATCACCTGCTGTTGTAAGAATTAAATAAATAGTCAGTTGACTATATTCTGTACAACAAATGCACACACCAAAAGTCAACTAGGGTAGTGTACAAAGAAATGACAAGCATCTACCAAGACACCTAAAAGTATACTTAGACAATGATATGCCTTTCACAAGTTTCTACTTCTCAGAAGAGTAATACATGAAGCACAACGATATTGAACACAGAACTTAGAAAGAACACTCAAGTAACCTACGCCAAAGATAGTTCTTGCAATAACCTAGATCAGATATAGACTGGAATTCAGTACATACACCTAAAATACTTAGTTACTAAGAAATCTACATTTACTCTCTCTTCTCACCTGTTCTGAAGTCAAACTTAATCTAAAAGGTAAAGGTCTATCGTGGGTTTTTATACCTAGCCTAGCAGTAGACACTTATCTCCCAGGAATTCCATTCCTAAATTCTTCTTATCTCCTCCTGACGTTAATTGCAATTAACTCCAAGTCTGTCCAGTCATAAAATTCTTTCTGC
The DNA here is from genome assembly GCA_963921405.1 of Cepaea hortensis. Taxonomy (NCBI): domain Eukaryota; kingdom Metazoa; phylum Mollusca; class Gastropoda; order Stylommatophora; family Helicidae; genus Cepaea; species Cepaea hortensis. Next base: position 81,547,422 of record OY992879.1, read on the forward strand.
ATGCACACTAGCCTTCACACCTGTGGGTCTGACAATTATTAGCCCACTGAGTCTAATCAGTGATTTCACACCTTGCGCCTCTAGTCTCTACCAGATGGGGTCATCCATCGCGGTTGGGCGATTTCCTAGCTATTCTTATCAGGTGTCATGTCAAGGGAACAATTAGGTTCTCATGGTCAACAGCCAGTTTACAACTCTGTTGGTAAACCAGGTTTGCTTGCGTCATACCTGGTTGGTTTTAATTACTATTCAGTCCCCTGAGTCTGCCCTCCCGTCTGGCTGGATTGATAAGACTGTGAAACTGATCTGGGGGTGACCGGTACTGGTGTCAAATTAACTTCCCAAATAGAAAGCCATTCCTGGTGGTTGTTTACTTGCAGGTTTTGCAAGCTTACGTCAAGACAGTATAGCCTTGAATATAGAGAAAACAGTTTTGTTCGTCTGTTGATCCTCTACATGGCCCATCAAAAGTGAACCGAAAATTGTTCTGGGAAGTAAAGGCTGCCAATTCGTGACAGCTGGTAACATCCGTTTTCGTAACTTACCCAACAACAATTCAGCTGCACTAAATAAGGGCTCTGCTGCTGCTGATGACACTAGTATGACCAAAACAATTATCGCACTTGCTTTTAGCAGTGGAAACCTATGTTCATTTTTCCAATAATTTAATGGTTGTGAAGTTTGTTGCCGTAACTTTTGAAACATTGTGACTTCATCCTCAAGGCATTTGTTTCTGGGGTCATCAAACTTAAGTGCTTTGTTTTGTGGAGGATCAAAAAGTAAGTCAAAATCACTTTTCGGCTTTTGTTCTACAATTCCCGCTACTTCGCATACAGCAGATGATTCAGAATAAAGATTTAAATCCTCGATGAATGAAATAACAGTTGGAACAACAGACATAGAAAAAGCGCCCCAAAACTAGCCCAAATAACCACATCCCGCCAACACATTAAATTTCCCGCAAATAGTCCTGAAAAGTAGCCCAATTTGGCGTGAAATCTGCCCAACTGGCAACACTGCTTAGCAATGTGTAATGTATATGTTTACTACGTAGATCAATCAGTGCTCTGCAACCTTTTTCCAGTCACGTCACACTTTTATAATTTTAATTGCTGGTGACGCACCAACATGTAATCTTATATAATGTATATTTATTTAATTCTCCGGTGTCCCACCACTAGATAAAGAATAGATTAAAAATATATAAATAAATAAAAAATAAGGCTGAAAAGCTTTAAAAAAGGTTTAAAAAAAATAATAAAAAAAAAAATAAGGATAGCTCTGACGTAGATCAAGTTGCTATGACATGGCTACTGTCACATGGAAAACACAAATGTGTGCTGTCCCATCCCATCCCATCCCATCCCATCCCATGGGACCTTTCCCATGGGATTCCCATGGGAATAACATTCCCATGGCCAAGCCTGGTTATCCCCCATCCCCCCTGCTCCATTCAGACCAGCCGAAGACATCCCGGTCAGCCCTCAAGTTAAGGCAGGGGCAGACCATGGGCATTCCCCGCCATCCAAGGAGGCTTCCATACTTGCAGAGCCGACACACAGCGCTCTGGTACTGGGCTCACCCAAGGAATCGTCACGTCCTGCACATGGCTGCTTAGCCTCACTTCCGTATATTGGGCCTTCCAATCACCACAGGCTGTTCCTCCGGAAACCAGAAGAATGCAGTCTGCAGATGACATTCACACAGTGAGCTTTTGATTCGGACTTTCCATGTAATGGATTTGCTATCTGAGCAATATTCCATTTCGTGCCACTAGGAAATTTTTCCACCTTGCAAGTTTGTCTGAAATCCGCGAAGCAAATAAAGAAATAGATGAAGACCTAAACGTACATGAAACAGAGAAAGAGGGACCGAAATGGATAATGTTGAGAGCACGTGAGTGGAGGTTTATGAGATATGGATAGAACGTCCTCAAGTGGTTTGGTGGGGGTCTTTGTCCCACTGGGGAGTTAAGGGTGGAAAAAGGAAAAAACCGGAAGGGCAGGGAAAAGATGATGAAGAAGAAGAAGAAGAAGAAGAAGAAGAAGAAGAAGAAGAAGAAGAAGAAGAAGAAGAAGAAGAAGAAGAAGAAGAAGAAGAAGAAGAAGAAGAAGAAGAAGAATGATGAGGAGGAGGAGGAGGAAGAGGAGGAGGAGGAAGAACTGTTTGTACACAATATGACGACTGAAGAAAGGAGCATAATTAATGCAGGAAGAATACCAACAACGGGGCCAGCATCATGTACCCAATACGCCTCTTGGAGCGTAAAAGAATCCTTTACTTCACCTTTGTTTGATTTATACCGCATTAACGACCACGAAGCAAGGGTTGATCAGGGACCACAGTTTGAGAAGCCTTGAGCGATAAGAACAATAGCTTCTTCTTCTTCTTCTTCAGCGTTCCGAGCCATTGAGGTTCTTTGCTGCAAATACAATCCGTCTCCATTCGTCTCTCTGGTGGACCTTCTCTTGCCAGTCGTTGATTCCAAGTGCTTGTAGATCTGTATATATATTATCTCTCCACCGTCTTCTTGGTCTACCTCGGGGTCTACGGTCATTTATTTCCTGAGTGTAAGCGAGTTTTGTTTCCCTATTATCTTCCATTCTTTCTATATGCCCCAGCCATTGTAGTCTATTAGCCTTCATGATACCAGTGATTAGCGGGGACTTAAACAGATCATAAATGTCTTTGTTACTTCTTCTTTTCCACTCTCCACTTTGTGTATCCCTAATGGGTCCAAAGATGCGTCTTAAAATTTTGTTCTCAAAGGTTTGTAACAAGGCTTCGTCTCCTTTCGTTGTACTCCAGGTTTCAGAGCCATACAGCACAACTGGTCTGATCAGTGTTTTGTATATTGTGATTTTGGTGTTACGAGATAGCGCCTTTGATTTTAGTAGATGTTGTAGTGCATAGTATATCTTATTTCCAGAGTTGATTCTAGTTTGTATTTCTTCCATAAAATAATCTAATCATACTGTAGAAAATATTGGTACATTTCCCATAGATTTATGATCAGTGGCGGCATTCAGTTGGACAACGTAGCGATGGCTTTAAGTGCGAGCAAAAGACGAATACATCATTTTGTTGCGTGGAGCCTTTCACGCAAAGAAACCGTTAGATGGCAATATGTGATAATCAACGGAGACAAACACACAATGAGTCTGTATTGATATGAGCAAGCGTTCAGCTAACTGGCGTAGCCGATGGCGGGTCTTCATAACTATTGATATATGGGGAATTTATTGTGTTTTATATTTAGGGTTGTCGGTGTCAAGTTCGTTGAAACCCCTAGAAGACATATTGCTGTCTTCTAATTAGGATTTTGCTTTGCTGTGTATCTTTTGCGGGTATTGAAATCTGTTCGAAACCAGTAAGGGGCGAAATCTGACACACTGTATTGTAAATTATCATCATCATAATCATTAACATGCGCCGTGAGGAGAAGCGTGGGAGGTCAGTTACGCCATCTCACACGATCACATAAATCTTGGATGTTTTGTTATGTGGTGAAAATTGTCTCTTTCGTTTGTCTGTCCGTCCATTGAATTCTTTGCATTTTCTCAAATAGCAAATGTCCACTGCGTTAGATGATTTTTCCCCCCAGCTTGTCCGCTTATTGCCCATGTTTC
>OY992879.1:81556050-81626050 GCA_963921405.1 Cepaea hortensis
CCATGCCGTCGGAGATCGTAATTTGTGGAGAAGTATGATCTCCCACGCCAACACAGGCACTGGATGATACCATAAAATATATGTTATTCTCTCATCCTTTTGTGGGGTAGTGACTAGGACACATAGTGTTAACAAACAACGGCAAAACACTGGGGGTACAAGTGAAACAGCCATCGGTTGTCGGACGTCGACAATAGTAAGACTCGCATATTGCTGTCTAGGATATATTTACAAAACCTACCAGAAAAAAATAAATAAATAAACATGAGAAAACACTTCACACCCCAACTGCACTTTTTGCTATGGAACAGATTTACCTTTTTTACTTTCTTGACGTACTCTCTTATCCCAGTGTCTTCCTTGGTCACATGCCAGGATGAAACTTTCTGATACATTGTATTTTTACTAGTATATCCTGTTCCGCTCATCTTGGACAATATTTGGGATATTCGGGCAGAGAGGCGGGCGTCCATTCAATAATCCAAAATGGAGATAATCTATTGGACTGTATTGCTGTTATGTTAGAAAACAAGCAGGCAGATAGATGGCAGGGTCTGCACCACTTGGTGGGTATTGGTGCATGATATGGCAGGTGTGGTCGGGACCCTTTCGAATCGTGTGTATAGGGCAGAAGATCGGGGAGAATGGTGCTGCAGGAAGTGACCAGAAGATCTGGTCGACACTCAAAATTCCGAGGAGAGACCAGACGGACACATAATCAGACAGCTACTGGTACAATAAGTATTGGGACTCTTCGCTAGCTGTTGAAGATGAGGACAGACACGCATGGGAATGTCCGGAGTCTGTGATCTCGGTTCTTGACTCAACTCTCCTGGAATATAGAGTTATTGGTTTTTTTTAATTGCTAACAGGTTAGCCTGGGCTCCTTTGTCTACCCAGTCTAAAATGGATAGCGGAAAATTTACAGGCCAGTGTGATATCGACCACACAGCCACTTAGTGCCGTTTGGTCCATAAAAATTTGGGTCTAGCCCGTATGTCGATGTCTCTTAGGCGTGCAAAAGTGACCTTTGTAAATAGTCATTATTTGTGTTCCGTCTTCTCACGCTAAGAGATTGTGTTCGAAATATAAACGTCACTCTACGGATCAGCTTCTGGTGACCTAAGTTATAAAGCTCACACGAGCACTGGAAAGTCGGGTAGTGTGTACAAGTCACTTAGGAATGTGTACAAGACACTTCGGAATGTGTACAAGACACTTAGGAATGTGTTGTCATTTAGAAGAAATGCCGACGTCTCTGACGATGGGGTAGCGAACTACTACTACTACTACTACTACTACTACTACTACTACTACTACTACTACTACTACTACTACTACTACTACTACTACTACTACTACTACTACTACTACTACTACTACTACTACTACGTCTACTACTACTACTACTACTACTACCAATATATTTCGAAAGGAAATGAAGAAACAACCAAGAAAGAAAGAAAGAAAGAAAGAAAGAAGGAAAGAAAGAAAGAAAGAAACAAACAAAGAAAGAAAGAAAGAAAGAAAGAAAGAAAGAAAGAAAGAAGAAAGAAAGAAAGAAAGAAAGAAAGAAAGAAAGAAAGAAAGAAAGAAAGAAAGAAAGAAAGAAAGAAAGAAAGAAAGACCAAACACAGAAGCCAGCGACAATTAAATTCATTTTAAAAAAAGATGCAGAAATAGGAATGAAAGAAATGGAATAAGGCAGAAGTAAATATAATTAAGAAAGAAAGAAAGAAAGATATAAAGAAGAAGGTATAAAGGAAAGCGTTTCTATTACTATAATGATTTCTTCTTCATTGACAACATTTGCCAGATTGCTGTCCCCTAATAATGTCCAATCACCATTACGTGTCTTTGATCACGCCAACGGCCCTAAAATGGCGTCACATTTCACACCCGATTTATACAAATACAATTTAAATAATCTAACAAGGTCTGCTAACAATGTCAGAAGTTATGAAATTGTTCAGAAACATAATACCCAATGTCATACGCTGATTATTCTCAATCAAACGCGGATTTCTGAATCTATTCAATTCACGTTATGAACCGGAAGTGTGGTTTTGACTTCAAAGGTGTCTAATGTGATATAGCTGACCGGAAATAGTATTCATAACAGTCTGCATGCGCAAATTATCTGCGCAGAATTGCTATTATTCAACTTGATTTCTATAATATGCGTTTTGTTACCAGATTAATACATTTAGCAGCGGCATTGATCGGCAATCACAGAAAATTAAGCGAAAGCGGCAGATTTAGGAAAGCACGCCAAGGAAAGAAAAAAACTGCAAGCTCTAGCCACATGGAACTTGGCGCTACGATACTGAAGTAAAATGTGTTCTCGGAGGTCTTAACTATTTTAGTCTTAGGCAGTTTTCTCTTATAATTACCAAGCGTCGTCTCCGCATTGATGGCCGGCTGTAAATAGTTTTCAAAGCCCTCTGTTTTGTCCACAACGAACTCATACTGGCCTACTTCAGTGTAACTCTTGAAGGTGTTCATCCACTGGAAACCTTGTCTCCTCTCACACGTTTCCTCCACCGTTGTTTAACATCGAGTAGAGTCATTTATATTAGTTAGTTAGTTAGTCGACAGATCATCCTCACCCCCCCCCCCCCATGCAGTGTAGGCGTGCATGTCTCTTCATAGAGGTCATCGTGGACGAATAGATAAAAACGCTGGCTCTTAAACTTCCGGTGTGCTGATGCCGAACTAGCGGGTTAGACCCCTACACCGGTCAGTTGGACCAATATGTTAATTCCTCGTCCTTGACTTGAGGGCGTAAATTGCAAGTACCTCAGATGTCGGAGTTTTTTCGCCTTATGGGGAGGGACACTGGTAATATGGAAAGCTAATCCACACGAAAAAAAAAAAAAATCAGTCCAGTGTACCAGCAGTAGTAGCATGTGTATGGTCTACGCCTGAGTTCAAAGCGAGCAAACGCCAAAAAAAAAAAAAAAGAAAAAAAAGAAAAAAGAAGAAGAAGTTGTAAACGCACGTATGTTACCAGCTTTTTTGGGAATCGAAATTATACAATTAATTTGTGACTTGCACCGTTTGCCTGTTTCTATTGTTCTTTCTCCTCAATCATGCCATCTGTCACCAAGTTCTCCAGGTTTTTTCGACTCGAAGTACCCTTCCTCATTATTGACCCCAAATTGCCATACCTCAGCTTCTATTTTATTGTTTTAGAGAACTATTCAGATGTCAGACATTTCAATCACAAGATAATCTGTATTGTCTTCTAATGTTCCTCCATTTCAACATCTAAAATCAGCCCTACCTGTCTCTGGGTACAATAATGCTCCCGTGAAATATGTTAAAAGCCAATTATTTGAAGAAAGCTAAATCAAACGCAGCAGAAACCATTTGACGATAAACACTACCTCACAACCCAGACTCACAAAGAACACTTGTGGACAATTTATATCAAATCAATAAAAATACCGCAATGATAAACTAGACTGAAAGCAGCGAAGAGCTTTTGAGGTGGTATTTTCCTGCTTCCATTTTTGTTTTTATTGGAGGAGACGAGAGTACCTCTCATCGTCTGGGGTTTCTCAAATCTTAGATTGACCATTATCTTTCCTAAGCGGTAGCACATCTTCAGCGCCATGTTTGATAGTCATATTGCTGATGATTTCCTTTCATAACTTCTCTTATTATGTTTGACTGTATCTCGAATATTTTCATTGCTCTCTTTTTGTCTTGATTCTCTACACTAACCTTTATCGAATATCATCATTATGTGATATGTCATCTGGTGTAGGGGTTGTCGTGTATCCGTTTAAAGTGTCGTCCCTGGAGTGAGAGGAATCAACACCCACATTATATTTTAACCCCTTATCATTATCCTGGAGAAACCACTAGAATCCGTCTACAAAACTCCGTCAGTTTATGGACACCTCTTTCTCTCTCTCTCTCTCTATCACTGCTGTATCATGCCCCCTCTCAATCTTCCCCAACGCAACATACTCAACAACTCTAGCTTCTAAAAATTAATAACAATTAATTTATGAAAAGAAAAGTGTAATGTATGTGAGAAGCGTATGCGAAGAATGTGTGACGTGTACTATAATGTGTGTAGAATCGGACCATCAGATCAATCGCCCAGTCAGATCATCCTAGCAAGGTCACACCACAGCACGTTAGGTCAGCACAAGACAACCTCACCCAGTGATGTATCTCTCCTGCCAGACACTGACTTTCTTCTGTAGCTACCTGGTAATCCATCTACATGATCATCCGAAATAGATAGTCTATAGTTTACCACTGATCATGGACCGGTTGCACACTGCACATTATAAGTTCCTATAGTTCCTAAAATGTACAAATCCATGTACTGTGAAATTAGGTATCACTGTTATTGTTAATATACTTGATCCTATCTAGTGTCTATATTGTCTCAAGTACAATGTCCCTGGTAATTTTTCACTGGAATCTACCACACCATGTGAATGTTACATGTAATGTTCCCGTTAAGTCACTATTGTTCGTATGATATGTGGTGTATCAACAAACATCACCCCTCCTAAGTGAACCTTATCACACAGGAATCGTTATATGGTTTTGCTCATCTGAGCCCTGTTCCGGTGGATTCTTCTGATCATAGGCCCAGCGTAAACAATATTGTCCAGATTTTCTTCTCGGGCGTTATTCATTTCCGTAAAACCAACATTGACTGTTCAACTGGTGTTCTCCCCAATCGGAGTATAACTTCTTCAAAAACGAGTGTAGAGCTTCCTCGTAACTGGCAGGGAACCTGTTAGAGAAATGACACACCTGGTGAGAGCACTAGTCACTGATCCTACCAGCTGAGTGTAGGCCTACGGCCTCGCTCAGATATTTATCAGCAAACTAAACTCTGTCATAGAGCAGATGAGCTCATCACCTAGGTCCGAATCAGGCTATGACAAGGAAAGACCAATAACCAGAGTGCAGAACCCCAGTGGGCACCCCACTGAAAGATCCCACTATTGGACACGTCCCCCATCTCCCAACCCATCCTAAATCTCTCCAAATATCACCCCACCACACTATTCTCACTAGCAGAGCTAATTCTCACTTCACTACTCTATTCTCAACTAACAGAGCTAATCATCACTTCACTACTCTATTCTCAACTAGCAGAGCTAATTATTTCCTCACCCTAGCTAGTTTTCACAAGGCTACTGCCTATATTAATTAGGCCTAAATACACTATATGTAATACCTTATGCAACACCGCATCACTCCTGGATGGCCTCTACAATTTGCCATAAAGACACATGTTATTTAATCTTTAATTAAATCAAACACTGTAGATGCTCTCCGAATTCCTAACAGCGGTACAGAAACACGTCAGCTCAAGTCAACTTTCTTGTCTACACTAACTGTAAACAAGTCATGTTTTTGTCACACAGCCTTGGATTGTTCTAGTTAAGTTCTTTGATGTCAACACATCAGAGGGTTCCAGGGGCAGACTATCCATTTCAGAATTCTCTCCCCTTTGTTTAATCAATGCAAAAGTGGTCTCTCTTGTTTCAACAACCAAAACAAGCTAGCGAGTTCCTGCATTCTCCCAATCAGGTCACAATAACAAGCCTACAATTTTCTGTCTTGTGGGGACTTTCCAAAGACTACTGTATTGTTTGATCTCACCGACTCCCTGTAGTAAACAACGTGTAGTTGCGAATCACACTGTCTTTGGTATTTTTATCATCTGATTGTTAAATTATAGTGATTTCACTACAGGGGTTCACGTCTGTCCACAGAGGTCAGCTTGGATAAATACCCAGGCTCTTTAGCTTCTGATGTACTGATGCCAACCTGGTGGGTTCAAAACCTACACCGGTCAGTTGGACTAAGATGTTGACTTCTGGTTCTTACTTGGGGGCGTAAATTACAAATACCTCAGACGTTTGAGTGGGTTCGCTTGATGGCGAGGGACACTGGTAATATGGAAATCTAATCTACACGCAAAAATCAGACCAATGCACTAGTAGTGTTATTACGTGTATGGACTACACTTAAGTTCGAATCTAGCGAAAGCAAAACAAAAATATCTCTCCATAGATCTCAGTCCTGTGTGCTCGAGATCAGCTCTGCTGATGATATTGCTCCATAGATCTCAGTCCTGTGTGCTCGACATCAGCTCTGCTGATGATATTGCTCCATAGATCTCAGTCCTGTGTGCTCGACATCAGCTCTGCTGATGATATTGCTCCATAGATCTCAGTCCTGTGTGCTCGAGATCAGCTCTGCTGATGATATTGCTCCATAGATCTCAGTCCTGTGTGCTCGAGATCAGCTCTGCTGATGATATTGCTCCATAGATCTCAGTCCTGTGTGCTCGAGATCAGCTCTGCTGATGATATTGCTCCATGCCACCATCTCAGTCCTGTGTGCTCGAGATCAGCTAAGCTAATGATATTGCTCCATGTCACCATCTCAGTCCATCCAGGATTATTTCTCTTGGTCTGTCTCTGCCTCGTTTCTCACTGATCTTTTCAGTTGTCACGATGTTCTCCAACGCCTCTATTCCCATCACCTGACCATAGAATGACGTTTGTCTCTTTCGTAGAGTTGTATAAACTGTCTTAGTTTCATTAGACAAGGAAGGCAATCGTTGTTGCTTACTATGGCAGTCCAAGGTATTCGTACCATTCGTCTGAAGAAAAATATCTCCGTTGCTTCTAAGATCTTCCTAATTTCCAGTTATATTTTTGTCAACTTTTTTACCCAGTTTTGTCATCTATGAAAACCGCAATAATGCAGTAGCTAGCTCGCTTGAGCTCTGGCGCTGAGTTGATATGTTCGAACCCACATCGTAACGAAATTCATCGACTCCCATGACGTCTAAGCCTAAACTGAAAACCAGTCAAAACAATTCCATCGACAGTAAAATCGAGTAGTGTGATATTGACCGTGTCGCCAAGTGAGTACCGGTGGCTCTAAAACTATACGCTAGCCCACTATACCCGGCTAACCGCAGTAGCGCAGTAACCAGCACGCTTTCCTGTTACTTGTCAGTGATTTTTGTTTTCTCTCATTTCATCTTCTGCTGTCCTTACACATGCTACTACTTCTAGTGCACGCTTCTGAATTATGCGTGGGGTGTTAGCTTTCCCTATTGCCAGTGTCCCTCGACATTAGGGTAACCCACTCCGACTTCTGAGGTACTTGTAATTGACGACCCCAAGTCAAGGACGAGAAGTCAACATTTTAGTCAAATTGTCCGGTGTTAAGGTTGAACCCACCACCTCGACATCAGAACACCGGAAGTTTAAGAGCCAGCGATCTTATTTCTAGTCATGTTGACCTCCTTCTTCTGTGTTCATGTGTTTTATACATGTAGCTTTTCTTTTTGAATTAACTGACCTTATTTATTTTAAGTGTCTTTGTTGCTTGTTCTATCCACCTGTTTCCGGATTTCTTTCTGTTTTTGTTTAAACCTAATTATATTCTTCAGAATAATTTGTTTTCTGGCCTTTCTGTCATGTTTCCTTCTTATACATCCGTTCTATGTTCACTCGGTTTTGTTTTTGTCCATTGTTCCATTTTATTCTATTTCACAGGCATCCAATTTTATATTTATGCTAAACTTTTGTTTCTACATTCTCCCTGTACCAACACAGTTTTTTTGTTATCTTACTGCTGTTTCTTCTCTGTCTTCTCATTTATCTGTTCTTTATACATCTTGTCAACGAATATTATTCCCATTTTCTTTCTGATTTTGCAAGTTCTTGTAATATCGATTTCTATTTCTCTCATTTTATTTCAAGAAATAAGAGAAAACGAAAATCAAATGGTAAAAAGTGTTCCATAAGTTTTAATATCGCCCAAGTATTTGAAAACTGTTCTGGACACATCCTCAGTTCGCATTGATTACTTTCGCAGGAACACCTATCTGTGAAGGGAGTTGTTGAGAGCTACAAGTACTCAATGTCTGGAGACCATTTCTTGTGAACTCACAAAGAGATTTGGAAGTGAGCATGCACAAATAGATGTAAGAGCTCAGCTGTGCTGATGCAGAGGTAGCGGGTTCAACAACTACAACGATCAATAAGACTAAAATGTTGATTTTTTGGTCCTTGACTTGGGGACGTAAATTACAAGTACCTCAAAAGTCGGAGTGGGTTCCCCTGATGACGAGGGACACTGGTAATAGGGAAAGCAAATCAACAGTTTTGTTGCATATCCTTTACAGGACTTCGAAGTCAACTTCAGCATTGTTTGGCTGTTTGTGATTCATGGGCAAGTTTACGTTCATTAGTTTGCAATTGCTTTCTGAACGACCGGCACTCATACCATTTTATAAAAAAAAAATAACGCAAGGCGGTCTGCAGCCAAATCGAACGTGGTATTCTCTGTTTCGAACGCGGTATGCTGGATTACAAACTTCGTCCGTAACGCCTTCGCCACGAAGCCGGCACTAGAATTAGCACCACGTATGTGGTCTACGCTTGAGTTCAAAGCGAGAGAGTGTGAAAAAAAAGAGGAGAGAGAACTGATCATCACAGATGACTCCCGGAAACACTATCTACATGCACCCTTACTTTGTTTATAGTAATACCCCCCCCCCTTTTTTTTTCCTTTCCAGCACCCCCTTTCCCCCCCCCCCCCTCAAAAGAAAAAGTCGACGTGGTCCAAGTAATAATAGCGACTCTCTTAAACTTCCTATACGCTAATGGCGAACTAGATGGTTCAACCCCTACACAGACGAGAAATTGAACTTAATCGTCGACTTTTCGTTGAAAGTAAAGTTGGCTCGTTCATTATCTGTCTGTCTATCTATCAGTTTTTCGGTCTGTCTGTGTATCGATTTGTCTGTCTGTCTATCATCCACGGGCTTGTCCAGCGCAGAGCTTCCCCTCTTAACAGTCTTTTGACATTTCTCTCAATCGTACGAACGATCTCCCGCCTCTTTTGCTGTCGTATATAAATTATCTATCTGATCCTGAATCCATCAACAACATTATACTCCTCTTCTCCGCTTCCTCGTTACGACTCCCTCCATAATTATCTCACCCAGACATCCATGTCGCTTTTACAAGCCCAAAATATTCCATTTTCCTCAATTTTATTGAACTTCATAACCAACCTTGATCGAAATGAGTTCTTACTGGATAGATCCGCGTGTTCTATTTTCAGTTCAATGCCTGTTTTATAATCGTCTGTAATATTTATCGTCAAAGGCGCATGTATTTTTCCCCACTGTTTTGTTGCCTGTCCAGCTTTCACACCCGTTTTTTGTTTGTTTGGGTCACAGGAAATAATCATGCTCTAATTCATCATCATCATCATCATCATCATCATCATCATCATCATCATCATCATCATCATCATCATCATCATCATCATCATCATCATCATCATCATCATCATCATCATCATCATCATCATCATCGTCGTCTTCGTCGTCGTAACCATCATCATCATCATCATCATCATCACCATCATCATCATCATCATCACCATCATCATCATCATCACCATCATCATCATCACCACCACCATCATAATCATCATCATCATCATCATCATCATGTGACATATCTATAAGCGTGGGCAGCCATGGTTCACCATCTCACTCTATCACCAGAGTCGTGGATAAGCTCTGTGTTGTTGCCTGGACCATGCCTTGTGGCCAAGTGTCAACTGATCAAACGAGACATTCTAGGCATCTGGAAAGACGGTAGTTTGCCACTGCTTTACTTCGTGCCAGTGACCACACCGGGTCTAATACTGTAGCTGTTCTCTCTATAAAAAGATCCTTTGCCTGCCGTTGTCTCACTTAAGATCATAACCAACAACTGCCTGTCAGCGACACTCCATCTCCATCCATCACCTGCTCATATGGTTTCACGCTACCCTCGTATGGGGCTACATTGATACTCTGCCTTCTCCAAGGGTGTCCCGTAGGCTAGCGGAGGTAAAGCGGCACCTTACTTCTTCTTTGATAAGGGATCACGCAATAACTTTTATTACTCTTCCTTGTGTTCGTTTATAGTTCCAACTGGCACCAGTGGACAAGTGGCACCAATGGACATGTGGCACTAGTGGAAATATGGTACCAGTGGACAAATGGCACCTACAGTAAGGAACAAACACATATCGATAGATATTTTTAATAAAGCACTATAGAACACAATCTTTCCACCAACTATTATTGCCAAGAATGCTAAACCTGGACAATGACAGAAAAAGAAGAACGAAAAATATAACAACGGAAATGAGATTCATGAGAAGGTATCAAGAAGAGGGAACATCAGAAATTATGAAATAGGACTAAAGTGGTGGATATAGTTGCGCTAGATTTCATTAGAAAATAGAAAGTGAAATGGTTTGGCCATATAACTAGGCTACCAATTAACAGTATACCACAACAAGCAATGATGTACAGACCAAATGGAACCAGAAGTAGAGGCCGACCAGCTAAACGATGAACGGAGGGAATAGCAGAGTCCATGGGAATCTCGATATGTGAAGTCTATAACCGGGCACTCTTCCGCTGTTTATACTTCACCTCGACACCGCAAGGTACAATGGGAACAAGATGAGATAAGATGAAACGAGATGAGATGAGATGTGATGAGGCGAAACGAGATGGTATCAGATGAGATAGTTCCAATAAATAAGGCTTTCAATTACTTTAGTTTTTGTAGACTGATGCTTGTTCTTCGTTTAATTTCTGTCATCACATGTCCATCTCCCATTGACAGTGAATCTAGTTACGCAAGGCTGCTCACTTGCTGTCCTTTTTCTCCCTTAATAAATATGGCTGTTGTCACACACACACACACACACACACACACATACACACACATACACACCCATACACCCACATCCACATAAACCCACCCATCCACATCAATTCACCGACCTAACCACCTATCCACCCACCCACACTCCCACATCCACACACACACACGCCCAACACCCACCCACCGACACACACACACACACACACACCCATACCCACATACACCCACCCATCCACACCAATTCACCGACCTACCCACCAATCCACCCACCCACACTCCCACATCCACACACACACGCCCAAAACCCACCCACCGACACACACACACACACACACACACACACACACACACACACACATAATAGTGGGCTGTCAAACTTCTAAATGTTTCTGCTTGTTGCCGGGCTCTGCTGCCTCTTCTAACCTGCATTGTGCATTGGTTGTCAACACGTGATCTTGTCCAATTCGTCAACAGGCGTTGTCTTCGGGCCTCCAGTTATAATCGGCATTCCTTGATTTGGTATTTCTTCTTCTTATTCTGCGTTCATCCGGTTTTTTTTTCGGATGTGATTGCGTTGTGCCTGTTTACAGCAGAGCTGCGTTCTTGCGCCGTTAGGCCGACACATCCGACTTCTGCAGGCATTTGTTGACCGGGTTAACCTTCCCGGGGATTTGGTATTTTATTTTCTTAAAGTGTAACTTAGATGCTGTTGCCCAGGCTACCATACCGTTCTTCAGTGTTGGCCTCACCCGTCCTGTACATTGCTTCTTGAGAACTTCTTCACCTACTCGACACGTTGTACCAGCAATTGTTTCATGATTACCACTCTCTGCCTTGCTCATTCATGATTGATTTTCCTCAGCCTGCTCTTCCATGTCAAGCGACGATCAAAGGTGACAAGTAGTTAGTTTGGATTTCCTTCCTGAGGCAATATGTTTCTATTCAATAATTTGAGAGGGAAAACGCTAACTGTTCTTATTCATCTCAGGTCTTCATTAGCCATATATGTTTGTTTTAACCACCCAGTTAACATCGAAAAGGCCTTGGGCATTCTATTATTAGCTGTTCTAATATTTTCTTCATTAGACTAAAATCTTGACATCTCGTCCTTGACTTGGGGAAGTAAATTACAAGTACGTCTGATGTCATAGTGGGCGCTTGATAGCGAGGGACACTGGTCATGGGGACAGCTAATCCACACGCAAAGTCCAGTCCAGTACACTGCAAGTAGTAGCACGTTTATGGAGTAGGCTTGCGTTCAAAGCGAGTCAACGCTAAAAATAGAAAACTATTTTCTACAAAAGTACATTTGGCAAGGTCGTCTGCAAATGATATGTGTACTCTGGCTGGACAATTTTCTATAATTGCATTCATGTATTTTTATAATTATTTTTTTGTTTTGTTCCACGTTTCCATCCTGTTTCAGGATATGGCGGTCAACATCAGCATCTTTCAGCTGTATGTTGATTCCTAGGCTAGATTACTCTCATCAGCACGCCACGACTTTCTGAGCTACCGGCTCCATACTCTCATAAGTCACTGACGCGACTCGAACCGCTTCCATTTCTCGTGCGCACACGTCAACCACGAGAGTATTCGGGGTTTACGGAGAAAGCTGCTAACGCCTCGGCCAGGGAGACCGGCAACTGCATTCATGTATGCTCGGAATATTGTTGGCGACAAAACTCCCACTTGGGGTACACCTTGCTGGCTTGTCCTTGTACTTTTGTCCAGACAAATATGTTTTCAATCTACTGTCTGATCTATTTGTGTATGTTCCTTATTATCGGATGTTTGTTCAGTTTTACTTTCATGTTATCTTTCTATACTTTCTGAAATGTCGCCCCTTCCCCCCCCCCCCCCCCCCCCCTTTCCCTAATGTACCGGGACTACAAGTGTGTGATTTTTCTCAAGGAATATCGTGATTGAAGGGGACTCACGGAGCATGTTGAGAAGGGTGAAGACAGGCATGCAACATGCAGAATGGCATGCTTCAATTGAACAATCGCACACAGGGAGCATTCGTCGCATCTTTGTTTCTCAAGACATGCTGGCTTGGTGGGAAACGAGCAGAGGGACAGATTGGCTGGTTCTGCAACATTGAATTGGATAATATAACTGCGCGATCAGGCAGATGTGGTCGGGCCTCTTTGGAATCATGTGTATAGTGTGGAAGAACTGATAAGTCACAATATCCTAGAGAAAACAGTGTGGCAGATGATCTGGCTCAGTGCTCCGAGGAAAAGTAGGACTCACGTATAATCAGACTGCTACTGGTACCATTAGTAATGGGACTCTTCGCTGATTGCTGAAGATGAAGACGGAGCACGTATGGGAATGTCCCGATGTGCTGTGGTGTCAGTTCTCCGCACAACTTAGCTCAACACAATTCACTCAGCTCAACTTAACTCAACACAATTCACTCAACTCAACTCAACTCAACACAACACAATTCACTCAACTCAACATAATTCACCCAACGCAACACAATTCACTCAATTCAGCTCAACACAATTCACTTAGCTCAACTCATCTCAACACAATTAACTCAGCTCAACTCAACACAATTCACTCAGCTCAACACAACACAATTCACTCAGCTCAACTCATTTCAACACAATTCACTCAACTCAATTCAACTCAACTATGTTTTTTTTTTTTTTTTGCGTTTGCTTGTATTGAAATGAAGTTAAGTCCACACAAGTGCAACCACTTCTAGTGCACTGGACTGATTTTTGCGTGTGGGGATTAGCTTTCCATATAATCAGTTTTCTGGCTATCAGGCGACCCCACTCCGACTTCAGAGGTAAACTCAACGCTCTTGAAAGGCATCCTCTATTTCCAGAACTATGTGGGTTATTTTGATCTTCTGTGGATCTGTACTTTCTGAATCCTACTGGCTCGGAATTAAAATGTTTTTATTTTTTGATATCACATTAGCCTGCTATTGATAATGTGTTCTATTAATTTTGTTACACAACTAAATAAACTGAAAGGTCGATAACCATTTCGTTCTGTCATGTCTTTGGCATCTGCACTAGTATAGCTTCTTCCATGCCTGTGGGACAATTCCTTACTTCCAAATGCAATTTACAACTACCAATATTTTCTTTCTTGCCTTAAATTCCAGTCATATTATTATTTGTTTATAATTCTTTTTTTTTTTTTTAAATGATTTCTTCTGTTATTAGGATCCTCATTGCCTGTTCTATCTTTTACATTTTAAAATTTGCTTTTATGTGCACTGCTGCTATATCTCTGTCATTAGGAGACTTCTAGTTATCCTGAATTAATTTATCTTATTCTGTAGTGATATCAATGTAGTTATTCATATAAGATTCATTTGGAAAGCAATTTCACTTAAACTGTTTTTCTCTTGCCTTGTTCTTTCAGAGGGAATTAATACGGTTGCTGATGGCACAGTGTGGTATTATGCATGTGTAATATACAATAATAATAATAATGAAGTACAGCTTAGTCCAACAGAGTGCACTAGACTAATGGATAATGATTGAATCACCAAAAAACGAGAAGTAGATTGTGAGCTTTACTAGAACACGATTACAAGAAACAAAATGGACGTTGTGGCTAAAGACTTCGTCGGAACAGAACAAACAAACACAAACGGACACACAACTACAAGAAAATCGCTGCATGAAAATACAAAGGTTACTTATCTGAATCCTAGTTTGATCAAATGCGCCTTAAGCGATTACCGTTTGATGTGAATGGGAAGAAGGGATGTATGGTTTAAACGGGTCGATGGGTGAAAGAGATTGGCTTAGCCGCCCGGTGGGAGAGATGGGGGGGGGGGGGGTGATCCCCATGTGAGCGAACTGTTAACAGCGGATTAGCTGAGAACTATCGTCAGCTCTATGGTGAAGGTGTAGTACGCAATCCCGAATGCCACGTAGGAACACAGCTGCAGGCGCTTGGAATGCAGTCCGCCCTGGTATGAGTGCCGGTCGCTCAGAAAGCAATGACAAGCCACTAAACGCAAACTTGCCCAGAAATCATACACGGCAAAAGTAATGTTGGGGTTGATTGCTATTTCCTGTAAAGGATACGCTACCGCGTTTTTCTAGTGGGATATTCAACTTAGAAGATGTAAAAAGGGGGAGGGAATATTGGAAGTTAAATGAAACTATGTTGGACATTGAGGGCGTGAGGGGAGAGTGAACCCAACTGGAAGATAAGGTGGTTTTCCAATGTCTTACGATCACGTTCGTGAGATGCGTACGATTTGAGCGCCGTGACCTGTATGTCCGCCACGCCACAGTGGTCAGAACTGTTAAAGTGTATGGATACCGCTTTCTGGGCACAACTGTTGATATCACATAGGTGCTGTCTAAATCTGTCAGCACAACGTAACCCTGTTTTCCAATATATTTCATGTCACAACTTGTGCAGATGATCGCATAGATAACGTTGCGACTCGTGAATGAAAAACCCTAAGGAATGTGGAAAGTGGTCTTAGGGAACGGATAGGGCGTTGCGTTGACAATGACAAGAGCGCGGTGGGAAAACTTTCGATGCCAGCTCTTATTGTCCGCTACGAAAGGGAAGGATGGCCACGTACTGCTCCGTGCACTCAGACATACAGCAACTTGAAAGCAGTAGATGGCAGTTTGTGTGTGCGCGCGCGCGCGCGCGCGTGTGTGTGTGTGTGTGTGTGTGTGTGTGTGTGTGTGTGTGTAAACAATGCCACTTCAAGAGACTTTAATGTTAAAGAATATGTTTTAAGAATAACGATCTCTAAAGTTGAAACTGTTCAAAAGCATTTTTTTAACCTTTGAGCATAACGATCTCTATTGATTTTTAAAAAAATGGTTCAAGAGTATGTTTAACAGCTTCTGCGAAAAACAATTTATAAAGAGTAAACTGTTCAAAAGTATTTTAAAAAACTTTTGAGAATAACGATCCCTAAAGATGAAACTGATAGAATATAATTAGCACCTTGTGAGAAGAAGGACGTTATTGCTGATGATGTAACAGTAAATGTTTAGTGACTTATGAGAATAATCAACACTACAGATGTAACCGTTTCATTATATGAGGGTCAGTTAATATGTATGTCAGAAATGCCTGTAGAAAAATAACTAAATATGATAACAACTTGAAATAATTTATTTTTATAAATACATTGTCCCTTTATTTCTCAACATAATTGCCACCAACATTGATGCACTTAACACATCGTTTTATCAGTCCTCCCAAACCGGCTGCATAGAACCACGTGCTTTGTTTTCATTTACCTGCCGCCATCCCACAGAACGGTGTGACATACTTATTGACTCGCCCTCGTAACTTTTCTACCCAGCTATGCACCGCTTTACGGGATAAACATTTGTCATCATAAACACTGAAAACCCACCTTGGCGGGAGCCATTTCGCGAATGACGCCGAAGTTGAATGCGAAGTGAAAACGTTGGTTAGAATACAACGCACGCAGTTCTATGCAGCCAGTTTGGGAGGACTATTAAAAAGATGAGATAAGTGCATGAATGTTGGTGGAAATTATGTTGAGAAATAAAGGGACAATGTATCTCTCATCTCATCTCATCATGTTCCTCTTGTACCTTGCAGTGTCGAGGTGAAGTATAAACTTCGTGAGAGTGCCCGATTATGGGCTTCATATATCGACATTCCCATGGACTCTGCTATTCTCTCCGTCCAACGTTTACGTGGTCGGTCTCTTCCTCTGTTTCCATCTGGTCTGTACATCATTGCTTGTTGTGGCATGCTGTTGACTGGTAACCTACTTGCATGGCCAAACCATTTGACTTGCTGCTTTCTAATAAAATCTAGTGCTGCTTTAACCCCCACTTTAGTCCTGATTTCTTCCTTTCTGATCTTATCTTTTCTTGATACGTTGAGTATTCTTCTCAGGAACCTCATTTCTGTTGTTGTGATGTTTCTTTTCTCTTTTTTTGTCATTGTCCAGGTTTGGCATTGGTAGCACAGAGTTGGTAGGAAGATTGTGTTGTAAAGTGCTTTCTTAGTAGCTATTGATACATGTTTGTTCTTTAGTATTGGTGCCATTTGTCCAATGAGTTGATTTGCCTTATTGCACCTATTTTCGATCTCGTCTTCTACCTGCCATTTGATGATATTATACTTCCTAGGTACTTGAAACTCTTTACTTGTTTCAAGGGATGTTCGTTTAGGTGAATTGTTGTTGTTTGTTCTTCTTTAGTTATAGTCATTACCTCTGTTTTGCTTGTGCTCATTTTCATGATATGTTCCCTACACATTTCGTTTAGACTATTCACGTGGTCTTGTAATTCAGCTTCTGATTGTGCTATTAGTGCTTGGTCGTCCGCAAATAGGAGTTCTCTAATGGTTAGATTTGCAGATGGTTCTTCTTCTGTATTCTCGTCATGCGGTATTCTTGCTGTCTCTGCTTGGCTGGTTTCTTTACATATGTTGTCTATATATGTTATGAACAAGAGAGGGTACACAACACAACAATGTATGTATAAAAATAAACTGGTTTCAAGTTCTTATCATATTTAGTTATTTTTCTGCAGCCATTTGTGGTATGTTTGGTAACGTGTGAAGAAAACTATCGCTAAAGATATAACTGCAACAGAATATGTTTAGAAGCGTGTGCGTAAAAGAAAGATATGTATTCGGATATAACAATCACTTTAATTGTTTAGTAACTTGTGAAAGCGGTGACGTCGTGGTAAAAGCATTCATGTTAGACAATGTATTTAGTAACGTATAGAAACAGCTATCGTTAAGGGTGTAACTCCCGCAAGAGATATCCAACAATTTGCAGAAATATTGATCGTGTATCTAATATTTTCGCGGCTACAGCAAGTTTAGGCTCTTTATGGCTCCATCTAGCAACAGCAGAAGGACTTATGTGCCCCAGTTGGCTGGAGATTTGTGCCAGCGGTTCCGCAGAAACTGACTGGTGGGTTGTTAGGTTTCAAAAGTATATACACAGACACCGGTCATCTTGCAGGCATAGTGCGGAAGACTTCAGGTAGGCGAGGCAAACTCGAAATACATGGTTGCTGAAGTTGAATTCACTGTGTTTGTGGTTCAATAATGATGACAACACGGGATTCATGCAGAATTTCACACCGTATGGATGTGATTCATGAAGAATTTAACAACATACAGATGTGATTCATAAATAATTTCGCAACATTTGGAAGTGATTCATAACAAATTTCACAACATACAAGTGTGACTCGCGAAGAATTTAACACAATGCGGTTGTGATTCTTAAATTATTTCACAACATTTGGATGTGATTAATCACGGATTATAAAATATACAGATGCGATTCATGAAGAATGTCACAACATGCGGATGTGATTCATGAAGAATTTCACAACATTCGAATGTGATTCATGACGAATTTCATTTACCCATGTGGATGTGATTCCTGAAGAATTTCACAACATACGGATTGATTGATTGATTGATTGATTTAGGAATCGACATCACAGCATTCGGGGCATTCCCATAAGTGCTCCGTCCCCATCCTCAGCAGCCAGCGAAGAGTTCCAACACTAATAGTACCAGTAGTACGGATGTGATTCATGAATAATTTCACAACATACAGATGTGATTCGTGAAGAAATTATTTTGAGCTTAAATGTTGCAGAAAAATGCTTAGAATACCGTGAATTAAGAAGAAATGAAACACATAGAGTCAACAATATCTGGCAAACAAAGAAACCTGGCTTACAAATAATATCGCCATCATGTAGCAGGTCCGTTACAGAACGTCGCTCTCAACCCAGACAGCAGAAAAGTATCTCAATCTCTGGCCATGTCTCCTGCCTGACCCACCATCATGCAATAATGTCTGCAATGCCCTGTATCCGTCTTCGTGCTGGTCAACGTTTCGTAAAATTAGGTACTTCGGCCACAACACACGTCACTGTCGTTAGGAGAGAACAGTCATCGAAAGCTTGGTTCCACAAAGACAATGCAGGTGCTGCCCACTACGATAGTTGACGCAAGGCATTAAAGACACCGCAGGCCAAAAAAGCATGAGGCAGGAGTGCTGGCAAAGAATCGAGAGTCTTTCCAGCTGGTCGTGATGAGAAGGACCTTCTACGAGGGACTTGCCTATGATGAGGTACTACAAGTTTGAGAACCATTGCAACGTAACTCGCTTTATAATGAGGTACAACACGTTTGAGAACCATTGTAACATAACTCGCTTTATATTGAAGTACTACAAATTTGAGGACCATTGCAACTAATTCGCTTAATAATGAGAAACTACATGTTTGAGAACTATTGCAACGTAACTCGCTTTATAATGTGATATTACAAGTTTGAGAATCATTGCAACGATACTCGATTTATAATGAGGCATTACAAGTTTGAGAATAATTGCAATAGAACTCGCTTTATGACGACGAGTGCACACATTGACGTCAGTTAGCAATGAGATCAACTGTACGTTCTAGCGTTACTCAATAGTGACGTCTGCTCACAATGACATCAACTGTACGTTCCAAAGTTACACAATATGTTTTCTAACCTGCAAAAACAGCGATATTACCCGTAAAGGGTAAAGGTCTTACAATATGTTTAATAGCCGAGAAGAACACTTTTCTCGTACATAAAGTTGGCGTTTACGGAATTCGTGTTTCTTTTTCATTGTCTATATATGATTTAATGCATAATTGTGTTGACCTTTGTGGTTAGATCAAATAGCTATATCGAGTCGATGCACCTAGCATTCAAATGGGTACCTGTGACGGGGAGGGTAGGAGTGGGAGCACGATGGGGGTGAAGCGAACTAGTCACTCCACCTGGTAACAGCCGTGATTTTCTCTTAAATATACCCTTGTTATTTCACAATACAGCGGACTTGTAAGACTGTATGTACTCTTCAGAAACCGCCATGTTGTATGCCATTTGCAGAACTGTGCTCTCATCAGTGTCGCGCGAACAGTTTCTCCATCTTTTGTTATTTCTGCCACACATGCACGTGCATGCCCAAGGTGTCTGCAATGTCGTGTATGCAACTTCGTGCTGGTAGATCCCTGCCTCTTCCAGGAACCACGCCTTCCACCACATTTTCCCCCCAAAATCGTTGTGTTTTCATCGATAATCCGTCCGAAAGCAATCGGCGAAATCCGAAACCGACGAAAACCTAGGAAATGTAAATGCAATTAATTCGTTCTAGACACTCTAAAATACATACCAAAAACACATTTTGCAGAGAATAAATTTGGTGTTTAATACTATTTGTCTGCCCCTGCTTTGTCCGAACTCACACCTTCGCATGCCTAGTAACACTGTGTATGCTAGTGCGCCTCTTGAATTTATCAAACCACCCTCTGCTGGCCTTAAAATCATTAAGTACACTAGCACTCGTCCCATGCATTTTCTTAATGAGATCGGCATACAAAAGTCTTATTTTTTAACATATGATTGCCTCCGAAACAGAATGCTGCAGCTCACGAGCAGATTTTCACCGCTCGTTTTCTTGACGGCTTCCACGTTGCACATCTTGGATGCCACGTGCCTTTTGTTGTTTTTGCAACGTGCCATTTTCCCCCATATCAGGTTGCTTGACTTGTACGGGTGACTTATCTTTTTAGCGCTCGCAGATGCGAATGATGCGGGACATATAGCGGTACACCTGTGTTTTTATAGGTCAATCGACCGCCAGGGGCTGTGTGGTCAATATCACAACTGCCTCCTTTGTTTTCCAAGGCACATCCTAGTACCCATTTTAAGATGGGCCGACCAAGGAGCATGCTAAAGAGAAAGGGAATAGAAGGTGGGGTGTAGAAGAAGAAGCAGAAGTAGAAGTAAATTAAGAGGGAGAAAGAGGAGAAGTAGAGGGGCGGAGGAGAAGTGGTGGATTGGAGGTTGATTGATGAGGAAGAAGTAGAAAATAAAGGTGATGGGGGAAAAGGAAGAAAAAGAAGAAGAAGAAGAAGAAGAAGAAGAAGAAGAAGAAGAAGAAGAAGAAGAAGAAGAAGAAGAAGAAGAAGAAGAAGAAGAAGAAGAAGAAGAAGAAGACTAGGAAGAAGAAGAGAAAGAAGAAGGCGAAGAAGAAGACTAGGAAGAAACAGAGAAAGAAGAAGGCGAAGAAGAAGAAGAAGAAGAAGAAGAAGAAGAAGAAGAAGAAGAAGAAGAAGAAGAAGAAGAAGAAGAAGAAGAAGAAGAAGAAGAAGAAGAAGAAGAAGAAGAAGAAGAAGAACAACAACAACAACAACAACAACAACAACAACAACAACAACAACAACAACAACAACAACGTTTTACCCAAGACAATATTTGCTATCTTGGTTTTCTCAACTCTAAAGCATCAGCCTATGTCAGGTTGTTTCACACGCTTCCCTAATGCCCTTTCTCTAATCGCCTCCCTCAACCCACTCACAAGAAAAACCTCCCTTATTCCCTTTCCCTATTCACCTCCCTCCGCTCTCCTCCCCCCGCTGTCCTCCCCCGCATACATACAAACAATCAAACACGATATTCCACACTGTGTATCACAAGAACTTTTGCCATGATTATCCATGTCTAGCTTGATTGAACTTTGCGATTATTTCCAGTTCCACCGTTTTATTGTGTCCCCCTGTTATGAGCAATCTTCATAAACCGTGCAAGCGACGCCATTGATTTTGTACGTAATTATAAATATTGCATTCTGCAGTCCTTTGATGTCTCAACATGTCGATAGCGATTCTATTCCTGTTTAAACTCTGAGACAGCAATTAGAGCGGCACAAGAAACATGGATACAAATGTGAGAAAGTACGGGAATCATATGGTATGTTTGTTTCTTTTGTTTCCTTTTCGGGGAAGTGACAATACACGCTGTAGTAAGTTATCTGGCATAATCTTGAAGCAAGTTGTACAGTTATGCCCAGGGTGCGTTTGGTGTCTTGTGTCCGCTGACGTGTTGGTCGACGTCCGCCTCTTCTGCCAGTGACCCTGTCGTCAAATATTGTTTCACTAAACCTGCGTGACGTTAAAATGTTGCATTTCCTTTACAGGACGTTGCAGTCAACCCCAGCATTTTTGGCTGTTTGTAATCACTTAGCAAGTTTACGTTCAGTAGTTTGCCTTTGCTTTCTTAACGACTGGCATCCATGCGATTTTATTTAAAACAAAAAAAATACCAACACAAGCCGATGTGCTACCAATTCGCCCGCAGCTGTGTTTGGAACGCGGTATACAAGATTATGAACTGCGTCCGTATCTGTTCGCCACGGAGCCGGCAGTGTGACGATAGTTCTTAGTTTTTCTTTCGAGGGATTTTCATCACAACGATTTAAGCACCGTACAGGTGGGCACAATCGATTTCGGCATGCATTTGTGTAAGCTTTATTTGGAAACTTCGCCATTTCAAGTTAAACTGCCTCGTGGACTGTCATGCCTGGGGTGTCTTTAGTGTCCTGTATTTACTGTCACGTTGGTAGATTTTAGCCTCTTCTTTCAGAGACCTCTTTGTAGAGGAGTACGTCAGCGTGTCCAACTATAACATAATAAGGTATATGCCATTCAAACTCGTCTATTCTTCAGATGTGACTCCCTTCGCTCGAAAAGGCAATGATCAAAAGCACATCACGGATCTTCTGTCCAGGGCACTTGAGTGTGCGGGGAAATAAACATGCCAATAGTCAAGCTGCTGTCGCTCCTTTACCAATGTTATGACAAAGCTGATGGCTCTATGAAATCGAGTAGAAAGGGCAGCAAATCAAACAAAGGATCGACATCTTGAGAGGTTGACTCAGCGGAAGGGGTGGAGGTGAGCAGGGAGTCTGGACACAATTCTACGCGTAGATGAAAACGCAGGCAGAAGTTTACTCAGTCAGCCACTGGTACCAACAACATGGACATTCTTGCCAGGGAGTCTGGGCACAATTCTACGCGTAGATGAAAACGCAGGCAGAAGTTTACTCAGTCAGCCACTGGTACCAACAACATGGACATTCTTGCCAGGGAGTCTGGACACAATTCTACGCGTAGATGAAAACGCAGGCAGAAGTTTACTCAGTCAGCCACTGGTACCAACAACATGGACATTCTTGCCAGGGAGTCTGGACACAATTCTACGCGTAGATGAAAACGCAGGCAGACGTTTACTCAGTCAGCCACTGGTACCAACAACATGGACATTCTTGCCAGGGAGTCTGGACACAATTCTACGCGTAGATGAAAACGCAGGCAGAAGTTTACTCAGTCAGCCACTGGTACCAACAACATGGACATTCTTGCCAGGGAGTCTGGACACAATTCTACGCGTAGATGAAAACGCAGGCAGATGTTTACTCAGTCAGCCACTGGTACCAACAACATGGACATTCTTGCCAGGGAGTCTGGACACAATTCTACGCGTAGATGAAAACGCAGGCAGACGTTTACTCAGTCAGCCACTGGTACCAACAACATGGACATTCTTGCCAGGGAGTCTGGACACAATTCTACGCGTAGATGAAAACGCAGGCAGACGTTTACTCAGTCAGCCACTGGTACCAACAACATGGACATTCTTGCCAGGGAGTCTGGACACAATTCTACGCGTAGATGAAAACGCAGGCAGACGTTTACTCAGTCAGCCACTGGTACCAACAATATGGACATTCTTGCCAGGGAGTCTGGACACAATTCTACGCGTAGATGAAAACGCAGGCAGACGTTTACTCAGTCAGCCACTGGTACCAACAACATGGACATTCTTTCCAGGGAGTCTGGACACAATTCTACGCGTAGATGAAAACGCAGGCAGACGTTCATTCAGTCAGCCACTGGTAACAACAACATGGACATTCTTGCCAGTGAGTCTGGACACAATTCTACGCGTAGATGAAAACGCAGGCAGACGTTCATTCAGTCAGCCACTGGTACCAACAACATGGACATTCTTGCCAGGGAGTCTGGACACAATTCTACGCGTAGATGAAAACGCAGGCAGACGTTTACTCAGTCAGCCACTGGTACCAACAACATGGACATTCTTGCCAGGGAGTCTGGACACAATTCTACGCGTAGATGAAAACGCAGGCTGACGTTTACTCAGTCAGCCACTGGTACCAACATCATGGACATTCTTGCCAGGGAGTCTGGACACAATTCTACGCGTAGATGAAAACGCAGGCAGACGTTTACTCAGTCAGCCACTGGTACCAACAACATGGACATTCTTGCCAGGGAGTCTGGACACAATTCTACGCGTAGATGAAAACGCAGGCAGACGTTTACTCAGTCAGCCACTGGTACCAACAACATGGACATTCTTGCCAGGGAGTCTGGACACAATTCTACGCGTAGATGAACACGCAGGCAGACGTTCATTCAGTCAGCCACTGGTACCAACAACATGGACATTCTTGCCAGGGAGTCTGGACACAATTCTACGCGTAGATGAAAAAGCAGGCAGACGTTCATTCAGTCAGCCACTGGTACCAACAACATGGACATTCTTGCCAGGGAGTCTGGGCACAATTCTACGCGTAGATGAAAACGCAGGCAGACGTTTACTCAGTCAGCCACTGGTACCAACAACATGGACATTCTTGCCAGGGAGTCTGGACACAATTCTACGCGTAGATGAAAACGCAAGGCAGACGTTCATTCAGTCAGCCACTGGTACCAACAACATGGACATTCTTGCCAGGGAGTCTGGACACAATTCTACGCGTAGATGAAAACGCAGGCAGACGTTCATTCAGTCAGCCACTGGTACCAACAACATGGGCATTCTTGCCAGGGAGTCTGGACACAATTCTACGCGTAGATGAAAACGCAGGCAGACGTTCACTCAGTCAGCCACTGGTACCAACAACATGGACATTCTTGCCAGGGAGTCTGGACACAATTCTACGCGTAGATGAAAACGCAGGCAGACGTTCACTCAGTCAGCCACTGGTACCAACAACATGGACATTCTTGCCAGGGAGTCTGGACACAATTCTACGCGTAGATGAAAACGCAGGCAGACGTTTACTCAGTCAGCCACTGGTACCAACAACAAGGACATTCTTCGTTAGCTACTGCAGGAGGAGACGGTGCACGAGTGAGAATGTCCCGATTACAGGGATGTTGATTAATTTTTACACATTCACATTTTGATCAGACATATTAACTATTCAACAAAGACATAAGGTATGGTGATATCAAAGAAATTCATTGTGCCTAAATGTGCAATTAAAGTACAGGGCGTCATTTTGTGGCAAGTACAGAAATTCAGATATCTAGGCGCGTGGATAACATCAGATGGAAGATGCATCACTGAGATAAAGAACATAATAGGACAAGCACAAACTGCATTTTATCAAAGGAAGAACGTTTTGTGCAATAAGACACTGTCCTTGAAAGTTGGAAACAGAGTTCATGCACGTTACATAGAACCAGTTTTAACAGCTGCGAATCCTGGACAATTAGTAAACAGGCGACAAAATCCCTGGAAACCTTGGAGATGTGGTTTTATAGAAGAATGCTGAAAATTAATTGGACAGCCAAATTGAGCAAACAGAACGTTTAATGGAACCTAAGTCCCAAAAGACAGCTTATTACAAACATCAGGAAGAGGAAGTCATCGTTATTTTGGCCATGTTCTGAGAAGACAAACACTGGAACATTGACAACCGGAAAAATTTGTGGAAAGAGAGATAGATGAAGACAGTGTGAGAAGATTTTTGACAGTCTTGTGTCGTGGCACGGAAGGGTGTCAACATACGAATTGATCAATGACGTCGGATCACCCACGCCAGCCGGTAAGGCACTGGGTGATGATGACTATTCAACACTATGGAATCATTTCTGCTGAAGCAGTATTCAATTACCTGCTTAAAACATACAACTACAACCTGTCCTCCTGTTATTAAGACGGCGGCTATAATCTTCGAATAGTCATTTAATTAACTAAGTGACCATTGAAATGACTAAGACAACCAAATTCATGCATCCAAACCATTAATTTACCTTACCCATCAGCGCTAAACAGTTCGCATGCATAGTAACTTTCTGCTAATAATATGACCAGGAGGAACTTGACATAAAGATGAGGATGGAGCACGTATGGGAATGCCCAGATTGTTGTGAAGTCGATTCTTGACTCAGGTCAACTTAAAGAGACGTTTATGAGATCGTTTTCAGTTGATCTGTGCCTTGATATTTGCCTTCTGAAAATTCGTTGTTGTTGTTGTTTTTTTTTTCGTTTTTATTTTTCATTCGCTCGCTTTGAATTCCATCGTAGTCCATACACATGCTACTACTTCTAGTCTTCTTGTGCACTGGACTGATTTTTGCGTGTGAATTAGGTTTCCCAATTACCATTGTCCCTCGTCATCAGATGAACCAACTCCAACAATAGTGAAACATGTAATTTACGTCCCCAAGTCAAGGACGAGAAGTCAGCATTTTAGTCCAACTGAGCGGTGTAGGGGCTGAACCCGCTAACTGGGTATCAGCATAATGGATGTTTAATAACTAGTTGTCTTATCCATTCAGCCGTGCTGACCTAGCCCGCGGTGATGAAAGCAATATTCTTCAAGGGACCCGCAAAATGATGATGATGGCAGGGCGCTCGTCTAGACCCAGCCAAACATGGGAAACGGGGTATTTGCTGGAGGTGCGGCGGTCACTTGGTGTTGACCACATCACCTCTCTGTGGATGACTGGTCGACAGCCAGCGTCTGAGGTTAGCACCATACATTCATTAGTAGGCACGTCATCGAAGTTGATGGCGAACTGCTCTGATAATGTCATGAGCAGGTTCGGGTGTGGATGTAACACTTGGGGTCGTCGCCTGCGAAAAAGAGGAAACGAGTGGCCAAATATTCCCCCACCTCCTTCATTCAGGCCCACAAATGTGATGGCACTATGACATCACAGACACATGGCAGGAAACTATCTTGGGAACAACTTCTTACAGTGTGCCCAAAACGCCCCGTGGCTTGACAGGGTCCTTTGTCTTTACTTTCTCAAATAGTTTTTAAGATTTGCCCGTAAAAGTAACACGGCGAGGAATCCCCTAAATCGCTACATATTATACATAAAGAAACATCACTTTGCTTTCCTGGGGGTGTATCTGTTGGGCGATTTATGTTATCTTTCTTTAACTGATCATACAAACATAAACATACAATCTGCCAATAGCTTTGCGAATAATCTTATCTTGTCCATGAATAATCATTTGAATATCAGAGATATTTTTTCACAGTTTGTATAACTTATTTCCCGAGCGTTTTAGACAAAACAGAGTCTGGAATTAGCTCAGCAACAATATTAAACCTGCTTGGAATCTCTTGTTTAACTATCGTCTATACAATTGCCCTTTTAGGCTGTTTGCTTAGGGCTCTCTTTGATCTGTGCAGTGCCTGGGTTTGTTTGAACTTCGGCATTCTCGCCAGCTAGAATCTTTTCTTCGCCGCTCACAGAGGAAACGCCGCTAGGTAGTGTTCTACCTATGCCCAGGCCGGTGTATCCAAACATCCAATATCCGGTTTGTCAACAGTGAACCTCTTTGATCAAGTGTCTTTCTGGGATCGATATTACCACCGTTTTTCCTTTCAAGTGCCTCCTTCATGAGGTGTTTGTGTTTACGATCCCTGGTGCCTGTCTTTGTAATCTTCTGCTGGATAATTGCACACGGTGTATTGGAGTCTTGGCAGCGTTTGTCGCTAGAGCACGGCTTGTTAATATTGCAGTCGCTGGTTTGATTCGTCAATGGTGTGTGGTGTTTCATCAGCCAATGAGCCCTGAGGGTAAACGTCTTCTTATAATTCATGTCGTGTGACGCTGGTGATCATGTATGCCCACAGACTTCTGTCTAGTGTACTGCCAATCTTCATATACTTCATGTCGTGTAGCGTTGGTGATCATGTCTGTCCACAGCCTTCTCTGTCTCGTATATTGTCATTCGTCTTATACTCCATGTCGTGTGACGCTGGTGATCATGTCTGTCCACAGACTTCTGTCTCGTGTATTGCCAATCTTCTTATAGTCCATGTCGTGTGGCCTTGGTGATCGTGTCTGTTCGCATCCTTCAATCTCTCGCGCTTTAACTCATGGAGTGACACTTTACTTTGCTAGACAGCAACATTTCCCCCTTTCCAGTCTACACGTGTTCACTATTCCCAATGTTGGAATAAACACTATTAAACATCCCCAGAGTATTACATTTAAACCACCCGTGGGTTAAAGGGACCTTAAGGGAAAGAAAAGAATAGTAACACTGCAACCAATAAAGCGTGACGTTAGAGGCGTGTAAGGAGTGTCCGTGTCGTAGAGGCCACGAAAGAAGGTTGGGTGAGGCGCTCGCTTTCCCATTCCGTAGAAAGACTTTAGCTACATATCTCAACCAGTCATTAGCAAGTTCAAAGAACAAGAAACAAAAAAGAGTTACTAAGAAAATCTAGAGGATGGAAGGTTTTTCTAGAAGAGGTATGAAGCGATGCGGAGTCAGCAGCAAGGTATCCGGAGCAATATGGGGAGGATATGGCTGGAGCTAGGCTATCAACTGACAGTATACCATAACAAGCAATGATGTGCGGATCACCAACTGACAGAATACCACAACAGGCGATGATGTACAGACCACGTGGAAGAACTAGAAGAGGAGTCCAACCATGTAACTAGGCTACCAAGTGGCAGTTTACCACATCAAGCAAATATTTTCAGGCAAAGTGGAATCAGAAGAAGAGACCGACCATGTATACCATGGACGGAGGGGATAAGGATATTGAAATGGTCCAGACATTATAAACTGAAAAACTACAGAAGGATGTAAAATAGCCCAGACAGTAACAACCAGGAAATCTCTCAAGTTCTGTACGCCGGGAGCATGTGGTTACCAAATACCACCACAGAACGGAAGTTGACATCTTTAGATCATATCTAATGGTTTAATTAACTGTACAGACGTAATGATTTTGGAGAATGTAGTGGCTAGAGAACGGCTTTGATTTACAATAATATGTCATATCATGTTGGATGTAGTGGTGGTGGTGGTGATGGATGTCATAATGATAACAATGATGCTGACGTATATAATAACGACAACAATGATTATGATGTTAATTATGTATATCATAATGATAACAATGATGATGATGGTAGTGGTGAAGACGTATATAATAATTATTACAATAATGAAGATGTATATCATAACGATAACAATGACAATGGTGGTGGTGATGATGATGATGATGATGAAACTTTTTTGTTTTTTAAATTCGCATATTCTTTACGGGACATCGCTGTCAACAGCAGTATCTTTCAGCTATCTGTTGATTTCTTGGCAAGATTACACTCAGTAGTTTTCCATTGCTCTCTGAGCGGCCGGCTCAGTTATCCCGCAAGTCACCAGCGGGGGTCGAACCGCCTCCAGCTCTCACCCGCTACGAGACTCTGCGTGATAAACGGGATTACGGAGAAAGTGTTGTAACCCCTCGGCCAGAGAGACCGGCATGATGAAACTACTGAGGGTAAACAATGCCTAGTAAATCAAGAAAAGTCAATAGGGGCTGGGTGTGACTGCAAGGTCTTGCAAAGGATGAGACAGAAGGGAAAAGAGACAACTAGGGTATAGTGGGGTATTGTAACAGCTAGATGAGACAGAAGGGTAAAGAGACAATTAGGGTATAGTAGGTATTCTAAGAATTAGATGAGACAGAAGGGTAAAAAGACAATTAGGGAATAGTGGGGTATTGTAACAACTAGATGAAACAGAAGGGTTACGTGTTATTTGAGATATAGTGGTGTATTGTAACAACTAGATGAGACAGAAGGGTAAATAGACCATTAGGATATAGAGGGGTATTGCAACAGCTAGATGAGGCAGAAGGGTAAAGAGACAATTAGGGTATTGTGGGGTATTGTAACACCTTGTTGAGACAGTGGAGATAAGCAGTAAACGCCTGGTTCTTTGTTTATCAATTTTTTTCCCCAGCAAATGAGTTAACCGAATGATCATTTATCTGAAATAGAAGCTATAACTGGACAGATTTGTAAAACTATACACATTTGAAGGACTTCGCACACTTTAGGACTGGGCACATTTGAATTACTGGGCACATTTGTAAAACTGGGCGCATTTGAAGCACTTTGCACACTTGTAGGACTAGGTACAGTTGATTGGCTGGGCACATTTGTAAGACTGGGCACATTTGAAGGACTGGGAACATTTGTAGGACTGGGAACATTTGTAGGACTGGGAACATTTGTAGGACTGGGAACATTTGTAGGACTGGGAACATTTGTAGGACTGGGCACATTTGTAGGACTGGGTACATTTGTAGGACTGGACACATTTGTAGGACTGGACATATTTAAGGGACTGGGTACATCTGAAGGACTGAACACATTTGTAGGACTGGACACATTTGTAGGACTGGAAACATTTGTAGGACTGGAAACATTTGTAGGACTGGACACATTTGTAGGACTGGACACATTTGTAGGACTGGGTACATTTGTAGGACTGGAAACATTTGTAGGACTGGAAACATTTGTAGGACTGGACACATTTAAGGGACTGGGTACATCTGAAGGACTGAACACATTTGTAGGACTGGACACATTTGTAGGACTGAACACATTTGTAGTACTGGACACATTTGTAGGACTGGGCACATTTGTAGGACTGGGTACATTTGTAGGACTGGGAACATTTGTAGGACTGGACACATTTGTAGGACTGGACACATTTGTAGTACTGGACACATTTGTAGGACTGGGCACATTTGTAGGACTGGGTACATTTGTAGGACTGGGAACATTTGTAGGACTGGACACATTTGTAGGACTGGACACATTTGTAGGACTGGAAACATTTGTAGGACTTGCCACATTTGTATGACAGGGTACATTTGAAGGACTGGACACATTTGTAGGACTGGACACATTTGAATGACTAAACTGATATGACAGAATAACTAAATAGGAGCTATCGGAGAGAACTAAACAACTTCCAGTGAATGAAGAAGTCAGGAAAAGATACAGTCATTGTACTGGACACTCATCGAGAACACCTGCTAGTAGTATAACTAGATGGTCCTGTTTCTGAAACTCATAATACAAAAGGAATATAGGGAGATCTGAAAACACACGGAGAAGAGAAATAGAGACAAGGATGAACAATATAAGGACGAAATTAAGGAGGCGGAGAGAGCAAAAGATAAGCGACTAGGTGTGAGTTGGTTGTGTCATATGCTCAAACTGGGGATAAAGGAAAGAAAAAGAAGAAGAAGAAGAAGAAGAAGAAGAAGAAGAAGAAGAAGAAGAAGAAGAAGAAGAAGAAGAAGAAGAAGAAGAAGAAGGAGGAGGAGGAGGAGGAGGAGGAGGAGGAGGAGGAGGAGGAGGAGGAGGAGGAGGAGGAGGAGAAGAAGAAGAAGAAGAAGAAGAAGAAGAAGAAGAAGAAGAAGAAGAAGAAGAAGAAGAAGAAGAAGAAGAAGAAGAAGAAGAAGAAGAAGAAGAAGAAGGAGGAGGAGGAGGAGTAGAAGAAGAAGAAGAAGAAGAAGAAGAAGAAGAAGAAGAAGAAGAAGAAGAAGAAGAAGAAGAAGAAGAAGAAGAAGAAGAAGAAGAAGAAGAAGAAGAAGAAGAACTGACAGTAATACCTTCCCAGAAGACAGCAACAATGGTATAAATTACTAAAATGAGCGTTTTTTAATACCATCAAGTTAACGGTATTATGATGAATTGTTAAATTCTTCTTCTTCTTCTTCGTTCATCCGTAGTTTTTTTTCGGACGTGATTGCGTTGTGCCTGTTTACAGCAGAGCTGCGTTCTTGCGCCGTTAGGCCGACACATCCGACTTTTGCGGGCATTTGTTGACCAGGTTAACCTTCCCGGGGGTTTCTTAGGACGTTTGGCTCTCACTGTTGTGGTGTTATCCCCCATCCCAGCTGGCCCATATAGAACAGCCAAAGACATCCTGGTCAGCCCTCAAGGGAAGGCAGGGGCAGACCATGGGCATTCCCCGCCATCCAAGGAGGCTTCCATACTTGCAGAGCCGACACACAGCGCTCTGATACTGGGCTCACCCAAGGAATCGTCACGTCCTGCACATGGCTGCTTAGCCTCACTTCCGTATATTGGGCCTTCCGTTCACCATAGGCTGTTCTTCCGGAAACCAGAAGTATGCAGTCTGCAGATGACATCCACACAGTGAGCTTTCGATTTGGACTTTCCACATAATGGATTTGCTATCCAAGCAATATTCCATTTCGTGCCACTAGACAATTTTTCCACCTTTTATGAAGCCCACGCAGTGTGCTTTCGATTCGGACTTTCCACACAATGGATTTGCTATCCAAGCAAGATTCCATTTCATGCCTCTGGGGCGCTTTTGTAACCGACATACCTGTGGTATGAAGTGCGGCAGTCTGAATACTTCTTCGTGCACCTTTAAATGTCAACCCGAATGTAGTTAAAGTAAGCTGCAGTCAACTTGAGCTTGTTGATATCTCCATAGAGCTTGTCCTCAAATGAAGCAGGTGTGGGCCAAAATATCTTTCTCTGTTCTGCATATATTGGGCACTCCTGCAGCAAATGTTTAGCTGTCATTTTACCAGTTCCACAATTGCATTCATCGGTATCTCCTATCTTTAGTTTATTGAACAAGTGGTATTTCAGCCTGTTATGTCCTGTGCGGAGTCTGAAGATTGCTACTTGTTCTCTTCGGTTGAGTTTGTAATATGCATCATCCTTCTGGTGACCTGGATGTTCTGATTCCCATTTGGTTCTATAGGTGCTTTTTATCAACCTCTTTGCCTCGTTATAGGTTATGTCTATGTCAGGCTGTGGTAGTCGTCCGCCCTCTTTTGCCAGTCTGTCAGCCTCTTCATTTCCAGGTATACTGCAATGTGATGGGATCCACTGTATTACAACTTTTTTGGATTTCTGGCATAGACCATGGAGTGCTGCTCTTAGGTCAGCTATTTCTGTGCTATTATTGCTCTTCAGTATTGAGACAGCTGACTGTGCATCTGTGAAGATAGCTATTTGCTTCTCTTTATTTTCCTCCATCAAGAGCATTTCTGCTGCAGTTTTCAGAGCCTCTACCTCCGCTTTGAAGTTACTTGAAAACTTTCCAGTTGCCATTGAATGTGTTTTTTTCACTCCATTTTTTAAATTTAGGAGAATTCCTCCTCCTCCATTCTCTATTGAATTTTTGGCTGATCCATCTGTATATGCATGGGTCCAATTGCTGCTTGGGTAATGTTCTTTTATGTAGTTTAGGGTTATTTCTCTTCTTTCGGTTTCATGCAAACCACATTGATATTACAACCGAACAGAAGAAAGCAATTGTTAAATTCAATTACGACCCATTATGGTTTAAAATGCATGAGATTCAACTTAGCCCCTCGCCAATGAGTACGCCATTTTCGGGTCCCTGCGTTACTCAAATCCACTGGGAGTCTGTTCCGATGAAATATTAATATTTCACAGCACATCTGATGTTTCGTTACCATGGAAACCATATAGGAACCAAAGATATAATATATTTTTGGCCTGCTCATTTTTTTTATAGTGTTTGCCTCGCAGACGAAAATTCGAAAGCTTTGTTCCTTTAATCGTGCAAAAAAAAAAAAAAACGTTCATACTTTTAGTCTTGTTTCGGTTTCCCCTCTGCACCTATAATTTCCAAATACGGTTCCTATGGGAAAAGCCGCAAGTCCTCCCGGCAATTCTGTATACTAAAACTATGAGTATTCATGTCAAGATTTCAAGATAAAGACAATCAGCAACTGTCTTGTCTTTCTTTGTGCCACTATCGCGCCAGCCTGCAAACTACTCTCTCTCTCTCTCTCTCTCTCTCTCTCTCTCTCTCTCTCTCTCTCTCTCTCTCTCTCTCTCTCTCTCTCTCTCTCTCTCTCTCTCGTTTATTTTATTTAAAAAATGCATATGCAGTCTGTTTTCATTGTAAAATTGCCC
Source organism: Cepaea hortensis (assembly GCA_963921405.1). Taxonomy (NCBI): domain Eukaryota; kingdom Metazoa; phylum Mollusca; class Gastropoda; order Stylommatophora; family Helicidae; genus Cepaea; species Cepaea hortensis. The sequence continues at coordinate 81,589,676 of OY992879.1, forward strand.
GGTGACTTGCAGTATTAATCAATATTCAGGTAAGTCTAGTTGTACAGTGTAATTGTATCTCCACTGGCATAGACTTGGTATTGTACTCTGGATCTGCTCTCTTGCACCGCAGTTTTTCTGTCTGCATGTGCTTCTTTATATCTTCTTCTGCTGCGTTCATCCGGAGAGTTTTTTCAGAAGTGATTGCGTTGTGTCTGTTTACAGCAGAGCTGCGATATTGCGACTTTAGGCCGACACATCCGATTTCTGCGGGCGTATGTTGACCGGGTTAACCTTCCCGGGTGTTTCGAAGGACATTCGACTCTCACTGTTGTGGTGTCATCTACATCCCAGCTGGTCACGTTAGAACGGCCGAAGACATCTCGGTCAACTCTCAAGGGAAGGCAGGGGCAGACCATGGACACAGACACACATATAGGCAGGCAGACATACAGACAGATATACAGGAAGGCAGACACACAGAAAGACTGAGGAAGAGAGACAAACATTATTTAAAATAGAATAAAAGAAAGATAATGAACTAAGGTAAATATGCCCGATTATATTTATAAGAAAGAAAGAAAGAAAGAAAGAAAAGAAAGAAAGAAAGAAAGAAAGTGTGTGGTCGAACAATAAGATTCTGCTCTGAAATTATACTGTAAAAAATATACTAACACACAACCATGCAGTTCAATTCAAATATCAAATGCAAATGTGACAAAGATACCATTCACAAACATAATGAAATGGAACAGATTACAGGCTAGACTTCATTGAAGTCAATAGAGTGCCAGAGAGCAGATCCGGAGTGCAATACCAAGTCGATGACAATGGAGATGGAAGGACAATGTAGGGTTAGACTCAACAACGTTCTGAATATTGATTACTTCTGGGATGGTTGGTGGGGATGTTAACAATGAAAACATATTGTTCTTTTAAGAGAGAGAGAGAGAGAGAGAGAGAGAGAGAGAGAGAGAGAGAGAGAGAGAGAGAGAGAGAGAGAGAGAGAGAGAGAGAGAACAAACGATCTTTATTTTTAAAGGGTAACAAAAAAAGCACGCAGACCCGTCTTACATTCGGCCCTTCCAATCACTCATCTTTCATTCATCATTTGTGAATATTACATTCGCATAGGAAAACAACAAAATGCATTGTACTTTGCCCTTCTATCACAGAGAGGCAGATCGAGGCATCTGGGATCAAACCCGGTGGAATGAAGTCGATCTTCTTACCTGGTAAATCCTTGTAGAACGACAAGGACCATGCCGAGTTGCAAGCGTGTCGACGAATGACTAAACTTCTTCTTTTCCTTCATTGGCTACCTTCAGACGTCAATGTAAATAAATGCAAAGAAAGCAGCAGCCAACTTGAGCTTGTTGACATCTCCGTGGAGTGTGTTCTTAATCGGGAACCGAGGCAGAGTGGTAGCTTGTAGGCTTCCTTGACAGCGCGGTAGTCAGGAATTCAAACCCTGATTGAGGCGTGGAGTATTCAACAATTTACCTGGACTTCCAGGTCGACCAGGCGGAACTAGAAATGATTCTAGGCAGTAAAGACGACCGGTGAGATAATATCCACATAATCTATCGAATGCCGGTTGATTTATACAAATATTCGGTGGGCACCATAAACCCAATACATCTTATTGCATGAAAAATACTTCTTTAACTGATTCAGTGTCTAGGGATAATATATCGACGAATGTGACTTCTCATTTGTACAGAAGGAGGATATACCGCCATATTATGGTCATCGTGTTATTTGATTTGTTTCGTGGCATCTGCCTCAATTTCAATGCTCAGTGAATGGAATTTACATTATAATACTTGTTCATTGATTGTGTACCATGTCTGGTCCATATCTACTTTCTGTGTTGCACTGAATGAGGTAACTTGTTTTACGTACATGACAGATCAGGGGGAACTGCGGTAACGCTAGCAATCAACGGTGTATGCAGTTTCGAAGACATGCTGACGGAAAACCAACCAACTCCTGAACTTCGGGCAGGCCCAGAAACATCACTGCCTGGTCCCGGTGTGTCCTCTCCCCAAGGCCCGGCCAAATCTCAGCTCCCAGTATTTAAAATGGTTACATTAAATGACCAGGGATCCATTTTTCTTAAGTAAATTTGCTTTGATAATAAAATCCAATTTCCCATTTCAAACTTCCATTACAACGCGTTGGAAATATCAACATTTCATCTGGTTGTCTTTATTGCAAGAATGTGGGTTTGTGTTAGTTTGAATGTTGTATTGTTGTGTCTCGCGGGGTGTGCACTTAATACGCATTTGGTAAATTATATGTGTCCTAATGCATCTGAGATGTTCCTTTTTGCTTGTTTGTTTGGGCTTTGTCACTTTGGTTCTGCGTAAATGTTTGATAATGTGGAGCTCAATAAGGTTAACTGTCTGATAATGGTGAGGAGGAGAGGGGGAGGGTTGACGAAAGAGGGGGAGAGACAACGGGAGATACTAGGGAGACAGGGGGAGAGAGAGAAAGGGACATAGAGAGAGGATGAGAGTCAGAGAGAGTGATAAAGGGGAAAAATAACGAAGATATTGAGGGAGAGAGAGGAACAAACAGACTGACGGGGGTGGGAGAGACAGCAAGGATGGAGGACGAGAAACAGATAGAGGGAACAAGACTGATAAAGAGAAACGGATAGAGCGAAGAGAGAAAGAGAGAGAAATAGAGGTACATAGCGAGATGTGGAGATCAAATTCAACATTCGAGCAGATAAGGATATTCTGTACACACTATAAACTTTTATGAAAGTCAAAAAGCGAGTTGTATGGTGTTATATACTACCCCAGCTACTGTACGCGTGTGAATCAAGGACATTGCTTGACAAAAGAGGCAACAAATCTGAAGTTCAGAAGATATGGCTTCTATATGGGAAACCAGGAATTTCCCGGACTGCTAAGAAGACCCGATGTACAATTACTGTGGGTGTTCTCTTTGAAAATAATACTCATGGCTATTTTTGGATATGTGCTGTGGAATCTTTTCAGACTTGGGAGTGAAAATAAAACTAATTTTATATCCTTTACAGGACGGCGCAGTCAACCCCAGCATTGTTTGGCGGTGTATGATTTCTTGGCAAGCTTTTTTTGCGCTCGCTCGCTTTGAACTGAAGCATAGTCCATACATACTAGTTCTAGTAGCACTGGACTGAATTTAGCGTGTGGATTAGCTTTTACATGTGAACTCACTCAGCTGGCAAGACACGTGATGGTGATGGCGCACACCAATAATCATAAGATTTAAAGACGGATTTTAAGGAGAGAGGATTGACTTTATTGCACCAGGTTTTATCCCATATGGCTTGATCTCTTTCCTCAGAATGGTCTGCCGAAAGCGTCGCACAAAGATGACATTCTGTAGCTCCAGCAACGACCTACAGTAGTCTCTGAGAAAACTACACTCGGAATCCAATGACGTAGTCGGGAAACGAAACCTCAACTTCCGAACCCCGAGGCATTCTGCTAAACCACATTGAGAGAACACTTGAACCAGTACACGAACTTAACTGATTCAGTGCAAAGGATAATATATCGCCAAATGTGACTGCCATTTTGGACAGGAGGACGATATATTACCATACAAGGGTCATCGTGTTATTTGTTGTGTGTTTTTGTTTTTCGTGATATCTTCCGCGATTTCAATGGTCTATGAACTGAAATTCACATTATAGTACTTGTTCATTTGATTATGTACCAAGTCTGGGCCAGACCTAATTTTATGTTTGCTACTGAATCAGTTAATAACCTGACATGCGGCATGTTTACTATTGACATTAAATTTAAAAATAACCACAGAATTAAAAAGGCTGGACATCTCTGACAATGCAATGCTATATACAGGCAGATCTCTTCATTCTCAACCGATTGTCACTGCGTACAAGCGAAGAACATAAATCGAGAATATCTCAGTGTCCCTTGTCAATTTAAGCCATTACTCTAGCCGACTGGTGGTCGGAATCTATCTAATTTATACAGACACCATCGAGCTATGGCATCTACCGGGGGGACACTGTCCACTTGGGACCCGGCCGCAACTCACTAATCTGCAATTAAGACTCGGTCAATCATAGGGCGATCGATCTCTTTCTGGGGGTTCTGATGGAGCTAGAAGTAGGGCACACATGCGTGAACTTAACGTAAATGTGTCCAGGGATGAATTCCTAGCGGATATTGTTACAGTTTGTCTTCTTCTTTTGTAGGGGTGGTGGTTGCCGCGCCCGCTTATAGCGTTATATGGTTCGATATCAAGCAGTGACAGGACTTAGTTTTCTCTCGACCCCTGGATCCACCCACAGTTGCAAAATGTGAGCACTGATTTTTTTTTCTTAGGAAGGTGAACAATCGAAGCAAGGAGGTAGACACCTATTCTCATTCCTGTTTGCCTAATAACGGTTGGATTATATTTACCGTTAACTTTTAATGGAGAGGTGGTCAAGCGCCTGTTGGACCAGGTGAAGAAGGCGGGGGAACAGACTGAGAACCCATATGTGAAAAAAATTATATTGCAGGGGATAGGCAGGGGTTCTGGGAGAATTTCAAAACTAAGAGGGAAGACCAGGAGAACTTTGAATCAGATAGCGGTGAGAATGATTAATGGTGTGCCTCTTCTCTGGCTGTTGAACGAGGGGAAAGGAGCGCGTATGGGAATGTCCTGATCGGTTCTTAGCTCAACTCAACTCAACTATTCCCTTTTTTGGAATTGTCTATGAATAGTTTGGATGCAGCAGAAGATTCTTCTCCATCTTCTTCGTTCTTCTTTCGGTGGGAGTCTGTCATACATACTAATTATGCATCTCACTCATGTGTGTAAGGCTTCTTTCCTCTAACCGATTTCTTTCCTGTAGCCGGGTTGTTTCCTGTAGCCGGTTTGTTTCCTGTAGCCGGCTTGTTTCCTCTAGCCGGCTTGTTTCCTCTAGCCGGCACTGCAGTTTAATGCTAGTGAACACGTTTCACGATTCCACGACATACTGGGTAAAGCGTTCGAAAATAGCTGCAGTCAATCTGGAACCAGACCGCACTGCGTTGATATCGATATAATGGGCGTCCATCGCTCGTAAAGCAATTGCGAATTCCAGAATGAAAACAACGTTTTTAAAAAAAAAAAAAAAAAAAAAAACAAGTAAAAAAGAGTAGAACGCATACAGCTGAAAATTCTGGGGCTGATTGCAGCGTCCTGCAAATGATCAGCAAATAACTTGCTGACAGCTGAAAAGGGTCAATTTTAGTAGAACACAATCGCCAGTGACGGATTAGGCGTTGCGGCTAGACAGCCTTCATCCGTGAACAAAAACAAAAGACAATAATACATTTAAATAAAAGCACAGAATACGACAAGACATGATTAAATAATCAAGCAAACAACCCCGTTACAAGCCGTGAAGCCCATTGACCATACGGTTCTAGTCACATGTTTGCATTGACCAAACGGCACTCGATGGGTGATATGGTCAGTTTCACGCCGGCCGCTTTAACTTCCCAAGTCACTTCGTGATACTCATTTTACTCTGGGTCGACCTGGCAGACACCTACAGTATCTTGAACTGTAGGTCCGGAGGAGAGGGGGATCTTGAGCTTAAGGAATTAAGGTCATCTGGCTAGTGCAGTCGCCACAAATTGTGCAGGTTAGTATTTTCATTTTGGTCTCCGACAGAAGAAAAATCCACATCTTACCAAGGATTCGAACCCTGGTCTCTTGAATGAGAACCCGGCGTTCTAGGCACTCGGCCAGCTGCTCTTCGGTTTTATAAATCAGAATCCTACTCAATGCGGATTCAACATACGACCGTCCGGCAGTCAGGTGGGTGTTTAGCAGCCACTACCCGTGGCCACCGAGCCGCAGGCGATTGTCTAGCCACTACCCATGCCCACCGGGCAGGCAGTCGAGTGTCTAGCCGCTACCCATGTCCACCGGGCTGATGGTCGAGTGTCTAGCCACTACCCATGACCACCGGGCTGCAGGCGAATGTCTAGCCACTACCCGTATCCACCGGGCCGCAGGCGAATGTTTGGCCACTACCCATGTCCAACGGAACGTAGGCGATTGTATAGCCACTACCCATATCCACCGGGCCGACAGTCGAGTGTCTAGCCACCCATGTCTACCGGGCAGACAGTCGAGTGTATAGCCACTACCCATATCCACCGGGCCGACAGTCGAGTGTCTAGCCACTACCCGTGTCCACCAGGCAGACAGTCGAGTGTCTGGCCACTATGTCACCACGTCCCCAACACGTAATGGTGCTAAATTGAAAAGTACAGCTTTCTGAAATGTCTTCACAAAACACACAAATTCTGACCTTTACCGTATTGCTGATCCAAGCAAAGAAATAATTGTAATTAAGGTTGAGGCGGTAGTTGAAATCTAATCTGTATTTACATCAGTTAATGGATAAATCAAGCAATATATCAATCAATCAATAAATCGATCAGTATATCTATCAAACAATATATCGGACTGACTGGCACCTTGCCCTCTTGACAGACGATAGTTTGCAAAATGGAGTTATACCTCTCCATAACACAAAGCCTAGGCTGAATTTAGAGACCATGTGTTCCCCGTGCAGCATGATCCCTCTCTCGGCCTGCCTAGTGTACTTCAGAGGAAAGGTAACATCAATATGTCTGGAACATGACAAGCTGCAGAAGCTGCTGGATCAGCAAAGCAATGCTCTAACTGTCCGCCTGTCGGTGGATCGATCCTAGAGCTGTTGCCAACCAAGGCATAGGGCCTGGTCTGCCCTGCCATGACATTTAGTCTTTAGGTTGCATTTCCTCGCACTAAGATAAGGCTTGTACCCTCAAAGTTGCGCTCCTCCGCCCCAAGCCGTTGGCACAATGTGGGGTGTCGGGTTTGGTAAGTGTCGCCCAACATTCGACGCTAACAGAAGCAGGTAGTATCGTCTACTGTCATACAGTAGCTCAGCCATATCTAAGACCTGACAAACAATATAAATACATCGATCAGTGTATATCTATCAAACAATAAATCCATCACTGTATCTATCAAACAATAAATCAATATAAATCAATCAATATATCTATCGATCAATAAATCAGTCAATAGAGACAGTAAGTTCTGCTATTGAAAATACTAGCGAGATCGGCCTGGCTGTGAGGTCTAACGCGCTTTAACTCACTCTTCTGACCGCCGCGAAATGGGTTCATTTTAAGTGCCGGAGAACTGGACTAAATTGTTGATTTCCCGCCCTTGACTTGGGGGCGTAAATTACACGTACCTTAGAAGTCGGAGTTAGTTCTCTTCATGGTGAGGGACACTGGTAATAGGAAAAGCTAATCTAAGCGTCAATATAATTTAAAAAAAACATCACTCCAATGCATTCACCAGTAGTTGCAAAGGCTAGTAGTAGTTAGTGGCAAATTCCGATAGTAGGTAGTGGTAAATTCTAGTAGTATTCGTAGTTAGTCGCAAATTCTAGTTGTAGTTAGTGGCGAATTCCGATAGTAGGTAGTGGCAAATGCTAGTAGTAATCGTAGTTAGTCGCAAATTCTAGTTGTAGTTAGTGGCACATTGTAGTAGTACTCGTAGTTGGTGGCAAATTGTAGTAGTACTCGTAGTTAGTGGCTAATTGTAGTTGTAGTTAGTGGCAAATTCCGATAGTAGGTACTGGCAAATGCTAGTAGTAATCGTAGTTAGTCGCAAATTCTAGTTGCAGTTAGTGGCAAATTCTAGTAGTAGTTAGTGGCGCATTGTAGTAGTATCGTAGTTGGTGGCAAATTGTAGTAGTACTCGTAGCTAGTGGCAAATTCTAGTTGTAGTTAGTGGCAAATTATAGTAGTACTCGTAGCTAGTGGCAAATTCTAGTTGTAGTTAGTGGCAAATTGTAGTAGTACTCGTAGCTAGTGGCAAATTCTAGTTGTAGTTAGTGGCAAATTGTAGTAGTACTCGTAGCTAGTGGCAAATTGTAGTAGTACTCGTAGTTAGTGGCAAATTTTAGTAGTACTCGTAGTTGGTGGCAAATTCTAGTAGTAGTTAGTGGAACATTGTAGTAGTACTCGTAGTTGGTGGCAAATTGTAGTAGTACTCGTAGTTAGTGGCTAATTGTAGTTGTAGTTAGTGGCAAATTCCGATAGTAGGTACTGGCAAATGCTAGTAGTAATCGTAGTTAGTCGCAAATTCTAGTTGCAGTTAGTGGCAAATTCTAGTAGTAGTTAGTGGCACATTGTAGTAGTATCGTAGTTGGTGGCAAATTGTAGTAGTACTCGTAGCTAGTGGCAAATTGTAGTTGTAGTTAGTGGCAAATTATAGTAGTACTCGTAGTTAGTGGCAAATTGTAGTAGTATTCGAAGTTAGTGGCAAATTGTAGTTGTAGTTAGTGGCAAATTATAGTAGTACTCGTAGTTAGTGGCAAATTGTATTAATACTCGTAGTTAGTGGCAAATTGCAGTAGTACTCGTAGTTAGTGGCAAATTCTAGTTGTAGTTAGTGGCAAATTGTAGTAGTACTCGTAGTTAGTGGCACATTGTAGTAGTATTCGTAGTTAGTGGCAAATTGTAGTAGTACTCGTAGTTAGTCGCAAATTCTAGTTGTAGTTAGTGGCGAATTCCGATAGTAGGTAGTGGTAAATTCTAGTAGTACTCGTAGTTAGTCGCAAATTCTAGTTGTAGTTAGTGGCGAATTCCGATAGTAGGTAGTGGCAAATGCTAGTAGTAATCGTAGTTAGTCGCAAATTCTAGTTGTAGTTAGTGGCAAATTCTAGTAGAAGTTAGTGGCACATTGTAGTAGTACTCGTAGTTGGTGGCAAATTGTAGTAGTACTCGTAGTTAGTGGCAAATTCTAGTAGCAGTTAGTGGCACATTGTAGTAGTACACGTAGTTGGTGGCAAATTGTAGTAGTACTCGTAGTTAGTGGCAAATTGTAGTTTTAGTTAGTGGCAAATTGTAGTAGTACTCGTAGTTAGTGGCAAATTGTAGTAGTACTCGTAGTTAGTGGCAAATTTTAGTAGTACTCGTAGTTAGTGGCAAATTCTAGTTGTAGTTAGTGGCAAATTCCGATAGTAGGTAGTGGCAAATTCTAGTAGTAATCGTAGTTAGTCGCAAATTCTAGTTGTAGTTAGTGGCAAATTCTAGTAGTAGTTAGTGGCACATTGTAGTAGTACTCGTAGTTGGTGGCAAATTGTAGTAGTACTCATAGTTAGTGGCAAATTCTAGTAGTAGTTAGTGGCACATTGTAGTAGTACTCGTAGTTGGTGGCAAATTGTAGTAGCACTCGTAGTTAGTGGCAAAATGTAGTTGTAGTTAGTGGCAAATTGTAGTAGTACTCGTAGTTAGTGGCAAATTGTAGTAGTACTCGTAGTTAGTGGCAAATTTTAGTAGTACTCGTAGTTAGTGGCAAATTCTAGTTGTAGTTAGTGGCAAATTCCGATAGTAGGTAGTGGCAAATGCTAGTAGTAATCGTAGTTAGTCGCAAATTCTAGTTGCAGTTAGTGGCAAATTCTAGTAGTAGTTAGTGGCACATTGTAGTAGTATCGTAGTTGGTGGCAAATTGTAGTAGTACTCGTAGCTAGTGGCAAATTGTAGTTGTAGTTAGTGGCAAATTATAGTAGTACTCGTAGTTAGTGGCAAATTGTAGTAGTATTCGTAGTTAGTGGCAAATTGTAGTTGTAATTAGTGGCAAATTATAGTAGTACTCGTAGTTAGTGGCAAATTGTAGTAGTACTCGTAGTTAGTGGCAAATTGTAGTAGTACTCGTAGTTAGTGGCAAATTCTAGTTGTAGTTAGTGGCAAATTGTAGTAGTACTCGTAGTTAGTGGCACATTGTAGTAGTATTCGTAGTTAGTGGCAAATTGTAGTAGTACTCGTAGTTAGTCGCAAATTATAGTTGTAGTTAGTGGCGAATTCCGATAGTAGGTAGTGGTAAATTCTAGTAGTAATCGTAGTTAGTCGCAAATTCTAGTTGTAGTTAGTGGCAAATTCTAGTAGTAGTTAGTGGCACATTGTAGTAGTACTCGTAGTTGGTGGCAAATTGCAGTAGTACTCGTAGTTAGTGGCAAATTCTAGTAGTAGTTAGTGGCACATTGTAGTAGTACTCGTAGTTGGTGGCAAATTGTAGTAGTACTCGTAGTTAGTGGCAAATTGTAGTTGTAGTTAGTGGCAAATTGTAGTAGTACTCGTAGTTAGTGGCAAATTGTAGTAGTACTCGTAGTTAGTGGCAAATTTTAGTAGTACTCGTAGTTAGTGGCAAATTCTAGTTGTAGTTATTGGCAAATTGTAGTAGTACTCGTAGTTAGTGGCACATTGTAGTAGTATTCGTAGTTAGTGGCAAATTGTAGTAGTACTCGTAATTAGTGGCAAATTGTAGTAGTATTCGTAGTTAGTTGCAAATTGTAGTAGTATTCGTAGTTAGTGGCAAATTCTAGTTGTAGTTAGTGGCAAATTGTAGTAGTACTCGTAGTTAGTGGCAAATTGTAGTATTACTCGTAGTTAGTGGCAAATTGTAGTAGTATTCGTAGTTAGTGGCAAATTGTAGTAGTATTCGTAGTTAGTGGCAAATTGTAGTAGTACTCGTAGATAGTGGCAAATTGTAGTAGTACTCGTAGTTAGTGGCAAATTGTAGTAGTATTCGTAGTTAGTGGCAAATTGTAGTAGTATTCGTAGTTAGTGGCAAATTGTAGTAGTACTCGTAGTTAGTGGCAAATTCTAGTTGTAGTTAGTGGCAAATTGTAGTAGTACTCGTAGTTAGTGGCACATTGTAGTAGTATTCGTAGTTAGTGGCAAATTGTAGTAGTACTCGTAGTTAGTGGCAAATTGTAGTAGTACTCGTAGTTAGTGGCAAATTGTAGTAGTATTCGTAGTTAGTGGCAAATTGTAGTAGTACTCGTAGTTAGTGGCAAATTCTAGTTGTAGTTATTGGCAAATTGTAGTAGTACTCGTAGTTAGTGGCACATTGTAGTAGTATTCGTAGTTAGTGGCAAATTGTAGTAGTACTCGTAGTTGGTGGCAAATTGTAGTAGTACTCGTAGTTAGTGGCAAATTCTAGTAGTAGTTGGTGGCACATTGTAGTAGTACTCGTAGTTGGTGGCAAATTGTAGTAGTACTCGTAGTTAGTGGCAAATTCTAGTTGTAGTTAGTGGCAAATTCCGATAGTAGGTAGGGGCAAATGCTAGTAGTAATCGTAGTTAGTCGCAAATTCTAGTTGCAGTTAGTGGCAAATTCTAGTAGTATTTAGTGGCACATTGTAGTAGTATCGTAGTTGGTGGCAAATTGTAGTAGTATTCGTAGCTAGTAGCAAATTGTAGTTGTAGTTAGTGGCAAATTATAGTAGTACTCGTAGTTAGTGGCAAATTGTAGTAGTATTCGTAGTTAGTGGCAAATTGTAGTTGTAGTTAGTGGCAAATTATAGTAGTACTCGTAGTTAGTGGCAAATTGTAGTAGTACTCGTAGTTAGTGGCAAATTGTAGTAGTACTCGTAGTTAGTGGCAAATTCTAATTGTAGTTAGTGGCAAATTGTAGTAGTACTCGTAGTTAGTGACACATTGTAGTAGTATTCGTAGTTAGTGGCAAATTGTAGTAGTACTCGAAGTTAGTGGCAAATTGTAGTAGTACTCGTAGTTAGTGGCAAATTGTAGTAGTATTCGTAGTTAGTGGCAAATTGTAGTAGTACTCGTAGTTAGTGGCAAATTCTAGTTGTAGTTAGTGGCAAATTGTAGTAGTACTCGTAGTTAGTGGCAAATTGTAGTAGTATTCGTAGTTAGTGGCAAATTGTAGTAGTACTCGTAGTTAGTGGCAAATTGTAGTAGTATTCGTAGTTAGTGGCAAATTCTAGTTGTAGTTAGTGGCAAATTGTAGTAGTACTCGTAGTTAGTGGCAAATTGTAGTAGTACTCGTAGTTAGTGGCAAATTGTAGTAGTATTCGTAGTTAGTGGCAAATAGTAGTAGTACTCGTAGTTAGTGGCAAATTGTAGTAGTATTCGTAGTTAGTGGCAAATTGTAGTAGTATTCGTAGTTAGTGGCAAATTCTAGTTGTAGTTAGTGGCAAATTGTAGTAGTACTCGTAGTTAGTGGCAAATTGTAGTAGTACTCGTAGTTAGTGGCAAATTGTAATAGTACTCGTAGTTAGTGGCAAATTCTAGTTGTAGTTAGTGGCACATTGTAGTAGTGCTCGTAGTTAGTGGCACATTATAGTAGTGCTCGTAGTTAGTGGCAAATTGTAGTAGTACTCGAAGTTAGTGGCAAATTGTAGTAGTATTCGTAGTTAGTGGCAAATTGTAGTAGTATTCGTAGTTAGTGGGAAATTGTAGTAGTACTCGTAGATAGTGGAAAATTGTAGTAGTATTCGTAGTTAGTGGCAAATTGTAGTAGTATTCGTAGTTAGTGGCAAATTGTAGTAGTATTCGTAGTTAGTGGCAAATTGTAGTAGTACTCGTAGTTAGTGGCAAATTCTAGTTGTAGTTAGTGGCAAATTGTAGTAGTACTCGTAGTTAGTGGCACATTGTAGTAGTATTCGTAGTTAGTGGCAAATTGTAGTAGTACTCGTAGTTAGTGGCAAATTCTAGTAGTAGTTGGTGGCACATTGTAGTAGTACTCGTAGTTGGTGGCAAATTGTAGTAGTACTCGTAGTTAGTGGCAAATTCTAATTGTAGTTAGTGGCAAATTGTAGTAGTACTCGTAGTTAGTGACACATTGTAGTAGTATTCGTAGTTAGTGGCAAATTGTAGTAGTACTCGTAGTTAGTGGCAAATTGTAGTAGTATTCGTAGTTAGTGGCAACTTGTTGTAGTACTCGTAGTTAGACGCAAATTCTAGTTGTAGTTAGTGGCAAATTGTAGTAGTACTCGTAGTTAGTGGCAAATTGTAGTAGTACTCGTAGTTAGTGGCAAATTGTAGTAGTATTCGTAGTTAGTGGCATATTGTAGTAGTATTCGTAGTTAGTGGCAAATTGTAGTAGTACTCGTAGTTAGTGGCACATTGTAGTAGTATTCGTAGTTAGTGGCAAATTGTAGTAGTACTCGTAGTTAGTCGCAAATTATAGTTGTAGTTAGTGGCGAATTCCGATAGTAGGTAGTGGTAAATTCTAGTAGTAATCGTAGTTAGTCGCAAATTCTAGTTGTAGTTAGTGGCAAATTCTAGTAGTAGTTAGTGGCACATTGTAGTAGTACTCGTAGTTGGTGGCAAATTGTAGTAGTACTCGTAGTTAGTGGCAAATTCTAGTAGTAGTTAGTGGCACATTGTAGTAGTACTCGTAGTTGGTGGCAAATTGTAGTAGTACTCGTAGTTAGTGGCAAATTGTAGTTGTAGTTAGTGGCAAATTGTAGTAGTACTCGTAGTTAGTGGCAAATTGTAGTAGTACTCGTAGTTAGTGGCAAATTTTAGTAGTACTCGTAGTTAGTGGCAAATTCTAGTTGTAGTTATTGGCAAATTGTAGTAGTACTCGTAGTTAGTGGCACATTGTAGTAGTATTCGTAGTTAGTGGCAAATTGTAGTAGTACTCGTAATTAGTGGCAAATTGTAGTAGTATTCGTAGTTAGTTGCAAATTGTAGTAGTATTCGTAGTTAGTGGCAAATTCTAGTTGTAGTTAGTGGCAAATTGTAGTAGTACTCGTAGTTAGTGGCAAATTGTAGTATTACTCGTAGTTAGTGGCAAATTGTAGTAGTATTCGTAGTTAGTGGCAAATTGTAGTAGTATTCGTAGTTAGTGGCAAATTGTAGTAGTACTCGTAGATAGTGGCAAATTGTAGTAGTACTCGTAGTTAGTGGCAAATTGTAGTAGTATTCGTAGTTAGTGGCAAATTGTAGTAGTATTCGTAGTTAGTGGCAAATTGTAGTAGTACTCGTAGTTAGTGCCAAATTCTAGTTGTAGTTATTGGCAAATTGTAGTAGTACTCGTAGTTAGTGGCACATTGTAGTAGTATTCGTAGTTAGTGGCAAATTGTAGTAGTACTCGTAGTTGGTGGCAAATTGTAGTAGTACTCGTAGTTAGTGGCAAATTCTAGTAGTAGTTGGTGGCACATTGTAGTAGTACTCGTAGTTGGTGGCAAATTGTAGTAGTACTCGTAGTTAGTGGCAAATTCTAGTTGTAGTTAGTGGCAAATTCCGATAGTAGGTAGGGGCAAATGCTAGTAGTAATCGTAGTTAGTCGCAAATTCTAGTTGCAGTTAGTGGCAAATTCTAGTAGTAGTTAGTGGCACATTGTAGTAGTATCGTAGTTGGTGGCAAATTGTAGTAGTATTCGTAGCTAGTAGCAAATTGTAGTTGTAGTTAGTGGCAAATTATAGTAGTACTCGTAGTTAGTGGCAAATTGTAGTAGTATTCGTAGTTAGTGGCAAATTGTAGTTGTAGTTAGTGGCAAATTATAGTAGTACTCGTAGTTAGTGGCAAATTGTAGTAGTACTCGTAGTTAGTGGCAAATTGTAGTAGTACTCGTAGTTAGTGGCAAATTCTAATTGTAGTTAGTGGCAAATTGTAGTAGTACTCGTAGTTAGTGACACATTGTAGTAGTATTCGTAGTTAGTGGCAAATTGTAGTAGTACTCGAAGTTAGTGGCAAATTGTAGTAGTACTCGTAGTTAGTGGCAAATTGTAGTAGTATTCGTAGTTAGTGGCAAATTGTAGTAGTACTCGTAGTTAGTGGCAAATTCTAGTTGTAGTTAGTGGCAAATTGTAGTAGTACTCGTAGTTAGTGGCAAATTGTAGTAGTATTCGTAGTTAGTGGCAAATTGTAGTAGTACTCGTAGTTAGTGGCAAATTGTAGTAGTATTCGTAGTTAGTGGCAAATTCTAGTTGTAGTTAGTGGCAAATTGTAGTAGTACACGTAGTTAGTGGCAAATTGTAGTAGTACTCGTAGTTAGTGGCAAATTGTAGTAGTATTCGTAGTTAGTGGCAAATAGTAGTAGTACTCGTAGTTAGTGGCAAATTGTAGTAGTATTCGTAGTTAGTGGCAAATTGTAGTAGTATTCGTAGTTAGTGGCAAATTCTAGTTGTAGTTAGTGGCAAATTGTAGTAGTACTCGTAGTTAGTGGCAAATTGTAGTAGTACTCGTAGTTAGTGGCAAATTGTAATAGTACTCGTAGTTAGTGGCAAATTCTAGTTGTAGTTAGTGGCACATTGTAGTAGTGCTCGTAGTTAGTGGCACATTATAGTAGTGCTCGTAGTTAGTGGCAAATTGTAGTAGTACTCGAAGTTAGTGGCAAATTGTAGTAGTATTCGTAGTTAGTGGCAAATTGTAGTAGTATTCGTAGTTAGTGGGAAATTGTAGTAGTACTCGTAGATAGTGGCAAATTGTAGTAGTATTCGTAGTTAGTGGCAAATTGTAGTAGTATTCGTAGTTAGTGGCAAATTGTAGTAGTATTCGTAGTTAGTGGCAAATTGTAGTAGTACTCGTAGTTAGTGGCAAATTCTAGTTGTAGTTAGTGGCAAATTGTAGTAGTACTCGTAGTTAGTGGCACATTGTAGTAGTATTCGTAGTTAGTGGCAAATTGTAGTAGTACTCGTAGTTAGTGGCAAATTCTAGTAGTAGTTGGTGGCACATTGTAGTAGTACTCGTAGTTGGTGGCAAATTGTAGTAGTACTCGTAGTTAGTGGCAAATTCTAGTTGTAGTTAGTGGCAAATTCCGATAGTAGGTAGGGGCAAATGCTAGTAGTAATCGTAGTTAGTCGCAAATTCTAGTTGCAGTTAGTGGCAAATTCTAGTAGTAGTTAGTGGCACATTGTAGTAGTATCGTAGTTGGTGGCAAATTGTAGTAGTATTCGTAGCTAGTAGCAAATTGTAGTTGTAGTTAGTGGCAAATTATAGTAGTACTCGTAGTTAGTGGCAAATTGTAGTAGTATTCGTAGTTAGTGGCAAATTGTAGTTGTAGTTAGTGGCAAATTATAGTAGTACTCGTAGTTAGTGGCAAATTGTAGTAGTACTCGTAGTTAGTGGCAAATTGTAGTAGTACTCGTAGTTAGTGGCAAATTCTAATTGTAGTTAGTGGCAAATTGTAGTAGTACTCGTAGTTAGTGACACATTGTAGTAGTATTCGTAGTTAGTGGCAAATTGTAGTAGTACTCGTAGTTAGTGGCAAATTGTAGTAGTATTCGTAGTTAGTGGCAACTTGTTGTAGTACTCGTAGTTAGACGCAAATTCTAGTTGTAGTTAGTGGCAAATTGTAGTAGTACTCGTAGTTAGTGGCAAATTGTAGTAGTACTCGTAGTTAGTGGCAAATTGTAGTAGTATTCGTAGTTAGTGGCATATTGTAGTAGTATTCGTAGTTAGTGGCAAATTGTAGTAGTACTCGTAGTTAGTGGCAAATTGTAGTAGTACTCGTAGTTAGTGGCAAATTGTAGTAGTATTCGTAGTTAGTGGCAAATTGTAGTAGTACTCGTAGTTAGTGGCAAATTGTAGTAGTACTCGTAGTTAGTGGCAAATTGTAGTAGTACTCGTAGTTAGTGGCAAATTGTAGTAGTACTCGTAGTTAGTGGCAAATTCTAGTTGTAGTTATTGGCAAATTGTAGTAGTACTCGTAGTTAGTGGCACATTGTAGTAGTATTCGTAGTTAGTGGCAAATTGTAGTAGTACTCGTAGTTAGTGGCAAATTGTAGTAGTATTCGTAGTTAGTGGCAAATTGTAGTAGTATTCGTAGTTAGTGGCAAATTCTAGTTGTAGTTAGTGGCAAATTGTAGTAGTACTCGTAGTTAGTGGCAAATTGTAGTAGTACTCGTAGTTAGTGGCAAATTGTAGTAGTATTCGTAGTTAGTGGCAAATTGTAGTAGTATTCGTAGTTAGTGGCAAATAGTAGTAGTACTCGTAGTTAGTGGCAAATTGTAGTAGTATTCGTAGTTTGTGGCAAATTGTAGTAGTATTCGTAGTTAGTGGCAAATTCTAGTTGTAGTTAGTGGCAAATTGTAGTAGTACTCATAGTTAGTGGCAAATTGTAGTAGTATTCGTAGTTAGTGGGAAATTGTAGTAGTATTCGTAGTTAGTGGCAAATTGTAGTAGTACTCGTAGATAGTGGCAAATTGTAGTAGTACTCGTAGTTAGTGGCAAATTGTAGTAGTATTCGTAGTTAGTGGCAAATTGTAGTAGTATTCGTAGTTAGTGGCAAATTGTAGTAGTACTCGTAGTTAGTGGCAAATTCTAGTTGTAGTTAGTGGCAAATTGTAGTAGTACTCGTAGTTAGTGGCACATTGTAGTAGTATTCGTAGTTAGTGGCAAATTGTAGTAGTACTCGTAGTTAGTGGCAAATTGTAGTAGTACTCGTAGTTAGTGGCAAATTGTAGTAGTACTCGTAGTTAGTGGCAAATTCTAATTGTAGTTAGTGGCAAATTGTAGTAGTACTCGTAGTTAGTGACACATTGTAGTAGTATTCGTAGTTAGTGGCAAATTGTAGTAGTACTCGAAGTTAGTGGCAAATTGTAGTAGTACTCGTAGTTAGTGGCAAATTGTAGTAGTATTCGTAGTTAGTGGCAAATTGTAGTAGTACTCGTAGTTAGTGGCAAATTCTAGTTGTAGTTAGTGGCAAATTGTAGTAGTACTCGTAGTTAGTGGCAAATTGTAGTAGTATTCGTAGTTAGTGGCAAATTGTAGTAGTACTCGTAGTTAGTGGCAAATTGTAGTAGTATTCGTAGTTAGTGGCAAATTCTAGTTGTAGTTAGTGGCAAATTGTAGTAGTACACGTAGTTAGTGGCAAATTGTAGTAGTACTCGTAGTTAGTGGCAAATTGTAGTAGTATTCGTAGTTAGTGGCAAATAGTAGTAGTACTCGTAGTTAGTGGCAAATTGTAGTAGTATTCGTAGTTAGTGGCAAATTGTAGTAGTATTCGTAGTTAGTGGCAAATTCTAGTTGTAGTTAGTGGCAAATTGTAGTAGTACTCGTAGTTAGTGGCAAATTGTAGTAGTACTCGTAGTTAGTGGCAAATTGTAATAGTACTCGTAGTTAGTGGCAAATTCTAGTTGTAGTTAGTGGCACATTGTAGTAGTGCTCGTAGTTAGTGGCACATTATAGTAGTGCTCGTAGTTAGTGGCAAATTGTAGTAGTACTCGAAGTTAGTGGCAAATTGTAGTAGTATTCGTAGTTAGTGGCAAATTGTAGTAGTATTCGTAGTTAGTGGGAAATTGTAGTAGTACTCGTAGATAGTGGCAAATTGTAGTAGTATTCGTAGTTAGTGGCAAATTGTAGTAGTATTCGTAGTTAGTGGCAAATTGTAGTAGTATTCGTAGTTAGTGGCAAATTGTAGTAGTACTCGTAGTTAGTGGCAAATTCTAGTTGTAGTTAGTGGCAAATTGTAGTAGTACTCGTAGTTAGTGGCACATTGTAGTAGTATTCGTAGTTAGTGGCAAATTGTAGTAGTACTCGTAGTTAGTGGCAAATTCTAGTAGTAGTTGGTGGCACATTGTAGTAGTACTCGTAGTTGGTGGCAAATTGTAGTAGTACTCGTAGTTAGTGGCAAATTCTAGTTGTAGTTAGTGGCAAATTCCGATAGTAGGTAGGGGCAAATGCTAGTAGTAATCGTAGTTAGTCGCAAATTCTAGTTGCAGTTAGTGGCAAATTCTAGTAGTAGTTAGTGGCACATTGTAGTAGTATCGTAGTTGGTGGCAAATTGTAGTAGTATTCGTAGCTAGTAGCAAATTGTAGTTGTAGTTAGTGGCAAATTATAGTAGTACTCGTAGTTAGTGGCAAATTGTAGTAGTATTCGTAGTTAGTGGCAAATTGTAGTTGTAGTTAGTGGCAAATTATAGTAGTACTCGTAGTTAGTGGCAAATTGTAGTAGTACTCGTAGTTAGTGGCAAATTGTAGTAGTACTCGTAGTTAGTGGCAAATTCTAATTGTAGTTAGTGGCAAATTGTAGTAGTACTCGTAGTTAGTGACACATTGTAGTAGTATTCGTAGTTAGTGGCAAATTGTAGTAGTACTCGTAGTTAGTGGCAAATTGTAGTAGTATTCGTAGTTAGTGGCAACTTGTTGTAGTACTCGTAGTTAGACGCAAATTCTAGTTGTAGTTAGTGGCAAATTGTAGTAGTACTCGTAGTTAGTGGCAAATTGTAGTAGTACTCGTAGTTAGTGGCAAATTGTAGTAGTATTCGTAGTTAGTGGCATATTGTAGTAGTATTCGTAGTTAGTGGCAAATTGTAGTAGTACTCGTAGTTAGTGGCAAATTGTAGTAGTACTCGTAGTTAGTGGCAAATTGTAGTAGTATTCGTAGTTAGTGGCAAATTGTAGTAGTACTCGTAGTTAGTGGCAAATTGTAGTAGTACTCGTAGTTAGTGGCAAATTGTAGTAGTACTCGTAGTTAGTGGCAAATTGTAGTAGTACTCGTAGTTAGTGGCAAATTCTAGTTGTAGTTATTGGCAAATTGTAGTAGTACTCGTAGTTAGTGGCACATTGTAGTAGTATTCGTAGTTAGTGGCAAATTGTAGTAGTACTCGTAGTTAGTGGCAAATTGTAGTAGTATTCGTAGTTAGTGGCAAATTGTAGTAGTATTCGTAGTTAGTGGCAAATTCTAGTTGTAGTTAGTGGCAAATTGTAGTAGTACTCGTAGTTAGTGGCAAATTGTAGTAGTACTCGTAGTTAGTGGCAAATTGTAGTAGTATTCGTAGTTAGTGGCAAATTGTAGTAGTATTCGTAGTTAGTGGCAAATAGTAGTAGTACTCGTAGTTAGTGGCAAATTGTAGTAGTATTCGTAGTTTGTGGCAAATTGTAGTAGTATTCGTAGTTAGTGGCAAATTCTAGTTGTAGTTAGTGGCAAATTGTAGTAGTACTCATAGTTAGTGGCAAATTGTAGTAGTATTCGTAGTTAGTGGGAAATTGTAGTAGTATTCGTAGTTAGTGGCAAATTGTAGTAGTACTCGTAGATAGTGGCAAATTGTAGTAGTACTCGTAGTTAGTGGCAAATTGTAGTAGTATTCGTAGTTAGTGGCAAATTGTAGTAGTATTCGTAGTTAGTGGCAAATTGTAGTAGTACTCGTAGTTAGTGGCAAATTCTAGTTGTAGTTAGTGGCAAATTGTAGTAGTACTCGTAGTTAGTGGCACATTGTAGTAGTATTCGTAGTTAGTGGCAAATTGTAGTAGTACTCGTAGTTAGTGGCAAATTGTAGTAGTACTCGTAGTTAGTGGCAAATTGTAGTAGTATTCGTAGTTAGTGGCAAATTGTAGTAGTACTCGTAGTTAGTGGCAAATTCTAGTTGTAGTTATTGGCAAATTGTAGTAGTACTCGTAGTTAGTGGCACATTGTAGTAGTATTCGTAGTTAGTGGCAAATTGTAGTAGTACTCGTAGTTGGTGGCAAATTGTAGTAGTACTCGTAGTTAGTGGCAAATTCTAGTAGTAGTTGGTGGCACATTGTAGTAGTACTCGTAGTTGGTGGCAAATTGTAGTAGTACTCGTAGTTAGTGGCAAATTCTAGTTGTAGTTAGTGGCAAATTCCGATAGTAGGTAGGGACAAATGCTAGTAGTAATCGTAGTTAGTCGCAAATTCTAGTTGCAGTTAGTGGCAAATTCTAGTAGTAGTTAGTAGCACATTGTAGTAGTATCGTAGTTGGTGGCAAATTGTAGTAGTATTCGTAGCTAGTAGCAAATTGTAGTTGTAGTTAGTGGCAAATTATAGTAGTACTCGTAGTTAGTGGCAAATTGTAGTAGTATTCGTAGTTAGTGGCAAATTGTAGTTGTAGTTAGTGGCAAATTATAGTAGTACTCGTAGTTAGTGGCAAATTGTAGTAGTACTCGTAGTTAGTGGCAAATTGTAGTAGTACTCGTAGTTAGTGGCAAATTCTAATTGTAGTTAGTGGCAAATTGTAGTAGTACTCGTAGTTAGTGACACATTGTAGTAGTATTCGTAGTTAGTGGCAAATTGTAGTAGTACTCGTAGTTAGTGGCAAATTGTAGTAGTATTCGTAGTTAGTGGCAACTTGTTGTAGTACTCGTAGTTAGACGCAAATTCTAGTTGTAGTTAGTGGCAAATTGTAGTAGTACTCGTAGTTAGTGGCAAATTGTAGTAGTACTCGTAGTTAGTGGCAAATTGTAGTAGTATTCGTAGTTAGTGGCATATTGTAGTAGTATTCGTAGTTAGTGGCAAATTGTAGTAGTACTCGTAGTTAGTGGCAAATTGTAGTAGTACTCGTAGTTAGTGGCAAATTGTAGTAGTATTCGTAGTTAGTGGCAAATTGTAGTAGTACTCGTAGTTAGTGGCAAATTGTAGTAGTACTCGTAGTTAGTGGCAAATTGTAGTAGTACTCGTAGTTAGTGGCAAATTGTAGTAGTACTCGTAGTTAGTGGCAAATTCTAGTTGTAGTTATTGGCACATTGTAGTAGTATTCGTAGTTAGTTGCAAATTGTAGTAGTACTCGTAGTTAGTGGCAAATTCTAGTAGTTGTTGGTGGCACATTGTAGTAGTACTCGTAGTTGGTGGCAAATTGTAGTAGTACTCGTAGTTAGTGGCAAATTCTAGTTGTAGTTAGTGGCAAATTCCGATAGTAGGTAGGGGCAAATGCTAGTAGTAATCGTAGTTAGTCGCAAATTCTAGTTGCAGTTAGTGGCAAATTCTAGTAGTAGTTAGTGGCACATTGTAGCAGTATCGTAGTTGGTGGCAAATTGTAGTAGTATTCGTAGCTAGTAGCAAATTGTAGTTGTAGTTAGTGGCAAATTATAGTAGTACTCGTAGTTAGTGGCAAATTGTAGTAGTACTCGTAGTTAGTGGCAAATTGTAGTAGTACTCGTAGTTAGTGGCAAATTCTAATTGTAGTTAGTGGCAAATTGTAGTAGTACTCGTAGTTAGTGGCAAATTGTAGTAGTACTCGTAGTTAGTGGCAAATTGTAGTAGTACTCGTAGTTAGTGGCATAATTGGCATAACTCGTAGTTAGTCAGTCAGGTCTTAGTCAGATATGACTGAGCTACCGTATAACAGTAGACGGTACTACCTGGTTTCTGTTAGCGCCGAACGTTGGGCGGCGCTTACCAAACCCGACACCCCACATTGTGCCAACGGCTTCGGGCGGAAGAGCGCAATTGGGAGGGTACAAGCCTTACCCTGGTGCGAGGAAATGCAAGCTAAAGACAAAATTGTCATGGCAGGGCAGACCAGGCCCTAAGCCTTGGTTGGCGACTGGTCTAGGATCGAAGCTCCGACAGGCGGACAGTTAGAGCATTGCTTTGCTGATCCGGCAGCTTCTGCAGCTTGTCTTGTTCCAGATGTAGGGGTGTTACCTTTCCTCTGGAGTGAACTAGGCAGGCCGAGAGAGGGATCATGCTGCATGGGCAACACATGATCTCTATATTTTAGCCCAGGCTTTGTGCTATGGAGAGGCAATAACTCCATCCCTGGTCTTAACTGGTCTCGGAATCAAAGCGAGAGGCAACTGTTACGGGTTATAAGTCCTTGTCAGTTGGCGTAGACATGGGGCGCCACGCGTTGCCTCTGACGGTGGGAGACACCTATAGGTGTCACTGATCAGCTACCGCCCGCCTCAAGCTGGGCAGCCCCCAGCCAATTGGGTGCTGATCCGCCACAGCCTGCCTGCTTCAATGGGTGCTTGGGGCTAGGACAAAATCTGAATCGCAGGCTGTAAAACCAATGCACCAGGTACAAACAAAAATATAAATAGAAACCTCAAGCTCCGGCTTGCAACCTGGAACGTGAGAACCATGTGTCCAGGATTTTCCACTGACTTGACCAATATTGACGATGTGAGAAAAACGGCTGTGATTGATGCCGAACTCAATCGTCTTAACATTGATATTGCTGGCCTGCAGGAGACTCGCCTCGCTGAGGAAGGGTCACTCAGGGAAAACAACTACACCTTTTTCTGGAAGGGTAAAGGGCAGGCAGAAAAAAGGCAACACGGTGTGGGCTTTGCAGTGAAGAATTCGCTACTGGGAATGATTGAAATTCCAGCAGGAGGAAATGAAAGACTATTATCCCTGCGCTTGGCAACCTCTTGTGGGTTTGCCACCATTATTACTGCATATGCACCGACACTCGATTCCTCTGATGATGTGAAGGATTTGTTCTATGAGGAGTTAGACTCTGTGATCAAGGCAGTTCCAAAATCCGACTACATTTATATGCTCGGTGATTTCAATGCTCGTGTGGGCAAGGACTCGAGTTCATGGCCAGTGTGCCTTGGAAAATACAACATCGGTCGCATGAATGAAAATGGGCAAAGGCTGCTGGAGCATTGCACCAGTAATGACCTATGTATTACAAACTCTTTTTTTAAAACAAAAGAGATGCATAAGGTCACATGGAAACATCCAAGATCCGGCCATTGGCACCAGCTGGACTTCATCATCACACGGAGACAACATCTGAACCATATATCATTGACTCGTAGTTACCACAGTGCTGACTGTGATACGGATCATTCTTTGGTTGTTGCAAGGGTTAGACTGAGACCAAAGAGAATCTACACAGCTAAACACAAATCTAGCCCCAGGATTAATATTATTAACACTCATGATCCGGAAAAGTGCTTTCAGTTTCAACAGCAACTTGAAGACGCTTTCACTGATACACCAGAAAATTGTACAGTAAATGATAAATGGAATAAACTTAAGGAAACTCTTTGTAAAACTGCCGTAAAGGTTTACGGCACTGTGGATCATAAGAGGCAGGACTGGTTTGCGGCCAACAGCGAGACTCTGCAGCCCTTGATTGATAAGAAGAAGAAAGCTCTCTTAAGAAACAAGGAAAGACCAACGCGTAACACTCTGAGTGAGCTAAGGCAAGCTAGGAAGGATGTGCAAAAGGCTGCCAGGCAGTGTGCAAATGATTATTGGATCAAGTTATGTGAGTCCATTCAAATCGCAAGTGATAAGGGAAACATAAGAAGCATGTATGAAGGAATAAAGAAAGCCTGTGGTCCAGTGATCAAAAGAAGTGCACCATTGAAAACCTTGACTGGAGAAGTCATCACTGATAAGAAACAGCAGATGGACAGATGGGTAGAGCACTATTTGGAGCTTTACTCAAGTGAGACCAAACTAGCGGATAATGCCCTCAACGCCATAGAGGCTCTACCAACTCTTGACCACCTGGACACACTTCCCACCATAACAGAAGTTAAGTGTGCTATAAATGAACTTGCATCTGGCAAGGCTCCAGGTAAGGATGGGATTCCAATAGAGGTTATCAGGAGTGGGCAAGACACACTCACTATACAGATCCACCAGCTAATAGAGCTATGCTGGCGTGAAGGACAAGTCCCACAGGATTTCAAAGATTCAAGCATCATAACACTGTACAAGAACAAGGGCGATCGGAGCGACTGCAACAACTATAGGGGTATCTCACTTCTGTGTATTGTTGGAAAAGTATTTGCCAGAATTGTTCTGCGCAGACTTCAAGTCCTAGGAGATCAAGTCTACCCCGAATCACAGTGTGGCTTTCGACAGAACCGGTCTACCACTGATATGATATTCTCATTGCGACAAATGCAAGAAAAATGCCGTGAACAGAATCAACCACTGTTTATTGCCTTCATCGACCTCACAAAGGCATTTGATTTGGTCAGTCGTGAGGGTCTGTTCAAGGCACTAAAGAAGATTGGCTGCCCACCAACTCTTCTGTCCATTGTGGAATCGTTCCACACAGGCATGAAGGGTATAATCAAGTTTGATGGTGCAACTTCTGAAGAATTTGAAATCAAGAGTGGAGTTAAGCAAGGTTGTGTACTAGCTCCCACCCTCTTTGGAATATACTTTTCACTTCTACTGAAATATGCATTTCGTGATCAGGATGGTGGTATATACATTCACTCACGCTCAGATGGCGGCCTCTACAATGCTCAGAGATTGAAGGCTAAGACCAAAATTAGGAGGGTACTGATCAGAGAGTTGCTTTTTGCAGATGATGCTGCAGTTACGACCCACTCTGAGGAAGAATTGCAATGTCTACTATCTGCATTCTCCAATGCTTGTTCTGAATTTGGTTTAACAATTAGCAAAAAGAAGACACAGATTATGTCACAGGGTGCACATGGGGTACCATCAATCTTTATTGACGACGCCGAACTAGAGATAGTAGACCATTTTACATATCTAGGATCAGTGGTAAATAGCAAATTATCCCTAGATCAGGAAATCAACATCCGGATTGGTAAGGCAGCAACAACAATGAACAGGTTAAGAAAAAGAGTCTGGGAGAACAGGAAGCTTACTGCCAAAACAAAAGTCCTTGTCTATCAAGCCTGTGTCCTTAGTACTCTTCTCTATGGCAGTGAAACCTGGACAACTTACTCACACCAAGAGAACAATTTAAACAGCTTTCATATGCGGTGTCTGCGAAGAATTCTTGGTATTAAGTGGCAAGACAAAATCACAAATACTGAAGTATTGGAAAGATCAGGTTGTGTGACAGTTTATTCCATGCTCAGTCTTCGTAGACTTAGATGGATAGGACATCTTAGGAGGATGGATGATGGTAGAATACCAAAGGATATCTTTTTTGGTGAATTACAGATGGGTAAGAGATCTCAGGGTCGGCCTCTACTACGATACAAAGATGTGTGTAAGCGGGACATGATTGATACAGGCATTGATAATGCACATTGGGAGCAAGTCGCCGCTGAACGTGTTGCATGGAGGGCAAATATCAGAAATGGAATAAAGTCAAAGGAGAAAATTATTGCAGAAAAGTCACACACCAAGCGTTTGAGACGTAAGATGGTGCATGATGGTGGAAATGACCACGTGTTCACATGCACCCACTGTGAACGGACATTTACAGCGCAAATTGGCCTTATCAGTCACACTCGCTACCGCCATAGTTAAAAGTTATGCCTTTTTAAAGCACAAACTATCGTCTGTCAAGACGGCAAGGTGCCAATGGACTCGTAGTTAGTGACACATTGTAGTAGTATTCGTAGTTAGTGGCAAATTGTAGTAGTACTCGTAGTTAGTGGCAAATTGTAGTAGTATTCGTAGTTAGTGGCAAATTGTAGTAGTATTCGTAGTTAGACGCAAATTCTAGTTGTAGTTAGTGGCAAATTGTAGTAGTACTCGTAGTTAGTGGCAAATTGTAGTAGTACTCGTAGTTAGTGGCAAATTCTAGTAGTACTCGTAGTTAGTGGCAAATTGTAGTAGTACTCGTAGTTAGTGGCAAATTCTAGTTGTAGTTATTGGCAAATTGTAGTAGTACTCGTAGTTAGTGGCACATTGTAGTAGTATTCGTAGTTAGTGGCAAATTGTAGTAGTACTCGTAGTTAGTGGCAAATTGTAGTAGTATTCGTAGTTAGTGGCAAATTGTAGTAGTATTCGTAGTTAGTGGCAAATTCTAGTTGTAGTTAGTGGCAAATTGTAGTAGTACTCGTAGTTAGTGGCAAATTGTAGTAGTACTCGTAGTTAGTGGCAAATTGTAGTAGTATTCGTAGTTAGTGGCAAATTGTAGTAGTATTCGTAGTTAGTGGCAAATAGTAGTAGTACTCGTAGTTAGTGGCAAATTGTAGTAGTATTCGTAGTTAGTGGCAAATTGTAGTAGTATTCGTAGTTAGTGGCAAATTCTAGTTGTTGTTAGTGGCAAATTGTAGTAGTACTCATAGTTAGTGGCAAATTGTAGTAGTATTCGTAGTTAGTGGGAAATTGTAGTAGTATTCGTAGTTAGTGGCAAATTGTAGTAGTATTCGTAGTTAGTGGCAAATTGTAGTAGTACTCGTAGTTAGTGGCAAATTCTAGTTGTAGTTAGTGGCAAATTGTAGTAGTACTCGTAGTTAGTGGCACATTGTAGTAGTATTCGTAGTTAGTGGCAAATTGTAGTAGTACTCGTAGTTAGTGGCAAATTGTAGTAGTACTCGTAGTTAGTGGCAAATTGTAGTAGTATTCGTAGTTAGTGGCAAATTGTAGTAGTACTCGTAGTTAGTGGCAAATTCTAGTTGTAGTTATTGGCAAATTGTAGTAGTACTCGTAGTTAGTGGCACATTGTAGTAGTATTCGTAGTTAGTGGCAAATTGTAGTAGTACTCGTAGTTGGTGGCAAATTGTAGTAGTACTCGTAGTTAGTGGCAAATTCTAGTAGTAGTTGGTGGCACATTGTAGTAGTACTCGTAGTTGGTGGCAAATTGTAGTAGTACTCGTAGTTAGTGGCAAATTCTAGTTGTAGTTAGTGGCAAATTCCGATAGTAGGTAGGGGCAAATGCTAGTAGTAATCGTAGTTAGTCGCAAATTCTAGTTGCAGTTAGTGGCAAATTCTAGTAGTAGTTAGTGGCACATTGTAGTAGTATCGTAGTTGGTGGCAAATTGTAGTAGTATTCGTAGCTAGTAGCAAATTGTAGTTGTAGTTAGTGGCAAATTATAGTAGTACTCGTAGTTAGTGGCAAATTGTAGTAGTATTCGTTGTTAGTGGCAAATTGTAGTTGTAGTTAGTGGCAAATTATAGTAGTACTCGTAGTTAGTGGCAAATTGTAGTAGTACTCGTAGTTAGTGGCAAATTGTAGTAGTACTCGTAGTTAGTGGCAAATTCTAATTGTAGTTAGTGGCAAATTGTAGTAGTACTCGTAGTTAGTGACACATTGTAGTAGTATTCGTAGTTAGTGGCAAATTGTAGTAGTACTCGTAGTTAGTGGCAAATTGTAGTAGTATTCGTAGTTAGTGGCAACTTGTTGTAGTACTCGTAGTTAGACGCAAATTCTAGTTGTAGTTAGTGGCAAATTGTAGTAGTACTCGTAGTTAGTGGCAAATTGTAGTAGTACTCGTAGTTAGTGGCAAATTGTAGTAGTATTCGTAGTTAGTGGCATATTGTAGTAGTATTCGTAGTTAGTGGCAAATTGTAGTAGTACTCGTAGTTAGTGGCAAATTGTAGTAGTACTCGTAGTTAGTGGCAAATTGTAGTAGTATTCGTAGTTAGTGGCAAATTGTAGTAGTACTCGTAGTTAGTGGCAAATTGTAGTAGTACTCGTAGTTAGTGGCAAATTGTAGTAGTACTCGTAGTTAGTGGCAAATTGTAGTAGTACTCGTAGTTAGTGGCAAATTCTAGTTGTAGTTATTGGCAAATTGTAGTAGTACTCGTAGTTAGTGGCACATTGTAGTAGTATTCGTAGTTAGTGGCAAATTGTAGTAGTACTCGTAGTTAGTGGCAAATTGTAGTAGTATTCGTAGTTAGTGGCAAATTGTAGTAGTATTCGTAGTTAGTGGCAAATTCTAGTTGTAGTTAGTGGCAAATTGTAGTAGTACTCGTAGTTAGTGGCAAATTGTAGTAGTACTCGTAGTTAGTGGCAAATTGTAGTAGTATTCGTAGTTAGTGGCAAATTGTAGTAGTATTCGTAGTTAGTGGCAAATAGTAGTAGTACTCGTAGTTAGTGGCAAATTGTAGTAGTATTCGTAGTTAGTGGCAAATTGTAGTAGTATTCGTAGTTAGTGGCAAATTCTAGTTGTAGTTAGTGGCAAATTGTAGTAGTACTCATAGTTAGTGGCAAATTGTAGTAGTATTCGTAGTTAGTGGGAAATTGTAGTAGTATTCGTAGTTAGTGGCAAATTGTAGTAGTACTCGTAGATAGTGGCAAATTGTAGTAGTACTCGTAGTTAGTGGCAAATTGTAGTAGTATTCGTAGTTAGTGGCAAATTGTAGTAGTATTCGTAGTTAGTGGCAAATTGTAGTAGTACTCGTAGTTAGTGGCAAATTCTAGTTGTAGTTAGTGGCAAATTGTAGTAGTACTCGTAGTTAGTGGCACATTGTAGTAGTATTCGTAGTTAGTGGCAAATTGTAGTAGTACTCGTAGTTAGTGGCAAATTGTAGTAGTACTCGTAGTTAGTGGCAAATTGTAGTAGTATTCGTAGTTAGTGGCAAATTGTAGTAGTACTCGTAGTTAGTGGCAAATTCTAGTTGTAGTTATTGGCAAATTGTAGTAGTACTCGTAGTTAGTGGCACATTGTAGTAGTATTCGTAGTTAGTGGCAAATTGTAGTAGTACTCGTAGTTAGTGGCAAATTGTAGTAGTATTCGTAGTTAGTGGCAAATTCTAGTTGTAGTTAGTGGCAAATTGTAGTAGTACTCGTAGTTAGTGGCAAATTGTAGTAGTATTCGTAGTTAGTGGCAAATTGTAGTAGTACTCGTAGTTAGT
Source organism: Cepaea hortensis (assembly GCA_963921405.1). Taxonomy (NCBI): domain Eukaryota; kingdom Metazoa; phylum Mollusca; class Gastropoda; order Stylommatophora; family Helicidae; genus Cepaea; species Cepaea hortensis. Next base: position 81,618,651 of record OY992879.1, read on the forward strand.
GGCAAATTCTAGTTGTAGTTATTGGCAAATTGTAGTAGTACTCGTAGTTAGTGGCACATTGTAGTAGTATTCGTAGTTAGTGGCAAATTGTAGTAGTACTCGTAGTTAGTGGCAAATTGTAGTAGTATTCGTAGTTAGTGGCAAATTCTAGTTGTAGTTAGTGGCAAATTGTAGTAGTACTCGTAGTTAGTGGCAAATTGTAGTAGTACTCGTAGTTAGTGGCAAATTGTAGTAGTATTCGTAGTTAGTGGAACATTCTAGTTGTAGTTAGTGGCAAATTGTAGTAGTACTCGTAGTTAGTGGCAAATTGTAGTAGTACTCGTAGTTAGTGGCAAATTGTAATAGTACTCGTAGTTAGTGGCAAATTCTAGTTGTAGTTAGTGGCACATTGTAGTAGTGCTCGTAGTTAGTGGCACATTATAGTAGTGCTCGTAGTTAGTGGCAAATTGTAGTAGTACTCGAAGTTAGTGGCAAATTGTAGTAGTATTCGTAGTTAGTGGCAAATTGTAGTAGTATTCGTAGTTAGTGGGAAATTGTAGTAGTACTCGTAGATAGTGGCAAATTGTAGTAGTACTCGTAGTTAGTGGCAAATTGTAGTAGTATTCGTAGTTAGTGGCAAATTGTAGTAGTATTCGTAGTTAGTGGCAAATTGTAGTAGTACTCGTAGTTAGTGGCAAATTCTAGTTGTAGTTAGTGGCAAATTGTAGTAGTACTCGTAGTTAGTGGCACATTGTAGTAGTATTCGTAGTTAGTGGCAAATTGTAGTAGTACTCGTAGTTAGTGGCAAATTGTAGTAGTTCTCGTAGTTAGAGGCAAATTGTAGTAGTATTCGTAGTTAGTGGCAAATTGTAGTAGTATTCGTAATTAGTGGCAAACTCTAGTTGTAGTTAGTGGCAAATTGTAATAGTACTCGTAGTTAGTGGCACATTGTAGTAGTATTCGTAGTTAGTGGCAAATTCTAGTAGTACTCGTAGTTAATGGCAAATTGTAGTTGTAGTTAGTGGCAAATTGTAGTAGTATTCGTAGTTAGTGGCAAATTGTAGTAGTACTCGTAGTTAGTGGCAAATTCTAGTTGTAGTTAGTGGCAAATTGTAGTAGTACTCGTAGTTAGTGGCACATTGTAGTAGTATTCGTAGTTAGTGGCAAATTGTAGTAGTACTCGTAGTTAGTGGCAAATTGTAGTACTACTCGTAGTTAGTGGCAAATTGTAGTAGTATTCGTAGTTAGTGGCAAATTGTAGTAGTACTCGTAGTTAGTGGCAAATTCTAGTTGTAATTAGTGGCAAATTGTAGTAGTACTCGTAGTTAGTGTCACATTGTAGTAGTATTCGTAGTTAGTGGCAAATTGTAGTTGTAGTTAGTGGCAAATTGTAGCAGTACTCGTAGTTAGTGGCAAATTGTAGTAGTACTCGTAGTTAGTGGCAAATTGTAGTTGTAGTTAGTGGCAAATTGTAGTAGTATTCGTAGTTAGTGGCAAATTATAGTAGCACTCGTAGTTAGTGGCAAATTGTAGTAGTACTCGTAGTTAGTGGCAAATTGTAGTAGTACTCGTAGTTAGTGGCAAATTGTAGTAGTACTCGTAGTTAGTGGCAAATTGTAGTAGTACTCGTAGTTAGTGGCAAATTCTAGTTGTAGTTAGTGGCAAATTGTAGTAGTACTCGTAGTTAGTGGCAAATTGTAGTAGTACTCGTAGTTAGTGGCAAATTGTAGTAGTACTCGTAGTTAGTGGCAAATTGTAGTATCACTCGTAGTTAGTGGCAAATTGTAGTAGTACTCGTAGTTAGTGGCAAATTGTAGTAGTACTCGTAGTTAGTGGCAAATTGTAGAAGTACTCGTAGTTAGTGGCAAATTGTAGTAGTACTCGTAGTTAGTCGCAAATTCTAGTTGTATTTAGTGGCAAATTGTAGTAGTACTCGTAGTTAGTGGCAAATTGTAGTAGTACTCGTAGTTAGTGGCAAATTGTAGTAGTACTCGTAGTTAGTGGCAAATTGTAGTAGTACTCGTAGTTAGTGGCAAATTGTAGTAGTACTCGTAGTTAGTGGCAAATTGTAGTAGTTAGTTAGTTAGTTAGTCGACAGATCATCCTCATTGCACATCGAACCATTCAGTCCATAAGTGCTCGGATTGCCTCCTCAGCAAATCCCGCAACGTGTAACGGCTAACGACGCCAGTTCTGTGTTGGTTTATAAATCTTCTTTGGCTTCCTGCGTAGTGTTCTTGTTTGGCCACCCCTCTTTTAATTTGCTGCTCTCGCAGTCTGGCCATTGTTGTAGATTCACAGTCATCACTTGGTTCTCGCAAAAGTCTTACTTCTCGTAGAGCATTCAGAATGTCGGCCTGGTCCATGGCGCGTCCGCCCTCCACAGTAGCCTCACCTGCGAGCTTGTCAGCCCGCTCATTTCCTTGTACTCCCGCATGCCCTGGCACGAAGATGAAACTAATCTTTGCCAGTCGAGACCGCTCCAAAGGCAGCAACCATTCTCTTCGGATCGACCCCTCCTCTATCCTCTTGATCATGTTCATTGAGTCGCTAAGGAAACAAGCCCTAGTGAATGTCTGTGTCTCGAGCCATGTTATTGCTTTACTTACTGCCATGACTTCCATGGTCAGGCTACTTGTGGTTTCAGTGAAAGCACCAGAGTCCTCCTTCACAATTCTCCCTCCGTCCCGAGCTGTAAAGGCCCATGAGCTTCTCACGTGTCGGACGACAGACCCATCTGTGTAGATGACCGCGTCACTGTCTAGCGAATTCTCGAAAATCAACGCTTGTACTTCAGCCTCAACAGCAGCCGGATTTTCATGTCTGCATTTTCTATCTAGTTGGATGCAAACTGAAAAGGATGTGCAGAAGTCTGTTGGCACTTGCACCCACTCCTCGCCAGGTTCTAAGTCCTCAAGTGAACACACCTGTTGAAGAATGTCTTCGGCTTGACCCATCCACGACCGTCCTCTTTTTAACCTGCTGCCCTTCACCTTCCTAATTTCACTATGCAGTGGATGTTGTGTGTTTGCGTTAATTCTGAGGTAGGCGCGTGCCCTGCAACCTTGTATTCTCTCTTCAATGGTTGGAAAACCAAGAAGGTAGCGCATCGCCCTGCATGCTGTATCTCTTGTACATCCAAGAATAATGCGCATAGCTTCATTCTGTATCCTTTCCATCCTTTCTATCTGCTTATGGCTGAGATTCAGGATTGCCATTGCATATTCCAAAACGGACATGACCAACCCCTCGTACAGAAGACATAGATGGCGCTGCTCACAGTTTGCTGCCGCCATCACCCGCATCGCTGCCAAACCCCGCTTGGCCTTTGTTATCACCTGGTCTATGTGCACATTATAAGCAAGGCTTCGATCAAACCGTATCCCCAGGTAATTCATTGCCTGCGTTCTTTCCACCGTCTCTGAACACAGCATTACAGTTGGTGTTGGAGTGTTGACAATATGATTATTCAACGAGAACCAAGTCACTGTTGCCTTTGTTGGGTTGACCATTGCCCCAGCTTCATCACACCAAGTACTTATGCGATTGAGTTCGGTTTGTAGTTCCACAGCAACCTCCTCTCTATCCTTCCCCTGACGATACACTAAAACATCATCGGCATATGACAATGTCCTGCCAGGTCCAGTGATCTGCTCACTGGTGATTCTCACTGTGTAGGCGTTGAACAGTACCGGAGATAATGGTGATCCCTGTGGTAGGCCAGGATATATTGTTGTTGGTTCCGAAGTCCAACTGCCACATCTAAAAACTACTTTCCGTTGGAAGAGGGCTGCATCGATCCAACTAAGGAGGAATGGACTTACGTTTAGTTCGAGAAGCTGAAACATTAAAAAATCCAGTGGTACTCTGTTGTATGCGTCCTCAAGATCAATCGCTGCAGAAACGGTTTCAGTGCCTGAGTGGAAACCTTCATAGACATCCTGGGCAAAGACTGCTGCATTGGTCCAGGTTTCTCTCTTTGGACGGTACCCACCAAGGGTGGGTGGGAAAACACCTTGCCTCTCTAGTTGGCTTGATATTTTCCTGGCAATTACCTTCTCCAGCAGCTTGCCTATTGTATTCTGCATGGTTATAATTCGATATCCCTGAATTTTTTTGTGGTCTTTGTCAGGCTTCGGCAAGGGAATCAGATAGTTGTGTAACCATTCCTCCTTGATGCTAGCACTCCCTATACTGTTGTTGTACATGTCTGCTAGTTTCTCTAGCTCATTGTCGGTACACCTATTTATGTCGTCGTATCTTATGCCATCAGGACCTGGAGCACTGTTTTTTGATCGTCGAAGCACAGCCTTGATTTCTTTCACTGTCACTGTCTTCATCCGAAGTGTTCTGGGCCTTGCATCTGTCTGAAGCTAGCACTCCCTATACTGTTGTTGTACATGTCTGCTAGTTTCTCTAGCTCATTGTCGGTACACCTATTTATGTCGTCGTATCTTATGCCATCAGGACCTGGAGCACTGTTTTTTGATCGCCGAAGCACAGCTTTGATTTCTTTCACTGTCACTGTGTCTTCATCCGAAGTGTTCTGGGCCTTGCATCTGTCTGAAGTGACCTCCTTGGCCAGATTTCGGCCTCCCATGTCTGTCTGGTTGCTTTGCTCAAGGTAGCGTTCAAAGAGGGCTTTGCCCTTGTCCTCGTCAGTCCTCTGCCATCTGAGGTCAGCACCTTGGAAGTCAGAAATGCTCTTATTCTTGACTACACTACTCATGCTTTTATGTAGTCGCCAGAACAATTTCAGTGACTTGTCTGTGCTTACTCTTTGACACACCTCTGCCCATTTTTCGCTTTTAACAACCTTGACCAGTTTTTTGAAGTAGCTTACTTTTGTGTGCATCTCTCTTTCTAAGTGCAAGCAGGGACTAGGATGACCAGCTCTGTTCTTCTTGGCATTTTGCCATCTCCTTACAGCACTACGCTTATCCACCCAAGCCTTCTCCACCTCGAAACTCCACCACGGTGGCTGCTCCCAGCTTTTTTTCCTGCCCTGAAACGTTCTGCGCTTGTCACGTCTTATTTTACTCATCACATCTTGCCCTGTACTGTCATACTGGAAAGTCTTTACCTTTAGCTTGTGCTGCCTGGTTCTGCCTTTCTCCACCAATATGCTGCAAGGGTGGTGGTCGCTGCCATGGTGTCCTAGGACACCCCATCTACACACTGTAGTGAGTGAAGGGCGTCCACACTGGCATTGCGGGCATAAACATTAACCACCACGAATGGTATACTGGAATGAACTCTCAACGCCTGTATTTGTATATCGTCACTGTCCCAACTGGACATGTCTAGCTCTGACGCCACCATGCTGTCGCGAACGAGAATCGCCATTCCCAGATGTCGTCTGTTGTAGAAACATTTGAAGCCGGCAATTTGGAGTAGCTGATCGCCCAGTCTCATCTCCTGGAGTGCTACAATGTCGTTCCTGTAAACTAGGGTTTCTAAAATAGAGCCCCGTTGTTTTACACTGGCACAGTTCCAATATAGAATACGGATATTCCTGAGTCCTAGTCTGTGACACTTGAGTCTAAAACGCCTCAAACCTCCACGCTTACCTTGCTTCTTTTTCCCTGCGCGGCTACCACGCCTCTTCGGTATGTTGACTGCTGACCGCACGAAGAAAACACGTTGTTCCGCCATGTTGAAAAAAAACGTAAACACAGACTGAGAACACCACACACGCTGCTGAAAATTAACTCAAGGATGGCTTCGCTCGATGCACGAACTCCGTAGCACCCGCGCAGATCTTGAGTAGAAACTCCTGGTTTTACATCCTGGCACACCAATTACACGCAAGAGATGAATAAATCTATCCCCTACGCGAAAAAGTTAACGAACACAAAACAACACGACCGTCCGTCGCCATCTTGAAACCGGATTCCCCAAAATTGTAGTAGTACTCGTAGTTAGTGGCAAATTGTAATAGTACTCGTAGTTAGTGGCAAATTGTAGTAGTACTCGTATTTAGTCGCAAATTCTAGTTGTATTTAGTGGCAAATTCTAGTAGTACTCGTAGTTAGTGGCAAATTGTAGTAGTACTCGTAGTTAGTGGCAAATTGTAGTAGTACTCGTAGTTAGTGGCAAATTCTAATTGTAGTTAGTGGCAAATTCTAGTAGTACTCGTAGTTAGTGGCAAATTCTAGTAGTACTCGTAGTTTGTCGCAAATTCTAGTAGAACTCGTAGTTTGTCGCAAATTCTAGTTGTAGTTACTGGCAAATTCTAGTAGTAGTTAGTGGCAAATTCTAGTAGTAGTTAGTGGCAAATTCTAGTAGTAGTTAGTGGCATACCTTCCTAGCGGTAGCCAAATCACGTATAGATCGGTTTCACAGACAGACAGACAGACAGACAGACTGATTGATTGATTGATTGATTGATTGATTGATTGATTGATCTTCATTTTAGAAGGGTTACACATTCGGCCCTTCCAGTCACTTATCTTTCGTTCATCAATAGTGCATGATGCATTTACATAGGAAAACAACATTGTCAGATGAATGTTGTAAACATAAATAATGCATATTACCATGTTATGAGACATATCCCCACCCACCCATACATCCCCCACCTACCACACATCCACCACACACACATCCCCTTACCCACACACAACCCCAACCACGCACACACCCCAGGTATACACATATTCCCCCACCCACCCACACACCCATCCCCACCCACACATCTCCACATACACACATCTCCCCTACCCCACCCACCCATACATCCCCCACCTACCACACATCCACCACACACACATCCCCTCACCCACACATACATCCCCTCACCCACACACACCCCCAACCACGCACACACCACAGGCATACATATATTCCCCCACCCACCCACACACCCATTCCCACCCACTCATCCCCCACATACACAATCTCCTCTACCACACACACACATCCCAACCCTATACACACTCGCCTACCCACACATACTCCAACCAGCCACCCACACACCCCCAACCACTCAGCCAAACACACATCCCACACCTCACATTCCCCCACCCACACAAACATCCCCTGCCAACCCACACAACATGCACCCACCCACATAATCCGTACCCACACTTCCCCCACCACACAACCTTCCCCACCCACACACACATCCCGCACCCACCCCTACACACATCCCCAATTCACACACACACCCCACCAACACAGTCTCCCCACCCACACACACACACGCACACACACACACCCATCCCCCATCCCACACACACTCACCCACCAACACATCCTGTACACATCCTCCACCCATCCACCTACACACTTCCTCCCCATCCCCCAACCACTCATCCCTCAACCACATATCCTCTACACACACATCCCTCCACCAACTCACACATACACCACCCATACACATCCCCCACCCACACACACACATTCCACCACCCACGTAC
>OY992879.1:81628550-81638550 GCA_963921405.1 Cepaea hortensis
TGTTACGGACGCGGTTCGTGATCCCGTATACCCGCTTTCTAAACACAGCTGCGCGTGATGTGGAAGCAGACCGCGTTGTGTTGGTATTTTACGAAATGGTATTGATGCCGGTCGTTCAGAAAGCAATGGCAAACTACTGAACCTAAACTTGCCAAGATATCACGACAGCAAAATTTGCTGGTGTTGACTGCAACGTCCTGTATAGAGTACGCAACAAATTTTTTTTAACTGCCTATAGTACCTCGCGGTGTAGGATAAAGGGTCTTGAGGCTGGAGAATTAAAGTTCCTTTGCCAGTGCAGTCGCCGCGAACTGTGCAAGTTAGGGTTTCCTTTCCCCCAGACATAAAATAATCAACACCTTATTCGGTGTCCCTATCTACTATCTAGCGAAACCACAGCCAAGGGAACGGACTTGGTAGAATCAGCGGGGAAAGAAGACCCTGTTGAGCTTCACTCTAGTCCGACTTCGTGAAGACACATAAAGGGTGTAGCATAGGTGGGAGCGCAAGCGAAATTGAAATACCACTACTTTTATCGTTTCTTTACTTATTCAGTCTCGGTGGAGATGTAACCGCAACAGACGAGCGATATCTCCGGCGGGCCTATTCTCGCTGGTCGCGAGATCCGCACAGTGGAAGGATGGGAGATTTGATCGCAACAGACGAGCAATGTCTCCGGCGATATCTTCGGCGGACACATCCCGGTGGACGTGAGATCCGCAAAAGTCAGGCGAGGAGTCTGACGGTAGTACACGCTTTACACAGGTCCGAACACTTGTGAATTGACAGATGTACGCGTCCTAAGGTCCAGGTGCGTACGAGTCCCTAACCTGTGGGACTTGGCTGAAACCCTCTAAGTCGGGTCCCTTGGCTGCTCGTGGAGGCGAGTTCTCGGAGGTTTGACGCTGAGCCGCCAGCGTCAGCAGCCAACACTGTCCCAGACGTATTGGTTACCCATTCCTCTGGACCAGACAGGGCAAGGCCGAGAGAGGGAACATGTCGTTTGGGCACCACATGTTCTCTGAAGCTCTGCCCAGGCATTATAATGGAATTTTGGCCATATTCCAACTCGCATACTTTGGTCTGTCACCCGGGTCTTGTCAGTGAGGGGGAGGGGGGGGGGGGGGAGGGTGCCCAGCTACAACAAAGATACAGATAAGTACATTTTATATTTATATTTTCATGTGTTATTAATGCAGTATTGTTTTTTTTCCAGTTTGTATTTGTTTGTTCTGTGCTGACGAAGGCTTTAGTAGCAACGTTAATTTTGTTTCTTATAATCGTGTTCTAGTAAAGCTCACAATCTACTTTCGTTTTCTGGTGATTTATTCATTGCCTGTAACATTCAACAATTTGGGAAATTGTCATCATGATGTGACCTGCCAACTAGCGTTGGCGTCTATGTCCCTTCACAGATCTCTGATGCCTCGGATCAAATCGGTTCATAATATTCCTCCACGCCACCGTCTCACCCCATCTAGCATGATCTCTCTCGGTAAATCTCCGCTTCTTAACTTATCCATCTTTCCAGAAAGGGTTGCATGCGCAGTTCGTAATCACGCATACCCGCGTTCGAACACAGCTGTGTTGGTTTTATTATGAAATAGTATGGCTGCTGGTCGTTTAGAAAGCAATGGCAAACTACTGAATGTAAACTTGCCCAGGAATAACGAGCAGCCAAAAAATGCCGGGGTTGACTGCTATGTCCCGTAAAGGATCGCCGGCACTGTGGCGAAGGGGTATGGAAGCAATTCGTAATCCCGCATACCCGCGTTCGAAACACAGCTGCGGAAGATTTGGCTGCAGACCGCCTTGCACTAAATTGTATGAGTGCCGGTCGTTCAGCAAGCCATGGCTAACTACTGAACTTAAGTTTGCCAAGAAATCAAAAACAACAAAAAATGCTGGAGTTGACTGCGACGTACTGTAAAGAATATGCAATTATCGCTATAAAAGATGTCCAGTTTTAAATAGATTTTGCAAATAGAGTGTCAATAACACTGTTGATCTTCAAAACAAAGTTTTCCCATACTGAATGTAAACACAGTATGTTTATTGCCTGGTATATTTCGCTGCATCTCGTCAGGTGCATACCGCACAGTTATATTTCATACGAAGTGAGTAAGTGAATACTACTTTAGCCGAAACAATTAAAACACATATTGACAGATGTAGGTTCCAGTCGGTTTTGTGTCAACAGAAATAACTTATTCTAAATTTGAAATTCCCCGTGGGATAACAGATGTTCCACATTTGAACAATACCTACGATTATTTATTACAATTATTTCAGCTAAAGTATTATTCATTTATTCACTGCATATGGTATATAACTCTATAGTAAGCGACTGACGAGATGTGGCGAAATATTCCAGGTAATAAATCGCGCAACTGTTGACCTTCTTCACAAAGGTCCAATGACCTCTGATTGGGCAGTTGTCCCAGCTAAAGGCTACTAGTCCATAAACCATGCAGACCAATGCCCACCATGTCCAGTGTAACTACAGGCTGGCGTCGCTGATTAACCGTGATAAACACCCCAGTGTCGGTTCACGCAAATAAATCACCACAGGCAGACGGATATCCAATAGCCTCCCCCCCCCCCCCAAGAAAAACATTATGGAGGACCACTAACAATAAGCCATGGTACGAGACAGAAATAAAAAAAGAGAATAGGAATGGCTAAAAATGCTTTCAACATCATGTAGAGAGATTATCAACTCATTCTCATCTCATCTCATCATGTTCCTCTTGTACCTTGCGGTGTCGAGGTGAAGTATAAACAGCGGGAGAGTGCCGGCTTATGGGCTTCATGTATCGATATTCCCATGGACTCTGTTATTCTCTGCGTCCATCGTTTACGTGGTCGGCCTCTTCCTCTGTTTCCCTCTGGTCTGTACATCATTGCTTGTTGTGGTATACTGTTAGTTGGTAACCTACTTGCACGGCCAAACCATTTGACTTGCTGACTTCCAATAAAACCTAGTGCAGCCATAACCCCCACTTTAGTCTTGATTTCTTCATTTCTGATCTTATCTCTTCTTGATACATTGAGTATTATTCTCAGGAATCTCATTTCTGGTATTGTGATTTTTCCTTTCTCTTTTTCTGTCATTGCCCAGGTTTGGCATTGGTAACATAGAGTTGGTAGGAAGATTGTGTTGTAAAGTGCTTTCTTAGTAGTTATTAATACATGTTTGTTCTTTAGTATTGGTGCCATTTGTCCAATGAGTTGATTTGCCTTATTGCATCTATTTTCGATCTCGTCTTCTGATTTGCCATTTGATGATATTATACTTCCTAGGTACTTGAAACTCTTTACTTGTTTCAAGGGATGTTCGTGTAGGTGAATCACTGTTGTTGTTTTTTTTTTGTTTCTTTTGTTGTAGTTAATATCTATGTTTTACTTGTGCATTAAAACTGAGAATTGTCAAATGTTATGTACGAGATATTCAATACTACTATATGGCGCGGAAGTCTGGACAATGAACAAGCAATTAGAAAGTCAAATAGAGGCCCTGGAGATGTGGATATACAGAATAATATGTCGTATACCTCCGAAGCCGGAGTGGGTTCGCCTGAAGGCGAGGGAACCGAGAAAAGGGAAAGCAAACCCACATGCAAAATTCAGTCCCTTTCTACTGTAAACAGTGTGTAAGGACTATGCTTGAATTTAAGCGAGCGAACAAAAAAGAAAAGAAAAGAAACGTATGCCGTATTTCATGGAAAGAAAAGCAATCAAATACAGAGGTTCTAGATCAGTGTTTCCCAACCTTTTTTGTACCATGCCCCACCTAAGCCTTTCTAAAATTCTTATCCCCCCCCCCGCCCACACACACAACACCCCCCCCCCTCCCAACCACACACACACACATAAATTATTTTTAATATTTAAAAATTGAAATGTTCACTAAAGAAACTTGATTGATAGGTTTTAGGAAGAAATCACTAGGAAATTATTGAGCAAACACAGTAAGTAAATTTTCAAATCATATAATAGAGAACTGAAATTCAAGTACAAAATAATTTTAATGAAATATATTCTATATTATTTTAATTATTAGTAATTATTTATTATTTAAATTTAGTGAGATCCTTGCGCTTGATGCTTGCTGCAAAGAGATCTTATGTTAGGTTCCAATTTAGTTAACTTCAGTCTCAAGTCTCCCCGTTTTGTTATATCCAGCCGATTTCTTCCATTTTCGAATTGCCCCCCTTAACAATCGAATTGCCCCCCTGTGGGGCGTGGGCCCCACGTTGGGAAACACTGTTCTAGATAAACTGAGAATGAAAGTTGATGAACGAAATTTAAAAAATAAAAGACAAGTGAAATATTTCGGTCATGTTATATGACATAACACTCTTTAAAACACCATAACAAGTGGGAAGATAACATCAAGAGAGTGATGAACAGCAGTCTGACAGAGTATACAATCAAGGCGAAAGACAGACATTGTTGACCATCAATGTGGAGACGGCACTTTATTTATTGAATAGGATAGGGCCTTTTTTGTGTTAGAAGGGCTTGCGGTTTCCAGAGGGGCCAGAGCCGCCCAATTAGGTCATACCGACCCCTGGCAAGATCAAGCGCAGATACTACACTTTGACCTTAACCAAAAGGCAGAGGTGAGACCTGCTGCTGATCAAATCTGAAGAATGTCCAGAAAGGTTCATCACTCTGTAAATATCTACAATGTAAAAAGCCTTGCATGGAATTTGGTGTGCAAATGACCCGAATTAGAGCCAGTCCAGCGTTTCCATCTTTCAGGACAGGCTAGCCTTCAATGACCATTATTAAATGACCACTTTTGGCCGGCGGAAGATCTTTGTCACTCTCTGAGGAAAGCGTCTCATTATGGCCAGTTCTCCAGCCAAGGGGGGACAATGCCGCTGTCGGAAACAACCGCTTGTTGCCTTTATTTTGTGGCTACAACTTAAATGATGTGCTTGTAGCGAGTTATCTCCCGCTACAGGACAATACCCTCCGCGTCTGTTCATGCCATGTCCGGACTGGCGTGGGCGAGCAAGTTACTTGAACAGTGTTGTTCTATAATAGGACGGACATTCTTATTTTAATATGTTCCACAGAATTATACCTGATATCTTCGTTATTGCCAGCGCTGAGGCTTGAGGACAGTGGCCGCATTTCACAATACCCCCAAATAAGGAGTCGATGGCTCGAAATCAGCCACAGAAGATTTGAAAGCAGAACGCCTTGTAATAATTTTCAATGGTGTGAATGTCGGTCGTTCAGAAAGCTATGACAAACTACTGAATATAAAAATTACCTATTAAGTCGCAAACAGCCAAAATCTGATGGGTTGATTGCGAGGTAATGTAAAGAAGATGCAATGCTCGTATTTACTTTAAGCAGTGTACCGCCTGGATATGGTGATTGTATCTATCTACAGCCATTGTTCTCGGTTCATAACTATTTGTTTACGCGTTGACTCCGCCCGTAACATGACGTTAGACTACCGAGAATCTTCCCTTTGCCATCCTGTCTCTGCGCATTATCCCCATTCAATTTTGCAAGTTATTATCGTATATTCCAGTCTTTTCTATACTCTTTGTACTCTTCAGATCGACAAGGATTTCATTCCATTCTACCATTACCCCTACCCCGTTCAACCTCAGAAGAAAAGTTATATTAGGGTCTTTTTATGTCGCATATCCCTTATCGGACGTTGCAGTCAACATCAGCATTTTTCAGCTGCTGTTGATGTACTAGGGAAGTTGTACGTTCACTAGTTTGCCATTGCTTTCTGAAATACCGGCTCACATGCCCCCGTAAGATACTAGCACGGCGCGATCTGCTGTCGAATCTTGCGCATCTGTTTTCCCACGTGAATATACGGGATTACGAAAAACGTCGTTAACTCATTGGCCAGGGAGCCTGGCTTCCCAGATTAATAATCTTGAACAGTTCCAATTAGAGTCTTGCTCAGATTAATAATCCAGTGGCCTGGTCAGCCACAATTTGGATATTAATTTGAAGGTGATTGTTGTCCCAATAGGAATGTTGTTGTATTAGCCCTGACAGCCCCAGTGGCGTAGTGACTACACACTCGCCTGCCAATCCCCTGGTCGTGATTCAATCCGGTGTTGAGAGAGTTGTGACAAAAATATTGGGTCTACCCAACCTGAAATGGGTACCAAGAATATCTTGGGAGAGGAAGGTGGCCGCGTGATTCTGACATTATAACCCATGAAATTATGACCTAGTACGCCGATTGGACTACAAAGACGCTTCAAATAAAAACTATAAAAGTGGAATACAAATTACAATAACCATGCCTTTTTCTTGTACCCTGTCAATATTGTTGGTAAGGGTGTCAAGAATTTGACACGTTGACGTCAAAAGGACAGTTTAAAGCCCTGGGAGCCCCACTTTTGACATGCACCAAAGAGGAGCAGCGTTCTGTTATTCGATATTTGATCAGTGAATGGGGCGAAACATATGGAAAGTCATCGACGAAAACTAAACCAAAAGAAAAATATTTTCTTTTCATTCGAATTGCAATAATAGCCAGAAAGCGGTCATATTTCGACAAGCTCTCAATCTCCTTACAAACCATGTCTCCACGCCTATCCTCTAGAGTTGGTATTCAAGTATCGATCCATGGTTCACACACATACAATATATGGGCAGTATGTAAGTAAGGAAAATCCATAGCTCCCTCACAAACCATATCCCCACATTTGATCTCTAGTATTGGTATTGATTTACCAGTCCATGATTCACATACATACAATAATATGGGCAGTATGTAAGTTAGAAAACCGTGAGGGATTCCCTTTACACGGCTTAAAGCGCATTGGGCGTACAGTGGTAGACTTATTTTATTAGACAAATCTTCACCCGTTAAATCATGTGGTCAGTCTCACGCCGAACGCCTTTGCTTCCCAAGGCATTTCCTGGTGTCCATTTCAGGATGGGTCGGCCCGTGAGCCCAGGTCCATATTTAAAATCCGAATCCATTACAATGCGAATGGAATCCATGACCATCAGGCCGACAAGTGACTATTTGGCCACAACGCCAGTGCGTGTACAATGGCTGGCCTCGCTTCAGAAGTCCCAGATTGTGAGAGTTGTATGGATGTTCTGCCTTGGTTGTGTGGGAGTGCGGGGGAATGAGCAGGCTAACTGGCTGGCAGGTAATGCACCTCTTAGTGGTAGATTACCTATGGATAAGGGAGAGGTGGTGGGCGCCAGTGGAACCAGTTGGAGAAAGAGGTGGAACAGACTGAGCACCCGTATGTGGAAAGAATGATATGGCGGGGGATCGGCGGGGGATCGGCAGGGGATCGGCGGAGGATCTGGACGAATCTCAAATCTGAGAGAGAAGATCAGGAGAACATTCAATCAAATGGCAGTGGAAATCATTAGCAGTATGACTATTCGTTGGCTGTTGAACGAGGGGACGGAGCGTGTATGGGAATGTTCTTAATGCAATGATGTTGTTTCTTAACTCAACTCAACTCAGTTCAGCTCAACTAAGCTATTGTGCTCCGACGGGCAGTACGCAATATTCTAAAACCCATTTCTTATTTCCATAGACAGAGGACTATTACTCAGAATATTCTTCATCCGACACAACCAGAGACTAACATTAATATAACGCTTGAGTAGACACATCCATTTATACGATGTGTACCAACAGTCGCTGGCTGTTACAACTAACTCAATCAGTGTACCGATCGTCGCTTCCTCGGCCCGCTTAATCTCGTACAAGTCTATGCAAATACTCAATGCCGACTAATAGTCTACCGCGGCTGTAGTAGCTGCGTTATTGCATTTACGAACTGCCAGGATCTATACTCCGTGGAGCAGGCTTTGATAGATTTTCTCTAGCGAAGTTCTAGCTGCTCCTAATAGTGGTACTATTCGGTAATTGGTAGCCACTCGAATGGGAATTGTGGAGTTATTTCATGTAAAGTTCTTAACTTGCTGGTACTTACAACAATGGGGTATTCGTCCTTGAGATGGCAAATATAAACATGCTAGGACAAAGTGTGTGGACATTGATTATCGGGACTAGTTTCAATGCAGCAGGGGATTGGAAATTACATGGCCATGAACATCTAGAACAGTTGTTCTCAACCGGTGGGGAATTGCCCCCCCCCCTCCCCCAGGGGGAAATTTTAGGGTTTCCAAGGGGGGGGGGGGATGAAGATCATTTCAAGATCGCGTTAATACAAGAACCGATTACTTGATATTGCTTTTCCCTTCATACTTTACAGTTATGCATGTCTCATCCTTCTAAAATTCATTTTATAAAGTAAGTAGACCTACAAATCACGTTTTATGTGGATGTCTAGACCTGTTTTAACATATTTCCCATCCATTTTTACGTATACTGTGTAGAGGTGGGGGTATTTTTAGGTAGGAAATATGAAAAGGGGGGGGGGGGTGATATTCTGAAAATATGGTGAAGGGGGGCACGGGCCAAATTTTTGATAGGGGGGGGGGGGGTGGAGAATGACGTTCTGAAAATATGGTGAAGGGGGACACGGGCCAAAAAAGGTTGTGAACCACTGATCTAGAAAGATGATTTTAAACAGTCTGGTGTGTGGGGTTTGTGAATTGAATGATGGCTGGCGGTAGTGTTGCGAGTAACCTGCATGACCGAGTAGTGAAAATATACTGCTGTGTCTTTAGTTATGTAATCGAAGTCTCCGCAAAGGAGTGGTTACACCGCTTACCTCGCGCTCTGAAGGCTGTGGATTAAATTCCAGGCTAGGTCCATGTTTGATAAAACCCGGTGCAACGAAGTGAGTTATCATACTATTTCAGATGCATCTGAAGTAACATGATAAACAAATGCACAGGTATTGATGAACACTTATAATAAGGTTAACTCATCTCATCTCATCTCATCTCATCATGTTCCTCTTGTACCTTGCGGTGTCGAGGTGAAGTATAAACTTCGTGAGAGTGCCCGGTTATGGGCTTCGTATATCGACATTCCCATGGATTCTGTTATTCCCTCCGTCCAGCGTTTACGTGGTCGGCCTCTTCCTCTGTTTCCATCTGGTCTGTACGTCATTGCCTGTTGTGGCATGCTGTTGACTGGTAGCCTACTTGCATGGCCAAACCATTTGACTTGCTGCTTTCTAATAAAATCTAGAGCAGCTTTAACCCCCACTTTAGTCCTGATTTCTTCATTTCTGATCTTATCTCTTCTTGATACGTTGAGTATTCTTCTCAGGAACCTCATTTCTGTTGTTGTGATTTTTCTTTTCTCTTTTTCTGTCATTGTCCAGGTTTGGCATTGGTAGCACAGAGTTGGTAGGAAGATTGTGTTGTAAAGTGCTTTCTTAGTAGTTATTGATACATGTTTGTTCTTTAGTATTGGTGCCATTTGTCCAATGAGTTGATTTGCCTTATTGCACCTATTTTCGATCTCGTCTTCTGATCTGCCATTTGATGATATTATACTTCCTAGGTACTTGAAGCTCTTTACTTGTTTCAAGGGATGTTCGTTTAGGTGAATTGTTGCTGTTTGTTCTTCTTTAGTTATAGTCATTACCTCTGTTTTGCTTGTGCTAATTTTCATGTTATGTTCCCTACACATTTCGTTTAGACTATTCATGTGGTCTTGTAATTCAGCTTCTGATTTTGCTATTAGTGCTTGGTCGTCCGCAAACAGGAGTTCTCTAATGGTTAGATTTGCAGATGGTTCTTCTTCTGTGTTCTCGTCATGCGGTATTCTTGCTGTCTCTGCTTGGCTGGTTTCTTTACATATGTTGTCTATATATGTTATGAACAAGAGAGGGGACAGGACACAACCTTGTCGTACTCCAGATC
This sequence comes from Cepaea hortensis, assembly GCA_963921405.1. Classification (NCBI taxonomy): domain Eukaryota; kingdom Metazoa; phylum Mollusca; class Gastropoda; order Stylommatophora; family Helicidae; genus Cepaea; species Cepaea hortensis. The sequence continues at coordinate 81,638,361 of OY992879.1, forward strand.
TTATGGTGAAGGGTTCTGAGTGTCCTCCAGTTGCTCTCACTATGCATTCACTGTTGTCGTATAAACTTCTACATAGGTTTGTTAGATGTGTACTCACTCCATATTGTTTAAGGATTTCCCACAGCTTGTTTCTATCTACCCAAGATAAGGTTAACTATAGTCAGAAATACATTGTAAGAAAACATCATTT
>OY992879.1:81643550-81673550 GCA_963921405.1 Cepaea hortensis
CTCTCCATTTCTTTTTTGATGTCCTCCAACTTTCCATCTGCATTCATTGTTCTAACATTCCAAGTTCCTACTTTCAATGATATTAATCTTTTGCACCTAGTAGCCTGTTGACGGTCTGGAGTCACCTGGTGCGCATGACTATCCCTACCGGGCGAGGCTGCTCCTATGGAGCACCCATTTACGCCGTTTCTCTGATTATCGATAAGTGAACACAACATGATTTTCTTGGCATGTGTAAAGAAGGTAGTTTGCCATTGCTTTCCTTCCCAGCAGTGACCATACTGGTCAGTGACCGTAGCCATTGTCTCCTCAAAAAAGGAGATCCTCTGCCTACCGTCGTGAAGGTGTAGACCATAACCTACAACTATCTGTCGGCTGCTCTACATCTTCATCCACCACCTGCACCCATGGCTTCACGTAACCCTGATCGGGGGGCTAAACGGGTACTCCACCTTGCCCAAGGGTGTCCCGTAGGCTAGCGGAGGGAAGGAGGCGCCTTACTTCTCCTTTGATAGGGGATACCCCTACCCCGCTACCCCATATATTTACACATACATTGTCCCTTTATTTCTCAACATAATTTCCACCAACATTGATGCAATTATCCCATCGTTTTATCAGTCCTCCCAAACCGGCTGCATAGAACTGCATGCTTTGTTTTCATTTATCCCACAGACCTGTGTGACTTATTTATTGACTCGCCCTCGTAACTTTTTCTACCTAGCTATGCACCGCTTTAGGGGACAAACATTTGTCAGCATAAACACTGACAACGCACTTTGGCGGGAGACATTTCGCGAATGTCGACGAAGTTGAATGTGAAGTGAAAACGGGGTTTAAAAAAATAGAGTACTCAGTTCTATGCAGCCGGTTTGGGGAGGACTGACAAAACGATGGAATAAGTGCATCAATGTTGGTGGAAATCATGTGGAGAAATAAAGGGACAATATGTATAAAAATAAACTGGTTTCAAGTTGTTATCATATTTAGTTATTTTTCAACAGCCATTTGTGACTTCCTTATTAACTTACCCTCGTACATAAATGGAGGGATAAGATGCTGAGGGTGTTGGACAAGCCTGCTCCCACAATTCTTAGCCCTCTGGAACAAACATGTGTTCGTTTTCTTGCTCTGTGTGAGTGTATGCCTGTCTGTGAGCCGATGATCCTGTGGTCATCCCTATATAATGTATACTTGTTTGAAGTTTACGTATGTTAACACCAATCCCTCCATTTAACATATGTTTAAATATGCAAAACAATGTATTCCCGTAGTCAATGTTAATACAGAAGCCACAAAAACATACTTCGCGATTTATTGCCTGGCATATTTCGTTGCATCCAGTCAGGTGCATGCTGAAGTTATATAGTTTGTTAGTTAGTTGCACATCGAACCTTACAGTCCATAAGTGTTCGGATCCCCTCCTCAGTAAATCCCGCAACGTGTAGCGGCTCACCGTTTCCGTGCATAGCGTTCTCGTTTGGACACACCTCTTATAATTTGCTGTTCTAGCAGTCTGACCATGGTTTTAGATTCACAGTCGTCACTTGGTTCTCGCAAACGACCTTCTTCTCGTAGAACATTCAGTATATCAGCCTGGTTCATGGCTCGTCCGTCCTCCCCAGTAGCCTTACCTGCAAGCTTGTCAGCCTGCTCATTTCCTTGTACATCCGCATGCCCTGGCACGAAAATAAAACTAATCTTGGCCAGCCGTGACTGCCCCAGAGACACCAACCACTGTCTTCGGATCCAACCCATCACTATCTTCCTGAGCATACACATTGAATCACTAAGGAAATTTGCCCGGGTGACGATCTTTGTCTCGAGCCATGTTATTTCTTTATTTACTGCCATGACCTCCATAGTCAGACTACAGTTATATATCATATAAAATCACAGCAGTGTCTTATTTTTTTTCATTTTCAGCTTAAGTATTATACATGTATTCACTTCATACGATATAAGACTGCAGTATACACCTGACGAGATGCAGCGAAATATTGCAGGCAATACATCGTGCAACACTTGCTTGTGGCGTATGTGTTTAAATATCAAATGTTTGGTACTCCTGCAGCAAATGTCTGTCTGTTATTTTACAGATCACAGTTACTTTTAGCAATATTTGCTGTGCTTAACTTGTTGAGACGCTGGTATGTTTGTCTGTTGTGTGACTCATGTCCGGTGCCAGGTCTCCGCGTTGCTGTTTATTTACTTCTGAACAGGTACTAATATAAGCAATCTTTTTAATGCCATACAGGCTCTGCCTTCCGCTTGGGTGATTATATATTTATATAAACATTCATCATCATCAGTGCTGATTGGCGTTGATGATCATGGTTTTCCACATATTGCGATCTCCAACGGCAGATATCAATTTCGTTGCTGATTCCCTTCCATGCCATAACACAAGACCGTCAATAATTTTCTCCTGCTGTCTTTCTTGATCTCTCTTGTCACAAATCTTTCCAGTTATCACAACATGTTCAAGTTTGGTCTTTTTATAATGTGGGGGGAAAAAATATATTAAGACTGCTGTGTTATGAGGCTTGTAATAAGTTGACTTTGCGACGCAGCTTCCTTCAAAAAGTCTATATTTCTTATTTTGGCTGTACAAAGAATTTTCAGCATTCTTCTATAAAACCACATCTCTCTCTCTCTCTCTCTCTCTCTCTCTCTCTCTCTCTCTCTCTCTCTCTCTCTCTCTCTCTCTCTGTCTGTCTGTCTGTCTGTCTGTCTGTCTGTCTGTCTGTCTGTCTGTCTGTCTGTCTCTCTCTCTCTCTCTCTCTCTCTCTCTCTCTCTCTCTCTCTCTCTCTCTCTCTCTCTCTCTCTCTCTCAACACAAAGTACAGTTGCAATGTGTAGCTGAAGCTAATGGACTCTGATATTATTGTTCACAAGGAATCTTCTTCTTCTGCGTTCATCCGGATTTTTTTTTTCGGATGTGACTGCGTTGTGCCTGTTTACAGCAGAGCTGCGTTCTTGCGCCGTTAGGCCGACACATCGACTTCTGCGGGTTCACAAGGAATCGAGAAATAAAACAAAATAAAATAGGCCAATAAAAAACTCAACATGTTTAATATGCTACACCGGCGGCTTTACACACCCACTTTATTATTTGAGTGGCAAATATCATATTGATACACGATGATCTCCAGGTATGTCAACAAATCAATCATACGTTCAACAAACATAGTGATTTGAGAATGCGCTGTGTTTATGCAAGCGCGCACGGATTTCCCCGTAAAACAACAAAACCGATCAAAGAAGAGAAAGTAATGTTGGGTAGAAAGAAACATGACATATCCAGGACATGAAAACACAAAGTAGCTATACTCATCTCTAGTACTTGGGTGGAAGCAGAACTTTCCCTCATCGTCTACGTCTCTCCCTCCCTCTCTTCCACTCCAATATTCCCGTTGTGACGATTTAGCCTTTGTCGACCAAGAAAATGTATTGATAGAGTAGATAGAAACAAGCTGTGGGAAATCCTTAAATGGTATGGAATGAGTACCATGTAACAAACCTATGTAGAAGCTTATACAACAACAGTGAATGCATAGAGAGAACAAATTGAGGACACCCAGAACCCTTCATGATAAGATCTGGAGTACGACAAGGTTGTGTCTTGTAGCCCTCTTGTTCATAACCTATAAGTAGTATTCAATGCGCATTTGCCACCTCTTTTAGGGAGCCAAGAGAGAGAGAGAGAGAGAGAGAGAGAGAGAGAGAGAGAGAGAGAGAGAGAGAGAGAGAGAGAGAGAGAGAGAGAGAGAGCTCAGTGACTATTTCCTTATATAGCTCTATGTGACGTCATCCCGCTCCCTTCAAAATCGGCTCCATATTGAGAAGGCGGAGTTAAAGGGATATAACTGATGAATAACCACTCGACTGGTTTTTACCGATATTACACACATTTACTTATTTATTTATTTATTTTTTTTATTTTTTTAATTTAAAAATTGGATTTCGTAATATGGCATGGTGGCTAATAGTAGTTGTAGTGGATGGGGTTTAAACACTTTTATCATAGGGTTACAACTGAAAAACTTAAAAAGTAACGATGGCCCGTATTATGGGTTGTAGTGGGTATGGCTTAGTGAAATTCGTTGTTAATGGGTGGGTAGCAGTTATTAGTGATCTGTAGAGAGTCGTAGTGGTTTAAGCACTATAATCATACGGGTTGCAAATTGAAACATTAAAAAAGTATAGATGGGCAGTATTATTGGTTGTAGTTGGTATAGCTTAGTGAAATTCGTTGTAAAGGGGTGGATAGCAGTTATTGGTGAACTGTAGAGGTCATTGTGGTTTAAACACTATCATCATACGAGTTATAAATGAAAACCTTAAAAAGTATTGATGGTCGGTATTATTTATTGTGGTGGTATGGCTTGGTGAAATTCACTGGTAAGGAGTGGATAGCGGTTATTAGTGATTTTAGGGGGTCGTAGTAGTTTAAACACTCTCATCATAGGGTTACAAATGAAAATCTCAACAAAGTAAAGATAGCGTGTATTATTGGTTGTAGTGGGGATGGCTTAGTGAAATTCGTTGTTAAGGGGTGAGTAGCGGTTATTAGTGATGTTTTGTGGACGGGGTTAAAACACTATCACCATACCGGTTACAAATGAAAACCTTAAGAAAGTAAAGATGGTCGGTATTATTGGTTGTAGTGCGTATTGCTTGGTGAAATTCGTTGTTAATGAGTGGGTGAGTGGAAGCGAAGATAGATAAGTGCTTCCGAACACTATCATCATAAGGGTTACAGAAAGCTAAATGAAAGCCTTAAAAAGTAAAGATGGTCGTTATTACTGGTTGTAGTGTGTAAGGTTTAGTGTAAGCGTTGTTAAGGGGTGGGTGAGTTAAGGAAATGCTAGATAAGTGCGTCCGATGGTCGTCGTGGCTGAGTGTATGACCCAGTGGTCGCCGTGGCTGAGTGTATGACCCAGTGTTCACGTAGTAGTGAGTATGACTCGTTTTGTATGTATGGTTCGCTCGCTCTCTCTTTCGATTTCGACAACATTTAAAAATAAAATTTCTCTTATTTCCAGTTTGAATGTTTCGTGTAGTAATTTAATTTGTAAATATTTGAAATTTTATTGTTGAAATTTAATTTTAAACTTTTGTCAAAATTTTATTTTTTTCATTCAATAGTAGTGACTTATTACATAAGATACTTTTAATTTTCTGAAATACAGCTGTTGTTTCCCTATTTTGTTTTTAAGCGGTTTTGTGTACCTACTATCAGATGTTATAAATGATCCCAAGTATATAACATTATCCACTTGGTTAAGACGTTTCTCTTCTATTTTAATCTTTCTATTAGATATCTAAATGTATATATTGGCTATTTTGTCTCTTTTCCCTTCATACATCCATACTACTCTTCACTAATTTTTAATATGTATTGTCTTTATTATTATTTTAATTATAATTCAGAGTAAAATCACAATTGTATAGGCATCTGTAAAGTGGATCGTTTGTCATTGATATCCTTCTTAGCAGTGACCATACTAGTGGATGACCATGTGCATTGTCAAAAAAAGCGTCTAGTAATATAGGGGCAGTCGATTTATCACGAGTAGGTTGGGAAATTTGCTCAGTCAGCAGAAAACTGGTTGTGCTGTAATCAAAGAGAACGTTAGTGTTAAGTGGTATGAAGCGTTGAAAATCGTTTCGAAGATGTGGTAGATGGTATTCAAGGGATTAGTAAAGCAGACAGGGATTTAAGCAAGGCTGACTTCATAGCAGGCACGGTTGGTTGGTTGGAGACTTGACGATATTGCGGATGTGAAATGACAAAGTGAGATAGAGGTGGACAAAGTAAGAAATGTTATTTTTGCTAGCCTTCGAGATACCTCTGTAGAGATGGAGCTGCCATAACCTAATTTAGAGTAGGGCAAAGGTTATGGCTGTAAACAAGCAAATGAACATCAGAACGTGAAACGGGGGAATTTTCACACAACGTGAAACACGTTGGGACTCACTTCCCAACAGGAAGTGGGGTCCGGACACCGGTGTCTGCGTACAACCATTGTCCAGTACGGACATGGTGAGATGTATAGGCTACCGAGTTACGGCCAACACTGAGCAACTCTTTTAAATAGTTATGTAGTCGTGGTGTAAATGTATTGTGGAATAATTGGTCGTGAATTTGATAATGTCGACATCCGTCTGTGTAGAACATTATATGCATAAAACCATAAACAGTGTGTGAGTCAACTGCTGTTCAAGTTCATTCCTGTTCAAGTTAACCATTGTTCGGGTTTGGTATAATGTGTAAATAATCGTAGAATACCTCTCAGCCCAGTCTTATGCTGAGAAAACGACCAGACTGCTGACTGGAGAGAAAAGAGATTTAGTCATACCCTTTATAAATACTGGCAGCAAGAAGTAAATTACGAAAGCCGCCACAAATTGGCAGAGTCCAGTAAAACTCAGCTGCATCAAGTAAACAAGAAGTCGTTTAGTCGCATCCTTGCACATGGGGGGAAATCGTCCATATGAAACCTGAGACCACAGATGATGATTTTACAGAGGTAACAGTTGTCTACTTAAAGTTCGAAGCCACAAATTATGACCCTACAAACAGAGCAGTGGCAAACGGAAAGTTTCAATTCCACACATGATGAATCTATAAACGTAGTTATCACCAACTCAAACTTTCATAATGAATTATGAAAGTGTAAAGGACATTAAGAACTGTACGTATTACAATGGACATGAGAATTTCATACATAGTTTTCAAAGTGTTTGAGAGGATTCCTGAGTATATTTCATAATGAGCTAGTTATGAAACAGGTGTGAACGATTGACATGCAAACGATTCCTACACGGGACACGTCGAGAATAACTGTGTCACCAAGTACAGGAAATGATAAATATTATTAAATCAGCGATGGGATCCCTCGCCTTATACACCAAGAACACGAACACGATCATAAGAAATGACAAGGAAGGTTGTTGTGGTCAACATAATCAATCAATCATGTGCCATGCCGGAAAGCGTGGGTGGTCATGACTCGCCATTTCACTCGATCACCAATAGAATATCAAATACTATATCAACTTCATGAAGTGTGCAGAAATAAGTCATAACAATGAAAAGAATCGTCACAACACAGCAAGATACTGAATTATTGAAATTAAACAAAACTATTAATCAAGAACTTATTGAAAATAAAAGTGTTCTGTAGAGAACATTCTTCATATTATGAAATTTGTAACCTATTACTGACATACCTACACAATTATATTTTTAAGAGCAAGCATCTTTTTCATTGCAACATACGTCTGTTAGACCTTAACACTTACTAAACAAGCTGAACAGCACATAAATGCCTTTGAATATAATGTTATAGGCAGGGTCTGTGAATATTTTGGATACAGAAAAGAACAAATGCATCCATACGACAAGATATTGAAGAAGGTTGGCTACTAAAGATTTTAAAACAAAGAAAATTGTAGATGCCAGTTTGGAGAGAACAATAATGGACAATTATATGCCCAGGAAGAGAGGAAGAGGAAGGCCAAAGAGAAGATTAGAGCAGTATGTGGCAGATAATCTCCAGATGGGTGTATCGGTCATCTTGCTTATGACCGAAAAGATTTCCGGAAGTTAGGGAAGCGAGGTTCCCAAAAGACATGCTACTGAATGAAAGAATGAATTACTGACATATCAATATATGTTTGAAAGTTATACATTCATATTGTTAATACGCTATATATTGTGCCGGCGCTGTGGGTTAGGAACAATGAACACTTTGCGCGATTCGCCGACACACCGAGTCGAGTGTTTCAAAACCAGCTGCACACGATTTGGAAGCAAACCGCCTTGCGTTGATTTTGATTATAGGAGGCGTCGGTCGTTAAGAAACCAAAGGCTGAACGACTGAGCGTAAAATAGCTTCGTTGCCCAAGGCTTTATTCTTACAAGAACTCCCACATGGCAGTTGTCATTTGACATTCGGTGTTCCTTCACGTAGACGGATTTCCTGACAGGGTCTATCAAGCCTGTGTTCTTTATGGCAGTTAAGCCTGTTCAACTTACTCACACCAAAGAAACGTATAAACAGATTTCGTATGCGGTATCTGAATTCTTGGTATAACGTGGCAAGATAACATCTCCGTTCAGTCTTCGTAGACTTAGATGGATATGACATAATGGTACCAATTGATATCTTTTTTATGTGAATTACACATAGGTAAGAGATCTCGGGATCTTCCTCTACTATGGTACAAATATAATTGTAAGCGTCATATGGTTGATACAGGGATTGCACCTTGGGAACACGTCGCCGCTTACAGTGTTGCATGGAGGGCAAGAACAGAAATGGGATAAAGACACAGGAGAAAATGATTCAGCAAGATCAGACACCAACTTCTGACGTTGAATGATGGTGGACATGACCATGTTTTTACATGCATCCATTGTGAACGAACATTTACCGCGCTTCTGGTTACGAACATGGAGGAAAGGCAGTGAAACGGTTAAGGCCTCTGGAGTGTTTATGCTCGTGGCCACCGTCTGCATTCGCATTTTCCTCATGTTGGACTGGTAGTTTATGGTTCCGTCTCCTTGCTACTGAATTGAGTGCGTGGCGCGAGGCTGTGAATTTTGTGTGAAATGCTTCTAAATCTGCCCGAGTTTGTGGAGCTTGAACTGCATGTTCAGAGCAATGGCGGCTGGCTATGTCCCATAATTGACCTGTTTTTGTGCCTTATGCAGAAATGTTTCGCTGCTGGTCTTCTTGTTGACTGCCGCTTCCTTTGACGATGAACTGTGTTTGGTGGAGGACTCTATTTTTGGCATTCTGGAGACGGCATAATGTAAAGTGTAATGGTTTTTTACATCTGTCCGAGGTGTTGTGATGTGAACTGCATGCTTGAAAAATGGCGTAGCTGGGTAGAAAACAATCTAGAAACGGAACAACAACATCTAGAAATATCTCATGCATGGCGGCTGGTTGTGACGCAGAAGTGACCGATGTTTTGCCTTGTTTTCTAATGACTGCCATTTCCATCGATTGTGAACTGTACTTTCGTAGAGGACTTTTGTGTTGGCATTCTGGCGACGGCATTATGTACAGTGAAAGTTTTTACATCGTCCTAGGTTGTTTTGTTGCGTGAACTGCATTTCGGAGATTAAATGGCGTGGCTAGCTAGAAAACATCTAGAAATAGAACACCAACATCTAGTAACATCGAGACTGTAGGTGATCATCTAGTTGGAAAAGTGACTGCCACTTCCATCAAGGATGAACGGTATGTTTCGTAGAGGACTTTTGTGGTGACATTCTGGTGGCGGCAGTACGCACAGTGTGCCTGAACGGGCTGTTGTTTGTCTACTCCTGTCTTTTCCAATTTTCACATGGGGCAGTGAGGAAAATTTTATGTGATATTCACTGGCACAGGAAAGGAGCATAACGGAGACGACCCGTTGCTGGGATGTTGGAACCGTGACTGAACTGAACTGAACTTAACTATTTACCGCGCGGAGGTATCTGATTAACCACATTCACTACCCTTTACAGAACACAATTACGGAAAACATAAGACGTTGCGGTGACTAACCTTAATCATCTAACAAATACGCAAAACACAACACATAAACACGAGGACGACATTACAGTGACTACATTAAGGCACAATAAATGAATAAGAAGAATGGAACGATGAAAAAAAAAAAAACAGAGAAAAATGAAAAGAAAATGAAAACAACTGGGAAAACATATGTCATACTGTTCATCCTATTTTGTTTGTGGCACATACGCATATACATTCTGGCTAATGGTTGGGAATTTGTGCACAGTGCTAAGATTACCCTTGTGTGACATATGACAGGTAACTGGAACACTTATGAAGATATCCATGTGTATTAAAAGTAATACTTCGCCCGCAAGAGTCTCATTCACTCTTGTTTTCTTCAGTTTGCGCGGTAGTTCCAGCCATCGATTGCCAGCAAGTTCCTCCTTTCATCTGTTCTTCACGTGTTTACATTATCGTCATCTCCACGCCTGCCCCTCCCTGTCCCGCTTCCCGCTGACCCCCTTGTCCAGCGTGATGTACAACCCAGTTTGTCACTATGTCATATTTCAATTTAGTATTCATGAACATGCCACGTCTGGACGGTTTGTGAAGCGTTCGTGTTTTGTCTCTCTTTCACATGTTTTAGGTATCTTTCATTTATCTATAGCTTTGACCACCTCGATCTGCTCCGCTGTCAGATGTCTGCCTGTCTGTCTATCGATACACTTGCCCTTCCGTTCGTATGTCTGTGTCTGTCTATCTATATATGTCTGTCTACCTACCTGCCTTTCTTCCTCCTACCTACCTAACGTCCTACCTACTATCAGCTCGCCTAGCTTCCTGGATGTCTGTATGTCTGTTTGTTTGTGTATTTATCTATATATCGGCACACCCGCCCTTCTGCCCGTCTGTCTGGGTGTCTATCTATCTCACTCTCTGTCTGCCTACCTGCTTATCAGTTTGCCTACCTGCTTTTAATTGTACCTACCTATTATCCACCCACCTACCCTCATGTCTATCTGTTTGTCTGTTTGTCAGCCTATCTGTATGTTTATATCTGTCATTCTTTCTACCTTTATGTCTCATGTCGGGTTGTCTGTCTGTCAACCCTATATGTCTCAAAGTCTAACAACCATCATGAACGTAAACAATTGTATGCACATATTGCTTATCTTTATGTGCTTACATAAAACATATTATCATTGAAATATTACTAATTCTTCTTACCAGACAGACCCCACCTACAATAAAATCAACCAAATGTAATTCTTAACAAAATACAACAAATTACCAAAGTACACGTCTTAGCGAGTAAAACACCTTAAAAGTACTTCAAGTCAGTTCTACCCAGGAAACAAAACACCACACAAGCTGTTGCCATTCAGACACGGCCCAAACTCTCGTGACTTTCAATTTCAAGAAACGGTTAATTAAAACTGGAAAGTGAAAGCACTTTTCTGGACGAGCTACAGAGTCCTAGAGAAAGTAGGAACATTTTTTCTATCGACAGTCTCCAGTGTTGTGAAACTAAACATTGTGCAATCTAAACAGTGAACAATCTAAACATTGTACTATCTGGTTTAGTGAAAGGTCGTCTGAAAGGTCCGAGTTCCCAGTCACGCGTTGACTAAAGAGCATTTCCATCCATTATGACCGACCAGTGTTTATTCTAGCCAATTTCCAATTTCACCTTAGACCTAAAAGCTACATTACTACCGGCACCGGGGTCTGAAGAATACATTAAAATATTCTTTTACAGGCGTGGGGTCTGAGTGGGGGGTCGGATACCAGTGATCATATCCTGGTTGTCATTTACTCGATGGTCTTGAGAGTATAAGGTTGGGTCTGTAATGATGAATACAAGTTGTATTGATTGCGTAATGAGTATTTGGGTATCTTCTTCTTCTGCTGCGTTCATCCGGAGGTTTTTTTTTTCGGATGTGATTGCGTTGTGCCTGTTTACAGCAGAGCTGCGTTCTTGCGCCGTTAGGCCGACACATCCGACTTCTGCGGGCATTTGTTGACCGGGTTAACCTTCCCGGGTAGTTGGGTATTATTAGGGGAGACTTATCTATCTATCTATCTATCTATCTATCTATCTATCTATCTATCTATCTATCTATCTATCTATCTATCTATCTATCTATCTATCTATCTATCTATCTATCTATCCATCTATCCATCCATCCATCCATCCATCCATCCATCCATCCATCTATCTATCTATCTATCTATCTATCTATCTATCTATCTATCTATCTATCTATCTATCTATCTATCTATCTACCTATCTATCTATCTATCTATCTATCTATCTGTCAACAACTCAATTGCGACAGGCATGCAAGGATTCCCTTCTTTTGTACCACACGAAAATGACAACTCGTACGGTGTACAAAAGGATACATATTATTTGTAGCTGATAGTACATGAGCTCCGCGAGCGGAATACCACATCGGTATTAAACATCATAGTATGTCATAAAGATGTAATGAGACGATGATGTTTATGGTAATAATGAATGAAGCTAAGCTTAAGTCCTAAACTATTGATACTGTCCTTCTTAGCAACAAAGTATTTTTCACAGCGGATATTCAGTCCGTCGCCTACGCCGTCGAGTCCAAGTCTGACGAATCTCTCAGTGGCGTGTTCAGCCACGAGTAATTGGCTCTTCGTGTATTCGCTGCTTTGCGTGCTTGGAGTTCCAGCACGCTGGTCACTTGGTTGAAATAACCACTGTTGCATGGTCACTTCTCGTGATGCGGGTTTCCCAGTCTCTTGGGTAACCCCAGCTCACTTACACCGATTAACCTCCTTGTTGACACAAGTGTGTCCAGTTAGAGAACTATTTATAGTTCTCACTTGTGCTTGTGTCTCTTCTGTCTGGTTTCCTAGATCGCTATGTTACTTTCCTCTTCTCAGCTCTATTTATCTATTACTTAGCTCTAATCTCTTACGTAGCTCTTTGACACTATCTATCTATCTATCTATCTATCTATCTATCTATCTATCTATCTGAAACACAGAGACAACTAGAGTGATCATGTTAGCTGTGCATGTTTTCTTGTGGATTTTCCCCAAAACACGAGTCATCAGCATTGTCCAGATTCATGCCCTTCTCTCTCTATATAACCTCTTTAGCTAGTCCAGACGGGGCGTGCCCAGCTCTGGCTCATCCGTATCTGGTTCTTTAGACCCGCTCACGACCCGTAATTTGGTGCCTAGCTCTTGTATCTCCGTCCCGGTGTGCTGTTTTGTGTGTCCATTTCTAACTAAGTGGGTGTTTTATGGGGATTAGATGTACCCTAATGTTTTCTGTGTTTATTTCTCCTCCAAGGACATTTGGTCTCCAGAATTGTGTGTTAAACAGTCAGGTAGGTCAGTCTACGAAGATTTGTGCTTTCTGGCTGCTTTGAATAGATCAAGATCCGATTGTGATATTTCTCCAGCACACCACACCAAGTAGTGAATTAAATGGTAAAACACCCCTTTGCCTGCATTGAGGGGTATTGGGCAGTCGAAAAGATAACAGCGCTCGCTTTTAAAATTCCGTGAGCTGATGGCCAGGTATTCGTTCAATTCCTCCAGTGTCTCTTTTACTCCACCAAGCCAACTCTTCGTTGGTCGTATGCTGGTCGTGTATCCCGATGATCTCATGTAGAACGCTACAGCCGCTGGTTGATCTTGTTCCATTCTAACTGACTGTCCCAACCATTAATTCTTCCGTGTTCTAAAAAGTCGGTAAAAAGGTGTTATCTTACACAGAATGCCAACACAACAGTCCGCCACTAATATTACAGTTCATCGTCGACAGAAGCGGCAGTCACAAGACTTCCAGCAGTTGCACATACATTACTGCATAAGACAAAACCAGTTAGTTCAGCAACCGGCCGTTCGCCATTTTTCTGAACATGCAGTTCACAGCATAAACCACCGATTTGAGACAGAACTAAGAGTATTCCACATGAAATCCACAGCTCACCGTGTAGCTCCACGCACTTAACTTAGTAGTTGGGCGACGGAACCATGTACTACCAGTCCAAAATGAGGAAAATGCGTAAGTAAATCGCTGCCAGAAACAAAAACACCCCAGAGCCTCTAAAAGCTCAACAGCCTATCCGCCATATTCGAGCGGAAGCCCACTTATAGAACCAAGTGGAAATCAGAGCATCCATACCACCAGGAAGATGATGCATATAATCTACTCTACCCAAGTGAACATATAGCAGTGTCAGATTCCGCATTGGATACAATAGGCTGAAATACTTGTTCATCAAACTAAAGATGGGAGATTGTGATGGATATAACTGTGAAATTAGTAAAATGACAGCTAAACATGTGCCGCAGGCGTTTCCAAGATAAGTAGAACAGATAACATTACCTTGATCTGCACCCGTCCATTTGAAGACAAATTCTATGAAAATGTCAACAAGTTTAATTTGACTATTGCTTTCTTTAAATAAATTCAAGGTGACGTCTGAAAGTGCGTAGAAGAAGAAGAAGAAGAAGAAGAAGAAGAAGAAGAAGAAGAAGAAGAAGAAGAAGAAGAAGAAGAAGAAGAAGAAGAAGAAGAAGAAGAAGAAGATGATGATGATGACCAAGAAGAAGAAGAAGAAGAAGATGATGATGATGACCAAGAAGAAGAAGCCGGAGGAGGAAGAGAAGACGACAACTACAACGAAGAACTGAGGAGAAGAGGAGACGTTCTGCGGTGGTTATTGATCTGCCATGTCTGTCCCGGCAGGTCTGAGTGTCAGGTGTGATGGTTAGTGACGGCTTGTGCAAAGATCGATGAGCACTCAAACATACATTTATTTTCAAACTTTTACAGATACACAGACAGAAAGGCTGGAACACCGATAGACCGACAGAAAGGTAGATAAATAGACAAATAGACACGCAGACAGACAGACAGAAAGACAGACAGACAGACAGACAGACAGACAGGCAGGCAGGCAGGCAAGCAGGCAAGTCTGATAGGCAGCAGGAAGATATTTTTATGATTACGATGATACATATCTGCTAGTACACCCTAACCAATTCTGTAAGTGTTCAGTCTCTGATTGCAGAAGTCGAAATATATGATTGATGATTGCATCTTTTGCGAGCTAGTTAGCTGCGTCCGAGAACTGTCGACGCCTGCCATCTCATCGCGTCTACTAGTTCCATGGAAAATTCCACACAGCAACAGCCGTAACAGTGAAGATTGAGGACGAGATGTCTTATACAGCAACAGCTGTTACACGGAAGATTGAGGAAGAGATTTGTTATACAGCAACAGCTGTTACACGGAAGATTGAGGAAGAGATTTGGTACAGTGCATCAACGAGTCCATTGTTTATAACCCACAGGGAGAAGGAAACAATGGGATACCTCGAAAACGTGTAGAAGAGAATGCAAAACAGACATGAATAATATAGGGAGAAGATAGAGGGAGCTGCATGAGACACGGAGGTACAAGAGAAACGGTGCTACATGAAACAAGGAGTTACATGAGATACCCAGCTACATGAGACACACAGCTATATAAGACACGGAGCTACATGAGACGCCCAGCTACATAAGACACGGAGCTACATGAGACACCCAGCTACATAAGACACGGAGCTACATGAGACACCCAGTTACATGAGACACGTAACTACAAGAGACACACAGCTACATGAGACACGTAACTACAAGAGACACACAGCTACATGAGACACGTAACTACAAGAGACACACAGCTACATGAGACACGTAACTACAAGAGACACACAGCTACATGAGACACGTAACTACAAGAGACACACAGCTACATGAGACACGGAGCTACATGAGACACCCAGCTACATAAGACACGGAGCTACATGAGACACCCAGCTACATGAGACACCCAGCTACATGAGACACCCAGCTACATGAGACACCCAGCTACATGAGACACGCAGCTACATGAGACACCCAGCTACATGAGACAGCCAGTTACATAAGACACCCAGCTACATAAGACACCCAGCTACATGAGACACCCAGCTACATGAGACACCCAGCTACATGAGACACCCAGCTACATGAGGCACGCAGCTACATGAGACACCCAGCTACATGAGACACCCAGCTACATGAGACACCCAGCTACATGAGACACCCAGCTACATGAGACACCCAGCTACATGAGACACCCAGCTACATGAGACACCCAGCTACATGAGACACCCAGCTACACGAGGCACGCAACTACATGAGACACCCAGCTACATGAGACACCCAGCTACACGAGACACCCAGCTACATGAGACACCCAGCTACATGAGACACCCAGCTACATGAGACACCCAGCTACATAAGACACACAGCTACATGAGACACGGAGCTACATGAGACACGGAGCTACATGACACACCCAGCTACATGAGACACCCAGCTACATGAGACACCCAGCTAAATGAGACACCTAGCTACATGAGACACCCAGCTACATGAGACACCCAGCTACATGAGACACCCAGCTACATGAGACACCCAGCTACATGAGACACCCAGCTACATGAGACACCCAGCTACATGAGACACGCAGCTACATAAGACACGGAGCTACATGAGACACCCAGCTACATGAGACACCCAGCTACATACGACACCCAGCTACATAAGACACCCAGCTACATGAGACACCCAGCTACATAAGACACCCAGCTACATAAGACACGGAGCTACATAAGACACGGAGCTACATAAGACACGGAGCTACATAAGACACGCATCTACATAAGACACGGAGCTACATGAGACACCCAGCTACATAAGACACCCAGCTACATGAGACACCCAGCTACATAAGACACCCAGCTACATGAGACACGGAGCTACATGAGACACCCAGCTACATGAGACACCCAGCTACATGAGACACCCAGCTACATGAGACACCCAATTACATGAGACCCCAGCTACATGAGACACGGAGCTACATAACACACCCAGCTACATGAGACACCCAGCTACATAAGACACCCAGCTACATAAGACACGGAGCTACATGAGACACCCAGCTACATGAGACACCCAGCTACATGAGACACCCATCTACATAAGACACACAGCTACATGAGACACCCAGCTACATGAGACACCCAGCTACATGAGACACCCAGCTACATGAGACACCCAGCTACATGAGACACGCAGCTACATAAGACACGGAGCTACATAAGACACGGAGATACATAAGGCAGCAGCGTGAACTGGCTGATGATATAATGTCCCATTAGAGAATAAAAAGCAAAAGAAGAGACCAAAATGTTCGGGGTTTTCGTATTAAATTTGAAATTGCATCCAGGTTGAGCTATGTCGCCTAAATGTGTACTGGGAAGTAAAGCAACACATCACCCATGCCGAGTGGCGTTAACAAATATGGAGCCAGTGCCTAAACGCGCGCGTTACTGCTGCTACCGAGATGTCACTAAATGTCCTCAGAATATCTCCCCTTTCATCCTTCAAGGCCCATTGATTAATGCTTTTGAAACCAGCATATCAACTCTCCCGTCTCCTTGCACATCTCCATAACCTGTATAATAGATCCATGCAAGTTCCCGAAATGTGACCCCTTCGCGAGAGGCAGTCACGAATACCAAGGCAATCTATTATCAACTTACCGAAGCCTGGGTTGAAAGCCAAAAACCAGTGGCTATGTGTGCGAGGCATAGACAGACCATTTAAATGCCCAGTAGTGGTCTCCTGTAGACACACTTAAGTAGGTAACTGCTGTGGTGTCTGATCAAAATGTGACAATCTCTGTGCAGGACGTTTTCAACACATCAACCACAGGATGGGTTTCTAGGCAACTTTACGTTAAGATATAATTGCAACAGAAAGTCAAAACAAAGTACTTAGCTTGAATAACAGAAAAACAGAAGTAATGGTTATTACAATGAAAACGTTTATACCCAAATACAACATCAAAGTTAATGGAAATAATTTGAAACAAGCTAATGTTTTTATGTATGTTGGTACTTTAATAACAGCAGATGGAAAATCTATTAGGGAAGTTAAATGTAGAAAAGCCCAAACAATTGCAACATTTCACAAGATTATCTGCAATTTATCTATGTTGATCGAGGTGAGGAAAAGAGTTATTAAGAGTTATATTCTGATGTACGGAAGCGAATCATGGACAATTAGCAGACAAGTGAGAAATTATGTCGAAGCTGCAGACGTGTGGTTTTACAGACAAGTGATGAGAACACCTTGGACGGATAGAAACTCCAATGAAGGTATCATGAAAGAAGTTAATTCACAAAGAAAGAAGTTAACTAACAAAGATAACTGGTCACTCGAATCGGAAGAGGGCAGCTCACATTATTTGGCGTGTCATGAGAAGGAGAAAGCTGAAGTATATCACCACAACGGAAAGGTTGGAGGGGAATAGAGGCAGGGGGATCACAAGAGAGAAGATACTGCACGGTTTGACATCATGGCATGAAGAAACGTCGGTATCAGAAATGATTCGCAGCACAAGAGACTGAGGCTGTGGACAGACATTATAGCCAACGTCATACAGCAGGGACTATAAGAAGAAGATTGTCATTGCTTTCAGTCAAACTGTATCTTCGTTTACTTTCACCTGTTTCATGTGAGCTAAGAAACGATATCACTGCACTCAGGACTTCCCATACTTGCTCCGTCCCCTCGTTCAATAGCCAGTGAAGAGACACGCTACTAATCGTTCCTAACGCCATCTGATTGAAAATTCTCCTGGTCGTCCCTCTCAGTGTTGAAATTCTTCCAGAACTCCTGCCGTCCCCCGCAATATAATTCTTTCCACATACGGGTTCTCAATCTGTTCCCCCACCTTCTCCACCTGTTCCCACAGGCGCACGACAACCTCTCCCTTGTTCATAGTTAATCTACCACTTTCTTTCACTGTTGCACTGCAGCCAATACATTTCTGAGCTGACTATAACATATCCTGTGTAGGACGTGCGGCTAACTTTCTGTTTCATTGAGTGTAATTTAGTTGCATGTTCTTTAGTGGATGTCAAGATGTTCTTTAGAATAACTGAGTGACATGGTCGTTGTCTAGGGCTTTTAATGTTCCTTGTATGTCACTATGGAGTGTACGTAGATCTAGCTATCTATCTCACAATGCAACTCACCCCAGTAATACACATCCATCAGTCATTAATCAAGATAGCGTTGGCGCACATAATCCTTTAATACAGAAAAAAACACGGGCAAACGGAACATAATTATATATCCAGAAACAATATAATCTGTAGAATATATCTATATCCTCCTCACAACTTAACACGCACACATCGCTGCCTTCTCAAGGCCTGCTGAATCTCAAATTCAAAAGACAGTTAGTCCAGCTACTATCCACGGCTGGACATCACACAATACAACCCACCCACTGGGTCTAGTCTCCACTAACTATCCAACCCACTCTGGGTTCAGGCCTCCATTAACTATCCAAACCCCACTGAGTTGTTAGGCCTGCATTCACAACTAGGAGAAAAACACAGGACGGAGATCTATATCTAAACTTCGCTCCTTCTCCTTAGACTACCGATCCGCTCGGAGTCCAAACATCCACTTTCCAAAGCGACCCAACTCTCAGTCGGTCCCAGCTTCAACTGTCCTCCCAAGTCTCCTCACTTCACCCAAAAATATACTGTCTCTCGCCCCATTCACCCTGGGGGTCTCCATCTACCTTCACCATTATTTCTCCGGGCTGGTTGTTTTTCTCGTAGCCCGGCTATAGTTCACTCACCTCAATGTTAATGACCCAGACATATGTCATTATCCCCCTCTTAAAAGAAAACATCGTTTTCAAATGTTGGGAGACAACTTATTAAATATGTGACCCCGACATATTGCCAGGGTAGCCCTAAGTATGACTCCAACTTACTCTAGCTACCACACTAAATAATACATCAATTAGTCATAGTATACTACCATATTATCAACACCTCACTACCACCAACTTTCCATCCTGTGTACCAATGCATGAGCTAATACATGGCATAATAATCAACATAACATAGAGAAGCATTATATTTTTGTACCCCCAGGTCTATTCATATCTTCAATCACACACAAACCATGTAACTTTACAAATAATGGTCCAAGAATAAATGTTGAGGCGCTGCATTGCCTCTGTCTTCCATCTACTATCTGGAGAGTTTGTGTATCGACCATATATCAGGTGGTTCTTATTTTGCATTAACCAACCTCTGATTCCTGTCGATGCTGTGTCTACCCTTCATGTACCCATACCTCATGTTTCCTATATCTTTAACATATCTTTTTGCTAATCCTAACCCTGGTTCAGTGATGTCGTCAACACTCTTTTGAACTGCCTTAACTTTGCTATCTGCATATTGTACCGTTACACTGGAGTCTCTGTTTAGTTTGACCTCTTTATTAAATCCTGGCCAATATACCTGGTATCCTGCTCTCTGCTGCCTACGCCTTACTCCTATGTGCTCTGCCCATGCCCTATCCTGAGCTGTTCTAGTATATCGGTCTCTATGTGCTAACGGTACTACTCCTTGCCCACATGCAGTTCCCCCATCTAAAACCCGGCGAGTGAGAACCTTTTTCTTCCTTTCGAAGCACCATCTACCCTTCTTTTATTGTCTATGTCTCACTTTACTACACCCTTGGAAACATTTGTCGAGAGTAGTATCTTGTCTCTGGGATTCCCTACAGCTATATTTGAGATCCATTCTCCCCTGCTCAGCTGTTCTATTCTTGTCCTCTGTGTCTACTTCAAGTGCCTCTTTTTCTTCAGTTATACTCTCTAATTTAGGTTTTCTTTTGGTAACGACCTCGTTACTATTTAACCTATGTTTCTGGTCCCAATAAACTACTTCTTCTTCTGTACAATCTTTAACTCCTGGCACATTTCCGATGATCAGATCTGCCACTGGTGAGTCTAAAATACATGCTGCCACTCTTCCTGTGATATATGGTGTTTTTACTGTTATCACGGCTACTGGTTAGAATTCTACTGTCCCATTAATTGTAATGCACCTAATCTTTTTCCCTGTGTAATCCGAGGGATGCAGTAAACTCTTTCCAACTCCAATGGATGTACATCCGGAATCCCTAATTGTTATCGCTGGCCTATCATTAACAAACCCATGATGCATCTTCAAACATCCTCCTGCATGCACTGCTGATCCTGCCTTAACTGTGTGACCGAACATTAAGACCGGCTGACCGTCTTTCTCAAAAAGAGGTTTACATCCACTACAATTTTCATTGTTAACCGTCTCAATTACTTGCGCTGCATTTGAGTGCTCTGTTTCTCTCATCCTACATTGATGGCTGACGTGCCCTTTTTTGCCACATTTGAAACAGATGATCTCCTTCCTTACGTTACTCGTTGGCTCACTGGATGGTTGTCTCCAGCTCCCACAATTCCAGCATCCGGCATAACTATTTGGACGTCTCTGAAAATTCCCCCTTTTGTATGGGTAACATCCTACTCTGCCAAAATGGTTGCCACGGAAACCATTATCTTGAGACTCTTGTTGTTCATACTTCTGTGCTGAATCCACACTTTTCGCCCTTGGTCCGATAACTGGATTCTGGTCCTGTTTTGTATACGCTGCACAGACTATTTCTTCACTCATTTCTCTACCAATAGAACTGTTTGAATGTGCAGTCATGTAATTTTGCCCTAACTGAGACATTGTGTCTATGTCCTTTGGCTTACGCTCTTCAAAGAAAGCCACTAAGTTAGTATTGCATGAAGATAATACCTTGTCTTTTAATACTAAATCCATTAATTTATTAAAATCTTTCCCTACTTCTGCAAGCTCCATCCATTTATTAAATGTGTTCTTTGCTGTATTGACAAAATCTGTAAAATCTTGATTTGTCTCTGGCACTAATTGTCTGAACTTTGTTCTGTATCCATGTTCAGTTAGTTGGAACTTTGTAAGCAAACGCTGACGTAAAATAGTGTAATTGTTTCTTTCTTCCAAAGGTAAATTAAACATGGTATCTAGGGCCTTACCCGTTAGAACCTCACCAAGTCTCATAGAATATTCTTCCTCTGGGATGCCTAAAGATTTCGCCGATGCCTCGAATCTGGAAAGATAAGCTTCAAGACTGTCACGGTCCGTAAAGTATGGCAGTTTTAGTCGCTGTGATGACTGCGAAGGTCTTCTGTTTTCCTCACTTTGACCCTTAGATAGGTCTAATTTTTTAGTGCAATTTCTGTTTCCATTTGACACTTGAGCTTCTCTTTCTCAATTTCCATCGCATTTGTTTGTTTTACCTTTTCAAGTTCTAGTTGCATTTGTTTCTCTTCGTGTAGACGTTTTTGTTGTTCCATTTCTTGTTTCAATTGTATCTCTTTCTCTTCCTGTAGACGCTTGTTTTCCATTTCGGCCTGTCTTTGTTCTCTCTCAGCTAACTTTTCTTCCTGTAGGCGTTTGGCCTTGAGTTCTGCCTGTCTCTGTTATCTTTCAGCTTGTCTTTGTTCTCTTTCACCCTGTTTTTGTTCTTTCGCTTCTGCATACTCCTGTAACTCTTTTCCCTTCAGGCCTAACCGTTCCCCTGCTTCAATATATTCCATTAATGTAGGCATCTTGTACTTGTGGACACGTTGCTGTCTGTCAGCGAACTATAAATGTAAAGACTCTGCTGCTAGTCTTTATGTACCTCCCCTAAGTACACCACCACTTGCTGTGTACGTAATATCGTAGTACTAATAATATCACTCTGTCTTCACACAGTCACTCTATAAGAACTAGCTAGTGAGGGGAGAATATCACCTATACTCCCTCGTATATATCGCAAATAGCTGTAGAAAATTTCTGGAAATATTGTTAAACATACATAAATATACATATACAAACGAATGAATAACAATAAGTGGTGTCTATAAACGCTAGACGCACAAGCTGAGTATACGGAGACGGTGATCACAAAGAAATAAACCACAGTAACATCCACAAGCTTGTGTAGGGACGACCACAGTGCGCGTAATATATATATAAACTGACACCGAAAACAGTCTATATAGCAGATTTAGTCGCAAGAGTTACAAAATAACACATATATACTCAAAGAAATAAAATATCATACATACAAATAATAAGAAGACAAGAAGGAATCTCAAATCAAGAATATACACAGATCTGACGTTAGACACACAATGGCACGGTATATAATCCAGGACCACCACTGCGTCACTGCAGAACAAAACAAACCGACCTTTCGATTTACTTCCCAGAAAATATATGGTGCACCCCAGACAATAACTTTTTGCCCTGTCTCGCGACCTTCGCAAAACAACACCAAAAATCTCCTACTCCTGACAAACACTGGATCACATACAAATAATTTCGTAACACCCGAAAACAAATATATATGACGATGGGAGCAAACAAAGTGTCCAAATGGCTGGTCGACAATACTGTACTTACTAACCAGTCACAAAAGTTATTAGTTTTCCACAATAGTCTGGCAATGTCTGTTGGTTAAAGTTCCGACATGTCTACGACGGTAAATTCCAAAACGACTTATTGTTTTGTTGAGTGGTTACTTAATCTCACGTTGTGATCACAAGTTCCAACTGTCGGAAACCTTGACGGTAATAGTAATTATTCAAAATGTTCTTTCGATATGTTGTTACTTTCCCTGGACGTGGTGACAACAAAGTAATAATCCAAACGTCTTTATACCTTGGTTGCGGAGATGGCCTCTTTTTGTATCATCTATGTGATAGATTCACGTTTAAAGACAAAGTTCAACATAAAAAATGACAGCAAATGTCCACCGCTTTAACTCTGTACCGTCAGTTCTTTTTGGCAACTGTATGTAACCCTGCCTGCGGTGATGACATGTGATCCTTCGTTGTAACAATGATTGCTCATGACAGAGTAATGATAACGATAGTAGAACAGTTCAACAAAGACGAAACATAAAGTCTGGTTTTCGTTCAACACAACTTGTTTATCCAGTTCTCCTATGGAAAATTTTAGTAACTTCCACTGTTCATGACCTTGACCGCGCAGGTCAACCTCAGTCTGTACCCCAGTACTCTTTGTCACAATAATACACACTTAATCTGTCTGTAAACTGACCGGAAACTTTTCCGTCATACACAAACACTTTCCACTTCTGCCCCAGCACGGCTGTGATAGGGGTACTGTTACTACCCCGGTCGGTCACCTCTCCGGCGAAACCGCAACTATCAAATTCTGTGTATTCTACACATCCATGTAAATCTCCCCTTCCCGAGAGTTTTCCACACATGGACTTCCCTAGTACCTGGTTCCTTGTGTCCTACCCGTCCTATTAACTGCGTCGACAAATCTTGAGCTGTCGACCTGCGACCACACCGTGCCTTGCCCTCCACACACACACGACTGTCAATATCTTTGATTTTCAATCCTATCTTTATCACCGACAGCGATACTGTCAAACTATGCTGACCCGCTCTTGTCGCAAACAACTTTTTGTCCACGCGACATTTCACCTGTACTGTCAGCTGGCACAGTCTCTTGACCTATAAACACATGCGCCTGTCGTCTCAACCCGACAGTTTTGTCTCTGGTGCTCGGTGTTTGTGCCTAGTGACCAACCCCGTCACCCCACACTCTCCGTTGATCTGTGCCGTGTCTTCTCAACGCGCGCTTTCCTCTTTTTGACCTGTGTGCGTTAATTCTCTGACGCCCCCGCTAGCTTCAGCGATACTGTTGGTATCAAATTTACCTGTATTGACCTTCATGTGAACTGTCTGCTAGCTTGAGTATCACTCTCGTCTGTCTGTGTTAGTTATCTAGCGCACACACAAAAGAGTTCACATTAACCTCTTGAAGCAACGATGTCTAGATTGATGGAACGTAATCACCAGATAATAACTCCTCTCTAAGCGACGAGTTCACAGATACACAGAATGACAACAATGTCTATATTGTTCTTGACCGTACGAGCTTCCCAGATAATGTCACGATGTTCTTTAGAATAACTGAGTGACATGGTCGTTGACTTGGGTTTTTAATGTTCCTTGTATGTCACTATGTAACTCACCCCAGTAATACACATCCATCAGTCATTAAACAAGATTGCGTGGCGCACATAATCCTTTAATACAGAAAGAACACGGACAAACGGAACATAATTATATATCCAGAAACAATATAATCTGTAGAATATATCTATATCCTCCTCACAACTTAACACGCACACATCGCCGCCTTCTCAAGGCCTGCTGAATCTCAAATTCACAAGACAGTTAGTCCAGCTACTATCCACGGCTGGACCTCACACAATACAACCCACCCACTGGGTCTAGTCTCCACTAACTATCCAACCCACTCTGGGTTCAGGCCTTCATTAAATATCCAACCCACTCTGGGTTCAGGCCTCCATTAACTATCCAAACCCCACTGGGTTTTAGGCCTGCATTCACAACTAGGAGAACAACACAGGACGGAAATCTATATCTAAACTCCGCTCCTTCACCTTAGACTACCGATCCGCTCGGAGTCCAAACATCTACTTTCCAAAGCGACCCAACTCTCAGTCGGTCCCAGCTTCAACTGTCCTCCCAAGTCTCCTCACTTCACCCAAAAATATACTGTCTCTCGCCCCATCCACCCTGGGGGTCTCCATCTACCCTCACCATTATTTCTCCGGGCTGGTTGTTTTTCTCGTAGCCCGGCTATAGTTCACTCACCTAAATGTCAATGACCCAGGCATATGTCAGTGGACATTGCAATTTGCCCCAGTATCTATATCTATTGGCTGTTTGTGATTTTCCAAGCAAGATTACGTTCCTTAGTTTTGAAATTGTTTTCTAAAAGGCAGACGTCAATAGAATTGTGTAAGTCAAAGCAAAGCCATCTGCTCCTAAATCAGCTCCTAAAGTGTCTGCTGCTAACTTCAAACTTGGTATGTCAGGATTGAAACACTGCGTTCCCTAACACTTCGACACAGTCGTCAACTTACTGAGCATAGAAAACAAAAATATTTACAACTACAGAGTTCGTGCTTTGTGTGGTGTTCTTAGCGGGCGGCTCGTCGTCCTGTGGCGAAAGACCAAGCCAGGAGTGGTAAAACCCAAATGAAGTCAATACTCTCATATATGAACCCAGTGTTGAGCATAGTTTGTGTGTGTGAACATGCTCTGTTTACATTTAACGATACCGTGTTGTTGAGAACTAACCTTTCGTGCACGTAGACATCAAAATTGCCGTTGTTCTGAGACTTCACAATCCTTTAGCAATTTCCTGCTATGGGGCTTTATAAATCAATATAAGACAGAGCATAAACTGAAGATGTGGGTCTCGGAAGAAGAGGCAGGGGATGGTTGAGACAAAGGTAGACTGGGGATCGTCCACAGGTTTGGATCCAATCAGGCGCCATTCTGACCGCCATGTGACTAAACAAGGCAACGGTTTTTTTTTTTTTTTTTGCGCTTGCTCGCTTTCAACTGAAGTGTAGTCCATACAAAATACTTCTAGTGATGCTGGACTGAAGTTTACGTATGGATTAGCTTTCCCTACTAACTGCGTCCCTCGTCATCAGGCGAACAAACTTCGACTTCAGAGGTACTTGTAATTAACGTCTCCTAAGTCAAGAACGATAGGTCAACATTTTAATCCAACTGTCCGGTGTAGGGGTTGAACCACTTACCTCGGCATAAGTACACCGGCTGTTTAAGAACACGCGTTCTTATCCATTCGGCCATACTGACCTACAACGTGCTAGTTTTTCTTATTGTTATGTGTGATTTGTTTTTTAAATAGTAAACACGCAAGCAAATAAGCAGACAAAATGAGCAACATCTAATGACATTAGAAATTTGAGTTCTGACAAAAATCCAGCAGGGGGGCTGCGTGGTCTTCAGATATGGTGTCCGCCTCGAGTGCTGGAGGTCCCGTGTTCAAGCCCCGGTGAGGACCGGTACTTTTTTCACGTGGACTTCTAGTAATAAAATTTCCCCTGGTATTGTTGCGCAAGTAAAAAATCTCTTGGCAGTTGGAAATCGAAAAAGAGAAGCCTAACGGCGCTGCCCGGGCAAAATTTCGAGTTAAAAATCTACCCAAAGTATTTTAGGATCCTCGCCGAAGCTACGGAGTTCGTGCACTGAGCTGAGTTTCTCCAGACTCAGGTTTGAGTTAGGAGGAGAACAGAGCACTTATGGGTTACACCCGTGGGCCGTGATGTTGATCCATCGACTAAACTAAACTAAACAAAAATCCAGCGAATATTCGTGTACGGACAAAAAACAATCTAATTATCAGGCTTGTCCATGGGAATCCCATTCCCAAGGGAATCCCATGGGAAACGTCCCATGGGATGGGATGGGACAGGACAGCAAACATTTGTATTTCCCATGGGACATATGGGACAATAGCCATGTCATAGCAACTTTTTTATTTTACCTTTTTAAAGCCTTGTATCCTTCCTTTTTCTTTATATACTTGTATCAATTCTTTATCTCGTGGTGGGACACCGGATAAATTAATAAATGCGCGCATGCGAACATATTACCAACGTTTCAATGCCCATTTTAAAAATTACTCGCATTATTTTAATGAAGAGGATGAAGAATTCTTAAATCACATTCCGAATATTGTTCAGATTAAAGGAATGCTGTACAAACATGAGAAATTCAAAACTTTTTTTTGACAAATTAGAAATTGATGGTGCTACATCTCATTTAATTTTGCTGTTATACTTCCTCCTAGACTATAAGTTGTACAAAGTTATTATTGATATTGACGAAGAAACTTCCAGCAACATGGTGAAGAAATATTGTCAGAACTTTCAGAAAATTATTGGAGAAAAACTTTGGCCATATTGCGGCAGTTCTTTGGCAGTTACTGCAGCATTCCTTACTGGAGTTGACATTAAAGCCAAAATAGAAGACATGGTCAAGTCACTTGTTACTAAGAAGAAAGGGAATGTGGACACCAATAAATGGGCCAATGATTGGATCGCTTTTTCTAAGTCTGTTGTTCCAACTGTTATTTCATTCTCAAAGATTTAAATTTTTCTTCTGAGTCATCTGCTGTATGTCATTGGCACCTTGCCGTCTTGACAAACGATAGTTTGTGCTTTAAAAAGGGCATAATAACTACAACCCATGGCGGTGGCGAGTGTGGCTGATAAGGCAAATTCGTGCTGCAAATGTCAGTTCACAGTGGGTGCATGTGAACACGTGGTCATTTCCACCATCATACATCATCTTACGTCTCACACGCTCGGTGTGTGACTTATCTGCAATAATTTTTTCCTTTGTTTTTATTCCATTTCTGATGTTTGCTCTCCATGCAACACGTTCAGCGGCGACATGCTCCCAATGTGCATTAGCAATGCCTGTATCAATCATGTCCCGCTTACACACATCTTTGTATCGTAGTAGAGGCCGACCCTGACATCTCTTACCCATCTGTAATTCACTAAAAAAGATGTCCTTTGGTATTCTACCATCATCCATCCTCCTAAGATGTCCTATCCATCTAAGTCTACGAAGACCGAGCATGGAATAAACCGTCACACAACCTGATCTTTCCAATACTTCAGTATTTGTGATTTTGTCTTGCCACTTAATACCGAGAATTCTTCGCAGACACCACAATTGAAAGCTGTTTAAACGTTTCTCTTGGTGTGAGTAAGTTGTCCAGGTTTCACTGCCATAAAGAAGAGTACTAAGGACACAGGCTTGATAGATGAGGACTTTTGTTTTGGCAGTAAGCTTCCCGTTCTCCCAGACTCTTTTTCTTAACCTGTTCATTGTTGTTGCTGCCTTACCAATCCGGATGTTGATTTCCTGATCTAGGGATAATTTGCTATTTACCACTGATCCTAGATAGGTAAAATGGTCTACCATCTCTAGTTCGGCGTCATCAATAAAGATTCATGTTACCCCATGTGCACCTTGTGACATAATCTGTCTCTTCTTTTTGCTAATTGTTAAACCAAATTCAGAATAAGTATTGGAGAATGCAGATAGTAGACATTGCAATTTTCCTCAGAGTGGGTCGTAACTGCAGCATCATCTGCAAAAAGCAACTCTCTGATCAGTACCCTGCTAATTTTGGTCTTGGCC
Source organism: Cepaea hortensis (assembly GCA_963921405.1). Taxonomy (NCBI): domain Eukaryota; kingdom Metazoa; phylum Mollusca; class Gastropoda; order Stylommatophora; family Helicidae; genus Cepaea; species Cepaea hortensis. The sequence continues at coordinate 81,672,141 of OY992879.1, forward strand.
TTCAATCTCTGAGCATTGTAGAGGCCGCCATCTGAGCGTGAGTGAATGTATATACCGCCATCCTGATCACGAAATGCATATTTCAGTAGAAGTGAAAAGTATATTCCAAAGAGGGTGGGAGCTAGTACACAACCTTGCTTAACTCCACTCTTGATTTCAAATTCTTCAGACGTTGCACCATCAAACTTGATTATACCCTTCATGCCTGTGTGGAACGATTCCACAATGGACAGAAGAGTTGGTGGGCAGCCATTCTTCTTTAGTACCTTGAACAGACCCTCACGACTGACCAAATCAAATGCCTTTGTGAGGTCGATGAAGGCAATAAACAGTGGTTGCTTCTGTTCACGGCATTTTTCTTGCATTTGTCGCAATGAGAATATCATATCAATGGTAGACCGGTTCTGTCGAAAGCCACACTGCGATTCGGGGTAGACTTGATCTCCTAGGACTTGAAGTCTACGCAGAACAATTCTGGCAAATACTTTTCTGCTGTATGTGAAGTAGCAGGAATTGTAGAAAAAAAGCGGAAAAGTGATTTTGACTTATTTTTTTTTATCCTCCACCAAAGAAAACACTTAAGTTTGATGACCACAGAAACAAATGCCTTGAGTCCACGAAGTCACCATGTTTCAAAAATTACGGCAACCAACTTCACAACCATGAAATTATTGGAACAATGAACATAGGTTTCCACTGTTAACAGCAAGTGCGAAAATTGTTTTGGCCATACAAGTGTCCTCAGCGGCAGCAGAGCAATTATTTAGTGCAGCTGGATTACTGTTGAGTAAGTTACGAAAACGGATGTTACCAGTTCTCGTTATAAACTCTGTGTATATCAGATTTGCATGTAAGATGAAAATTGTGGAAATGGTTCAGGGATTAACTGAATTATTAGAAACAGTCAATCAGCAGGAAATTGATAATGTGCTGAATGAGCAGAGTGACCCATAAACAGAATGAATGTGTCAGAATGACACTGAACTGTCATGGTTAGATTAAACTTTGTTTTAATAAAATACTCTTGAATATTAAAATTAATAAAGTCTGTTGTTTAACATGTATCTTTGTACACGTAGTCCTATTTAGTTGACACTACACCTAAACTTTCATAAGTTTCATATTTTTATTTGAACTGTATTCCATATTAGTATTATCATGGGAATCCCATGGGATGGGACAAGCAAAATTACCGTTGGATGCGATGGGAATAGGACTGAAAAATGTGTCCCATGGACAAGCTTGCTAACTATACAGTCCTTGAGAAAGCAAATATAACCGTAAATTGATAACTGTATGGGAACAGAACAAGAGGAAGGAGCAGAGATAGTTACCTAGATGGATTTGTCACAAGGCATAATCGGGGCAAGAACAGAGATCTGATCCATGACTCTGGTGATCGTGTGAGAT
>OY992879.1:81678550-81696050 GCA_963921405.1 Cepaea hortensis
TGATGATAATGATGATGATGACGGTGATGATGATGATGATGATGATGATGATGATGATGATGATGATGATGATGGTGATGATGATGATGATGATGATGATGATGATGATGATGACATATATGATACCTTAGCTGAAATATGATATTCGATAACCGTTTTTTTAAAGACATAATGTCTTTAGAAGACAATATGCCATATGCACCAGAGGAGATGCAGCGAAATATGCCAGGCAAGAAATCGTGAAATATTTTGTTGATGGATTCTGCTTAGATTCACTAAGGGAATACATTGTTTTGAGTGTCAAGAATTTGCGGCGCTGCCTTCTTACATTTCGTTTCTCTTAATGTTTACATTACGCTCCATCTTAGGTTGTTGCTATTGCTGTTGTTGTAGATGGTGGTGGTAATGGATTGTTGTTGTTGCTTTTGTTGTTGTTGATGGTACAGGACTGTTGTTGTTGATGCCGTTGTTGTTGTTGTTGTTTTTGATGTTGTTCTTGGCGGTGGAGGTGGTAGTAAATGATTGTTGTTGTTGATGGTACAGGACTGTTGTTGTTGATGCTGCTGCTGTTGTTGTTGTTTTTGCTGTTGTTCTTGGCGGTGGAGGTGGTAGTAAATGATTGTTGTTGTTGTTGCTGCGGTTGTTTTTGGTGGTGGTTGTGGTAGTAAATGATTGTTGTTGTTGCTGTTGTTTTTGGTGGTGATGGTGATAATGGATTTTTGCTGCTGCTGTTGTTATTGCTGTTGTTGTTGTTGCTGTTGTTTTTGATGATGGTGGTCGTTGTAAAGGATTGTTGTTGTTGTTGGTTTTGGTGGTGGTGGCAAAGGATTGTTGTTGTTGTTGGATTTGGTGGTGATGGTGTTAGTAAAGGATTGTTGTTGTTGCTGTTATTTTCGGTGGTGGTGGTGGTAGTAAAGGATTGTTGTTGTTGTTGTTTTTGGTGGTGGTGGTGGTGGTAAAGGATTGTTGTTGTTGTTTTTGGTGGTGGTGGTGGTAGTAAAGGATTGTTGTTGTTGCTGTTGTTTTTGGTGGTGGTGGTGGTAGTAAAGGATTGTTGTTGTTGTTGTTTTTGGTGGTGGTGGTGGTGGTAAAGGATTGTTGTTGTTGTTGTTTTTGGTGGTGGTGGTGGTAGTAAATGATTGTTGTTGTTGCTGTTGTTTTTGGTGGTGATGGTGATAATGGATTTTTGCTGCTGCTGTTGTTATTGCTGTTGTTGTTGTTGCTGTTGTTTTTGATGATGGTGGTGGTTGTAAAGGATTGTTGTTGTTGTTGGTTTTGGTGGTGGTGGCAAAGGATTGTTGTTGTTGTTGGTTTTGGTGGTGATGGTGTTAGTAAAGGATTGTTGTTGTTGCTGTTATTTTCGGTGGTGGTGGTGGTAGTAAAGGATTGTTGTTGTTATTGTTGTTGCTGTTGTTTTTGGTGGCGGTGGTGGTGTTAAAGGATTGTTGTTGTTGTTGTTGTTGTTTTTGGGTGGTGGCCGTGGTGGTAGTGGTGTTAGTGGTGGTGGTGGTGGTGGTGGTGGTGGTAGTGGTGGTGGTAGTAAATGATGGTTGTTGTTGTTGTTGTTTTTGGTGGTGGTGGTGGTGGTGGTAAAGGATTGTTGTTGTTGTTGTTGTTTGGTGATGGTGGTGGTGGTGGTGGTAAAGGATTGTTGTTGTTGTTGTTTTTGGTGGTGGTGGTGGTGGTGGTGGTAAAGGATTGTTGTTGTTGTTGTTGTTTGGTGATGGTGGTGGTGGTAGTAAAGGATTGTTGTTGTTGTTGTTTTTGGTGGTGGTGGTGGTGGTGGTGGTAAAGGATTGTTGTTGTTGTTGTTGTTTGGTGATGGTGGTGGTAGTAAAGGATTGTTGTTGCTGTTATTTTCGGTGGTGGTGGTGGTAGTAAAGGATTGTTGTTGTTGTTGTTTTTTGGTGGTGGTGGTGGTGGTAGTAAAGGATTGTTGTTGCTGTTATTTTCGGTGGTGGTGGTGGTAGTAAAGGATTGTTGTTGCTGTTATTTTCGGTGGTGGTGGTGGTGGTAGTAAAGGATTGTTGTTGTTGTTGTTTTTGGTGGTGGTGGTGGTGGTGGTGGTGGTAAAGGATTGTTGTTGTTGTTGTTGTTTGGTGGTGGTGGTGGTGGTAGTAAAGGATTGTTGTTGTTGTTGTTGTTGCTGTTGTTTTTGGTGGTGGTGGTGGTGTTAAAGGATTGTTGTTGTTGTTGCTGTTGTTTTTGGGTGGTGGCCGTGGTGGTAGTGGTGTTAGTGGTGATGGTGGTGGTGGTGGTGGTGGTAGTGGTGGTGGTAGTAAAGGATGGTTGTTGTTGCTTTTGTTGTTTCTGTTGTTTTTGGTGATGATGGTGAAAGAGGATTGTTGTTGTTGTTCTTTTTGCGGTGGTGGTAGTAGTAAAGGATTGTTGTTTTTGTTGTTGCTGTTGTTATTTGTGGTGGTGGTGGCGGTGGTGGTGGTAGTAAAGGATTGTTAATGTGTTTGTTGTTGTTTGTGTTATTTTTGGTGGTAGTGGTGGTGGTGGTGGTAGTAGTAAAGGTCTGTTGTTTTTGTTGCTGTTGTTAAAATTTTTGTTATTGTTGTTATTGTTGTTGATGTTGGTGGTGGTAAAGAATTATTTTTGTTGCTGCTGCTGCTTCTGCTATTGCTATTGTTGGTAAGAAATCATTGTCGGTATATATGGAAACTTCTTTACGTATATCAACAGCCTTCAACACCAGTCAAATATGTTAATGGCACCTTTTGTTTTAGCTTTGTTTAGAGAGGAATAAATAGAGGGACATACAAATATAGAGCCACAGAGGGGAAGGATGTGTGCGACATGTTGAGACAGATTGAGACAGAAACAGACAGAGAAAGAAACAGAGAGGGACATACAGGTATGGAGACATAGAGGGGAATAAATAGTAACAGAGAGATAGATTGAAACAGAAGGAGAGAGGGAAAGAGACAGAAAGAAACAGAGAGTGACATACACATATAAAAACAGAGAGACAGAGAGAAACAGAGAGAGAGACAGAAAGAAATAGAGACAGAAAAAAAACAGAGAGAGAGACAGAAAGTTCAGAGAGCCAAACAGAAACAGAGGGAGACAGGCAGAAACAGTGTTAGAAAACGCATCTGAAACACATATTGAAACATGGATCTAGCACCACGTGCCAATGCGCTTTGAGGAGTGTGAAACTGTTATTTAGTTTTTTTTTACCTTTCATTACGATTAATTAATTATTGGCCCATGCGTTGTGCCATGGAGGGGTATAACTTCCTCTCTGGCTTGTAGATATGGCTTTCTTTAAGCACAGTGTAACAATTATCGTTTGTGAAGACTGCAAGCTGCCTATATCAAAATCATTATATAGTGCTTGCCCAAAGGAATGGTTGGTTAAGCTGTTGAGTACTCCAGTCTAACGTTATCTGCTCTATGTCGAAGAGGATTACGAACGCAATACGCAATCCGATGTACCGTGTTCGAAACACAATTGAGGGCGATTTCGAAGCAGACAGCCTTGCGGTGGTTTTCATACAATGGTCGCCCAGAAAGCAAAGGCAAACTTGTCAAAACATCAAGAACAGCCAAAAAATGCTGGTGTCGACTGCTACGTCATGTAAAAGATATACAGCTAATTTTGTCTAACTTCAAGACAGCAGCTTGGTGTCTCTTTAATCTGGTCTTTACCGTTGATCTGTCCGACTTTTGTGTGTGGATTTGCTTTCCCTATTACTGTATTTGTAATTTCGCGGACAGTGGTATATTTGGAATGCAGTATTTGTGTCAGTGTTATATAAGCGCACTTGCTTTTCAACAACTGATGTTGATTTCTCTATCTATTCTACCATCCCCTGTGATCATACTTCCTGGATATTTAAATTCTTTAACTTACTTCAGAGATATACTTCACCTCTGTACATCTAGTGGATCGGCAGATCTGCTAACCTGCAATACTTAAGTTAGTTAGTTAGTTAGTCGCGGTTCCAACTTCACGGCAACGGGTCGTCCGTATTATGATCCGTTCCTGTGCCAGTGAATATCTCTGTGAATATTGAGGAAATACTTAAGTTTTGCTTGTAATAGTAATTTTGAAGAAAACGTTTACAAAAGTATAAGCTGGAGAGAGACGAAACGAAGAATTTATAAAGCTTACTAGCCGAGTTACCGAAGATCCATTGAGGACATTGTGCAGGTTAAAACTCTCACGGCACATGGAGGTTGCAAATAGTAGGCCGTAATTCACCATCCTGGTAAAATTGATAGAAATAGTACATCTATTCATGCGTAGACAGGGCCCAGCAACTTTGGATGGAATCTATCATGAAGTAGCAAAATGCTAGCCCAATTCGAATACACTGACCTCTGCTGTGAGTATCTAGATGTGACGCACTGATCTCTGAGGTGCGTAAATATTTGTGGCACACTGACCTATGAGGTCCGTAACTAGGTGTGATGCGTTGACCTATGTGGTGCGTAAATAGGAGTGACGCACTCCCGTGGAAATGGGAAAGAAGAGGAAGAATTTGACGTGGCCTAATGGATAAGAATTATCTAGCTCTCAAACTTCCAGTGCGCTGATGGATAAGGTGGCATCCATTATACCGGTCTGTTGGAATTTAAGGTTGACTCCTCCTTCATAAAGCAATAGTAAACTAAATGTTAGCTAGTTACATATCCGTTACAGGACGTCGCAGTCAAATCAACCCTGGCAATTTTTGGCTGCTTTAGATTTCTGGGCAAGTTTACGTGTAGTAGTTTACCACTGCTTTCTGAAATATCGGCACTCATACCCTTTTATAAAGTATATACCAACACGTTAAAACCTAGACCTAGCACGACACGTCTGCTGCCAAATCGGTCGCAGCTGTGTTTCGAACGCAGGTAAGCGGAATTACAAACCGCGTCCGTAACGTCTTTGCCACGGAGAACGGTAAACTACTGAATGACATATTGTCGTGAAATCCCACCTAGGACTGCTGACCGCAACGTCCTCCAAAGGACATACATTGTTTTTACCAGCTGAGCTAACTGGCCTTTTCAAACCAGCTCTATATAGTGGCTTTTAGGTGGTTAAGAGTTAATTAATATTTTCATGTAGTAGTTTTCAAATGCCGGTCTCCCTGGCGAGGGCGTTAAGGACGCTGTTCGTAATCACGTATACTCACGTGCAAAACACAAGCTGCGCGAAATTAATCAGTGAATAGCGTGGCATTGGTATTGAGCCGATCGTTCAGACAGCAATGGCAAACTACTGAACGTAAAACTTGCAAAGACATCAACATCAGCTGAACAATGCTGGTGTTGACTGCAATGTCTGTATAATAGGATCATCATCATCATGATCATCAAGTGCCCTGCCAGCTGGCGTAGGCGTTCATGGCTCTCCACAGATCTCCGTCTTTAGTTTTCTGTATCAACTCTGCTGCTGATATTCCTCCATGCCACCGTCTCAATCCATCCAGCATCATTTCTCTTGGTCTGCCTCTGCCTTTCTTCCCCTCGATCTTTCGAGTTGTCACGATGTTCTCCAATGCCTCTCTTCTCATCACATGACCGAAGAAAGATGTGTGTCTCTTTCTTATTGTTGTATATAATGTTCTAGTTTCATTAGCCTGTTTCAGGCAGCCGTCGTTAGTTACTCTGGCAGTCCAAGGAATTCGTAACATTCGTCTCAGGAACCACGTCTCTGTTGCTTCTAATTTCTTCTTAATTTGTTCATTTACATTCCAAGATTCACTGCCATACAGCAAAACCGGTTCTACATAGCATTTCAGAACCAAATAGGATATGCAAAACAATTTTTTTTTCAAATGGTTGCATCAGTTTGTGTTTGTTTATTCTGTGCAGACGAAGGCTTTACCCGCAACGTCCATTGTCTTACTTGTAACCGTGTTCTAGTAAAGCTCACAATCTACTTCTCGTTTTCTAGTGATTTATTCATTGCCACAAGTTAAAAAAGCAAGTCTTCATTTACTTCAAGGAACCAGAACAGGAGCCTGGTGAAAATAATATCTCACCTGCTGTCAACTAACGCCACTGTTATTATCCTGTTATTTGTTACTTCCATGAACTACCCACATTGTCCTACTACACTCTCATATCCCAATCCTTTAAACGCGGCTTCTCAATATCCCACTGCCAATAGATTAAACCAGGTCCTTCAGAAGCGGCTGGGAAAAAAAAAAGAGGAGTGAACAATACCAGCAACATCACTTTACTCCTGCCGTCCGTGCGTGCGTGCGTGCGGTTGGGGACTGATGCCGGAGTCGCGTCGCCATCAGCTCGGAGATGGCGGGAACAAAAGTGAACAAACCACGGCGACAAGTGATCTGTGCATCGCACGGCTACAAGACAACATAGTTCAGATCCGAGCGTTTCGTCAAGGGGTCGACGCTACTTTTCGAGGGACCGCCAGATGGGGAAAAAAATTATAAACTGGATATTAAGTTGGGCCAGAGAGTTGGTGGCGGTCTTACGAAAACGATGAGGAGAATAAGTTGCAGAAGTCTGTAATAATTAAAGAAAATGTATTAACACAATTCTATTATTGACACATTATAAGTCGATCATGGACCATTAGTTCTTTCGTGGTTATAATTTGCATTGGAAATAAAATGTTAAATGTTAGCAACATTATTGTGAAAATTCCTGGAAATTGTTGATAGGTCATTCTACTAAGGATATCTGGGTTGTGTGGATTACAACTTGTGTGTAAGTATGCAATTGCTGTTGACTGTTATCTATCTATCTATCTATCTATCTATCTATCTATCTATCTATCTATCTATCTATCTATCTATCTATCTATCTATCTATCTATCTATCTATCTATCTATCTATCTATCTGGTCATTCTACTAAGGATATCTGGGTTGTGTGGATTACAACTTGTGTGTAAGTATGCAATTGCTGTTGACTGTTATCTATCTATCTATCTATCTATCTATCTATCTATCTATCTATCTATCTATCTATCTATCTATCTATCTGTCTGTCTGCCTGCCCGCCCGTCCGCCCGCCCGCCCGCCTGCCTGCCTGCCTGCCTGCCTGCTTGTCTGTGTGCCAGCCTGTACCTCACTATCTTCCAGTCTCCCACAAACATATCTGCCGTGTCCTATATATATATATATATATATATATATATATATATATATATATATATATATATATATATATATATATCCTATTCTTTTTCTGTATTTCGCCTCACCCCTCTCTTTCTCTCTGAGTCTGATTGTACCGCCCATCTCCCGCCACACACACACACCCCCCCCCCCGCCCGCCTGTTTATGTTCAGTGTTTGGAGTCAACAGACATCGCAAGCACAGACGCAGCCAGAACCAACTGACTTTATTTGTTGCTACACCAGCAGGTCTTGAAGCCTGCTCCTTGTGTCGCTGCTGTCAAACACTTCAAACAGACACCATTCCTGTTGTGTAGAAATAAGGCAGCCACAGGGCAACAAGGGAGACTGGTCGCAGTCAAACCGTTATTCAACTATAAGTTGTCTCATGATATGTTTGGAAATAAACATTTTCTAGGTCAAAACATCACAAGATGAGGTTGCTGGCTTCTTACATCTCTGCCTTCATTTCCCACTATAATATCAGGTACTTCTTTAACGATATAGACCACCGTTGACTTATACTGATCTCACTCTTCGAGGTCCCGAGGTCAGATCCCAGGTACGGACATAATTTTGCACATATATATTCGAGCCGGTCTCCCTAGCGAAGAGATTTACGACTTTCGCCGTAACCCCGTATATTCTCGTGAGTAACGCAACTGCTCCCGAATCGGCAGCGGTTCGAGCCGCGCTGGTAACTTACGGGGGTATGTGAGCAGCTGAAAAATGCTGATGTTGACTGCAAAGTCCTGTAAGGGATATGTAACATTTTAAAATTTTTTTCGAGTGGAATTAAAATCTCTAGCATACAGCTTGGCGACCGAACGCACAGGCAAGGCAACATTTTTGGCTGTAATGATTCATTGTGTTGCTTTATCCTGTATTTGGTTCCTCTGGTACAGTCGTGAGGAGACAGCGAAATATTTCAGCAATAAATTGTGCAACGTAGTGTCTCTATCTTCATTATTAACATTACACGGCAACCACTCTATGGACCACTGAGTGAAAAAACAAAAATACACACCGTTAAATTCATACAACATTGCAGTTATAATCAAATTTCAAGCTAACGAAAGAAGAAGGAAAACTTTGACATCATCATAATCCCGCGTCCTACAATGTGGCGTAGGCGTTCAAGATTCTTCAAAGATCCGAACCTTGGTGTTCTGGATCAAATATATTGATTACATTCCTCCATGCCATCATCTTACATTGTCAAACATGATCTCTCTAGGTCTGCCTCTACCTCTTCTGTCCTTGATCTTTCCAGCTGTCACGATGTTCTCCAAAGCTGTGTATCTCGACAGCTGAGCACAGAATTGTGTGTTTTTGTTGCAGTTGTGATTGTTCTACTTTCTCCATCAAGTGAGGCTGTCACGATGTTCTCCAATGCCGTTCTTCTCAACTGTTGAGCACAGAACTGCGTGTCTTTGTTGCATTCATAAGCTATAATCATACGCAGTGCACGAGACGTATTAGCAGGTGTATGGACTACGCTTGGGTTAAAGGCGAGCGAGCACAACACCAAGAAAAGGGCATGCCTGTCGCACTCCTGTTTGTACTCTCACGAGTCTCCTTCAGGCAATAGTTGTTAGTTACTCAGCCTGTCCAGCCTATTCACCGTAGGCAACATGCTTCTCAGAAACGGCATCGTGGCTGCCCGTAAGCTCTTAATGTGTTCGGTCGCGTTCCATGATTCACTGCCATATAGCAGAACAGGTTCTATAAGTGTCAATACTCTCTTTCTGACACTCAATGGTTGTAACTTACTTTACAGTTCATCGCAGTAAGCCTCCACATTGTTTTAAATGTTTATGATTTATTAGCCGCATTTACGTTCAGTAATTTGCCGTTGCTTTATGAGCGATCGACGTTTATAACATTGTATGAGGTTGCGCAAGGCGGTTTGCATCCAGATTGCCCGCAGCTGTGTTTTGAACGCGGTGTGCGGGATTGCGAATTGTGTTCTTAATCCTTTCTCATGTCTTTGCCCGACCTATTCTTTGTCGCATGTTAAAGATGGCAGAAGCGATCGCCATTAATTTACAGAAACCAATTTTGTGCAAACAGAAATACATGACAGTGAGTTTAAAATTACCGTGGTAGACAATTGGAATTTCTGTGTGAATATGTGTGCTGTATATTTCAGCTTGGAGGATTTATCTAATTACTTTAGTTTATGTTTTGTGATTTCTGCAGTATGTACCTGACGAGATGCAGTGAAATAATGCAGGCAATAAATCGTGCAATCAAGATGATGAAGAAAATAGTGATGATGATAATGACGATGGTGATGATATTAATGATGATGGTGATAATAATGATGATGATGGTAATAATGACGATGATGGTGGTGATGATGATAATAATGATAGCTTACATATGTGGTGTCCTCCTCTCCTCTCTGTTTTTCTATATATGATTTCTATAAATGCAGATAAGGTGCCTATTCTCTAGAAGTCGTTTTAGATGGAATCGTGGGTAATGGACATTGGTACATTCTCGATCAATTGTCATCTACTGTCTATAGTACCTTGCGGTGTAAGACACAAAGGAAAGGGGGGGGGGGGGGTGGAGTGTCTCTTGAGCCTGAGGCATTAAGGTCGCCTAGCTAGTGCAGTCGTCGATAACTCTGAAGGTTAGGGTTTTCGTTTTACCCCCGACAGAAAAAAATCCAAACATTACCGAGGTTTCAAACCCGGGTCTACCAAAGGATATCCTGGCGTTCAAGCCACTTGGTCAGCCTCTCATCGATTAATGCAACATTGTTTGCTATATAGGACAAGTTGTGTTTCCATGATTTCCGCTGATCCTGAAGTGATGGACTTTCTTGTACAGATCACTCAACCCAGTGGTGTCTCTTCTAGCTCAGTGGTTCTCAACCTTTTTTGGCCCGTGCCCCCCTTCACCATATTTTCAGAACGTCATTCCCCCCCCCCCCTTCCTATAAAAAATTTGGCCCGTAGCCCCCTCCCCTTTCACCGTATTTTCAGAACGTCATCCCCCCCCCCCATTCTTTCATATTTCCTATCTAATAAAAACCCACCCCTATACAGTATACGTAAAAATGTAAGGTAAATTTAATAGCACATACTAAAACAAGTCTAGACATCCACATAAAACATGATTTGTGGGTCCACTGTCTTTATAAAATGAATTTTAGAAGGATGAGACGTATTTAACTTTAAAGTATGAAGGGAAAAACAATATCAAGTAATCGGTTCTTGTATTAACGCGATCTTGAAATGGTCTTCATTCCCCCCCCCCCGGAAACCCTAAAATCCCCCCTTGGGGGGGGGGGAATTCCCTACCGGTTGAGAACCACTGTTCTAGCTGATCTCAGATTGGTGGACACTCTTGAAAAACGACCCCATGATTTCATACATGCCGTTGATTCCCGATTGGTGGACACTCTGGTAACGGAATTCCGTAAAGTCATACTTTGCGGTCATCCTTTAGTAATGTACATTGTTGTAAAGGGATTCCATAAAGTCATACATTACCCAGTGCTTCGAGTAATGTATGTTGTTGCAAAGGGATTCTGTAAAGTCATACTTTGCCCAGATCTGTACCAGTGGCGCTAATACCATACCTTCTCACATAATTTTGTTGCTAGTGATGTAGAAACCCCATCGAATTCGGTTGTTCACTCATGTACGACTTTGAAAATTCAGCTTTTTTTCCGCCCCTAAAGGCAAACAGTACATTCATTCTGAGTATGCTAGTGAGCTCTCCAAGTTGTGAGTTAATCTCTTACATGTTTATTGCGTCACTTGGAGGGAAAAAAATACAATAAAGCCTATATTTTTCCATGAACAACTGGCACAAATGGGCTAGTGCTATCAATATTTCGCTGCCGACTTATTTGCCAGATGAACGCATGCAAAAGAAAATTCCCTACGGGCAGCTGTAAAAGCAAACAATAACAGAGAAAATGAACAGTCGCGCCTAAGATTCAAAGATAGTGCTTGAGACATTAAGATGTTGAGCGTAGACAATAATCTGGGACCACTGCACGCATTTCAAAGGACATTCAGTATGGATGCCCAGGTAGACAGTAGCTAAATACTGAATGTCGCGCCTTTTGTTCATAGATGCGTTTAATCAAGATATAGACATGATGGGCACAGCCGCAACAACCTTTGAGGGAAGGGCTTCTGGTGGGACCACGTGTATATGCACTCTGAGGAATCTTCTCGAAAACGGTGAAAGGAGAATACAGAGCTGAACAGAACCCGCCCAGAGGTACGCCAGTTTATGAGGCTGGAGGTTTCCTGTTCGTGAAGCTTATCAACCCATTGTAGGATGTCATTGGAAGAGGCTTTGAGCGCACCGACTGCCTGTAGTTTCCCATGTCTCTGATATTCATTTAAGAAAGGCTGGACTTATTCTGGAAAATGAGTGGGAAAATTATTTTGGAAAAACAAATTCCAAACACACGGAGAAGACAACATAAGACAGAGATTAATAATATGGGTAGGGAATGGGAAGAGCTGTGGGAGATAGCAAAAGATAGAACGGATTGATATTAGTATGTTGAGGGGATAAGAAGGAGAAGAAGAAAATGTGACGATGAAGAGGAGGAGGAGGGGAAAAGGTGGCAGAGGAGGAGGAAGAGAGAAGCTGGTGGAGGAGGAGGAAGAAAATGAAGAAGAAGAAGAAGAAGAAGAAGAAGAAGAAGAAAACAACAACAACAACAACAACAACAACAACAACAACAACAACAAATTCAACATTTGTAAGAGTACATTTTCTTCCCCAACGTGTGCCTGGAGACACACGTCTGAGAACCACTGGGATGGGGAAAAACTCACCTTTCTTCACAACAATACAATAAAAATCAACAAGGGGACCGCAGCTGGATCAACAAATATTAATGAAGTAAGAAGCAACCCCGAGTTCTGTCATCACATGTAGTATTTCTGCCTGTTTAATTTAGCATTTGCCTCTTTCTGCCCCAGAGATCTGAAGCAAATCTTTCATTACCGTTCATATTTACAGTACTAAGAACATCGTCCAACTCACTACAAATGAAATGTGTCAACAATATTCACTTTGTTGTTGCCTGCCAGTCTCTTTTACCTTGAAGTAAACGCAAAACAAATGAAGACTCGCATCAATTAAAATAATATTTAGAAGTTGCCTTCAAAGGATAATATTTTGCAATGAACGGTCAGACTGGGAGAAAGTGCATTGATTTTTACCAGCACTGATGTCTCGCCTTCTTGCAGTGTGCAATTTCAGTGTTTGATTATACTCTTTGAAGATCTTATTTGCGTGGTTCCGTAGGGGACTTTTAATCTACATTTGCTGGGGCGTTTTCGCACTTTCATCCTCTGTCTGTGTTGTGCTTTTTGTTTGATTATCAACGCGTACGTTTTGTCTACTTACGTCAGATTTTCATCTTTTTATTTATCTTCTCATAATAACGGTAATTTGCGCGTCTCTACGGTTGAGATAAAGACACAGGACAAAGATATAGGATAAAGATATAGGACAAGTTAAGAACTGCATTATTTCAAATGAAGAATATTTTGTGCAATAAGTCCTAGTCTTTGAAAGTTAGAAAAAGAGTTCTTGCATGTTACATAGAACCAATTTTAACATAAGGCTGCGAATCTTCGAAAATTAGCAAACAGGTTACAAATTCCCTAGAAGTGGAGATGTGGTTTTATAGAAGAATACAGAAAATTAATTGTACATACAAAATGAGCAATCTGGAGATTTTGAGGGAAGCTAAGTCGCAAATACAACTCATAACAAACATCAGAAAGAAGCAGTCATCAATTTTTTTGCCACATTATGAGCAGACGAAAACTGGGATATATTGTGACAACCAGAAATATTTGTGAAAAGAGAGATAGAGAAAGGCAGCGAGTGAAAATTCTTGACAGTCTTGTATCATGGCACGGAAGAGAGTCAACACACGAACTGATCCATACCGTCGAAGATTTCAATTTGTGGAGAAGCATGATCGCCCATGCCTGCTGGCGTGGATTATGACAGTAGAGAAAGGCAAAAAATGTAAGTTGCTTAGACAAGCATTGCAAAAAAAATTAAATTGAATAAACTTCTATTAAAGATAGAAAAAAATAATGTATGCACAAACAAATCAGTGAGCTCGTGGGAAGAAAAATAAAAGTAGAAACATGGTGTATGAAATCAAAAACAGAAAAGATATTATTGGAGGCAACTGCAATAATGAAGAGATGGAATGAGTGTATAAAATAATTATATGATGGAGAAAGGGAAGAATTAACAGAAGAAAGTAACTTAGAAAGGTCACCCATTCTAAAAGAAGACGTCGCTGACGATATCAAACATAAAGAACGGAAAAAGCGCCGGGCTAGGTGGAATCACAACGGAAAAATTAGAATAGTATCCATTCTATACCAGTCCCCCTGCCTCATGTCCCGTGTCCACCTCTGTGCTGATCGACCCCATCCCCCACTCCAAGGAAACGTGCTTCCACCACTGCTCTACACAAGCCACTGTGTTATTTATGTCGCCGAATGTTTAGGTTTCCGAGACATGGTTCTGTGCACGGCACAGTTGTCTTCGATGTTAGACCTTGTAGAATTCCATACTGTGTATTCTTCATTGTCCGTTGTGTTCTAACAACGGCGGTGGCCACACCAAGGGCAACAGTCTTGGCTGATTGGCTAAACTACATGAGTGAAGTAGGGGTAATGCCCTACTAAACTGGGAATGTCTATCCCTAGTACATAAAAGACTAGGACAGTGAACAAGGTGGATGGATCTGTAAAGGTCTATTGCTTAGAAAGAGAAACATCAGAGTGTGTGGCATACATGAGACGTGTTCAGGACACACTAGTGAACGTGGCTGAAAATCGTGGAAGAGAATGGGACCTCACCACGTAATATTCTAAAGACAGCAATGGAAATACAACGAAAGGAAAGAGGGGTTCTAGAAAACCTGGGAAATAAATAGAATTGATGAAGGAAATAAAAAAGAGCCAAGTTAAATATTTCGACCTCGTAAAATTGTATAACACTCTTTAAAAACAATACTGGAAGGTAAGGTTGAAGGAAAGCGATAAAAATGTAGGCAACGATACAAGCGGAGAGGTAACATCAAGAGATGGACGAACAGCAGTCTGACAGAATGTATAGTCAGGGCTAGAGAGAGAGAGAGAGAGAGAGAGAGAGAGAGAGAGAGAGAGAGAGAGAGAGAGAGAGATGGTGCTGGAAATCCACTGCAGCCAACCTTCATTGTGAATATGGCACCTGATGGATGGATGGATTGATTGATTGATTGATTGATTGATTATTTGTTTGATTCTAAGACGTTTTCTTTTACGTTAGAATTGCAATTGTCCTCCTATTTCTCAGTATGGATGTCTATTTTCTGTTACATTAGACAAGCAATTGTCCTTCTTTCTCTCAGTATGGATGTCTTTTTTTCTGTGTCTCTATATGTTGCCAGCCCCATAGTGAAGGATGCAATTCGTAATCCCTTATACTGTTTTCAAAATACAGCTGCGAACGAATTGGAAGCAGACCGCCTTGCGCTGGTTGTCATACAATGGTATGCGTGTCGGTCGTTAGATAGCAATGGTAAACTAGTGAACGTAAACTTCTCAAGAAATCACAAAAGGCCAAAAAATGTTGGGGTTGACAGGAGTGGGTCAGAGTACCAGCGGAGCAGTCAGACTTGTGCAGAGTTATAATCACATTGAGCTAGGAGTGAAGGGAGTGGCCAGCAGGGGCCACGGAAGTGGAAATACAGCAACTAATTCAGGATAATGCCCCCTCGTGATGTGATTATCTACACAGATGGTTCGGTGTCGAGAAGTAGGAGACGTGCCTCGGGGTTCATAGCAAAAGCTAATGGCCGACGTTTGGTGCAGGAGAGCCTGGCATATGATACCACAACATCTAACTTAAGAATGGAGGTGGAGGCGGTCACTGCAGCTTTCCGCTGGATCGAGAATGCTATACCCACACACATCGTGATTGTAACTGACTCAAAAAGCATGCTGAGGAAAGTGAGGACAGGCATGCTTCGTGCAGAGTGGCTTGCTTCGCTTCGGAGATCACGGGTGACAAGCATCGCCTGGATTTTTTCTCCGGGGCAAGCCGGTGTGCTGGGGAATGAACAGGCGGAAAGATTGGCTGGCTCTGCAATATTTGGTGGAGTATTGATGCATGACAAGGCAGACGTGGTTGCGGCCTTGTGGGAGCACGTGTACACCTCGGAGAAGCATATGTATCATCATGGTCTGGCAAGAATGAGGCAACGAGGAATGACGAGGGGATCTGGCCGACGCTCGACGCCCAGAGGAAAGGCGAGACGGACATATAATCAGATTGCTACTGGAACTATTGGTGTTGGAACTCTTCGCTGGCTGCTGAGGATGGGGACGGAGCGCCTATGGGAATGCCCAGAATGCTGTGATGTCGGTTCCTATATCAATCAATCAATCAATCAATCAATCAATCAATCAATCAATCCTGTATAGTATACACAACTAACTAACATTTTAACTACAAGTTTAAGATTGTGCTCTCGTTGCCTCACTCATTACATGTTCTTTCTTTGTTTCAATATCTGTGTGTACTTTCTGCATTAGACTTTTCGTTCTTCTGTACTGTTCTCAACATTTTATACAAATTTTACTTGTTGTTCCTGTACACGAAACAGATCTTTTTGTCTCCATTTTGTTCTCCTTAAATGAAAGGGAGTTTTTTTGTCTTCCTTTTTTAATTCCTATATTAAACAGCGTTTTATTTTTCATTCTTTCTCTTTGTCTAAAGACAATTTCGTTTTCTCTACATGTCACGAATGTTACATTGGTTTTTTAAACTGCAATTTCAAAATATTTTTTTTTTTAAGTTTTGTTTGGGGTTTGTTTTTCATTCTAAAGCGTTTTATACGTCTTCCCTTTTTCACAGAACATTAGACTAGCGATGATTTCTTTATCTACCTATGTATCTTCTTCTTCTTCTTCTTCTTCTTCTTCTTCTTCTTCTTCTTCTTCTTCTTCTTCTTCTTCTTCTTCTTCTTCTTCTTCTTCTTCGTCGTCGTCGTCGTCGTCTCGTCTTCTTTCGAGGTAAGTGCATCCCTCCTAGTTAGGCCCCCCCCCCCAGACGTCAGTAAGTCCGACTTCGGCATGCATGTGTCTCATGTGTGTTTCCTCTAGACAGATTCCACCCAAGCTAACCGGCTGTATCCACCCTTAGGTAGGGTTTTGGTACCTAACAATTATGCCAGGGAAGCGGCCATACTGTCTACTCTTGCAAATTAACGAGCACGACTTACTTTTCGCCCTTATCCGAGAAAGAGGCAAATGAAACTAGAACATTATACACAACAATAAGAAAGAGGCAAACAGCTGTTTTTGGTCATGTGATGAGACGAGTGGCATTGAAGAACATTGGACAACTGGAAAGATCGAGGGAAGAGAGGCAGAGGAAGACCAAGAGAAATGATGCTGGGTGGATTGCGACGGTGGCATGAAGGAATATAAACAGCAGAGGTGATCCAGAAATCCAAAGACCGAGATCTGTGGAGAGTCATGAATGCTCACGACAGCCGGCATGGCACCTGATGATGATGATGATGATGATGATGATGGTGATGATGATGATGATGATGATGATGATGCTGATGATGATGATGATGATTCTAAAAAGTCCAGGCAGGAGTGTCCTCATGACCTTCGACGTCCCACTTAAAATTGTGGCATTTGATTGATCTATCCTTCATTGACCACGAGCGAGAAAAGAGACCTCTACACTTTCCATCAATACCACTAGCGTCAAATTCTGTCGCGGCCATTGTTTTGTTTTTGTCTTATCTTCGATCCGTCATGGCTGAGCCGCTGGTCTTAGTAATATTTGGATGTTTGTTTGCTTGGAGACTGCAGATGATTGATTGGACTGTCGAGGTCAAAGAGTTCAATCAACAATTCATTATCATCACGTGCCGTACCGATAAGCATGGACGGTCATCTCACGGTCACCAGATCCTGGATCATGTCTGTGTATTTGTCCCGTTTATGTCATATGGCCAAACCATCTTTTGCCATCAGTTTTGCCAGCTGTCCCTAAGTTTTCTAATGTATTTCCTCTCATCATTTCCCCAAAAATTCTGGACTGTCTGTGTCTAATTTCAAATTAATGTATTTTCTTAGTGAATTTAACTGATAAGTCCCGTGAGATGATTAATGGTATTAAGCGACTTCCCCTATCTGCCTTGGGATATATCTGCTAACACATTACAACTGTTAAGTCACAACTGTGACACACCCATACTTCCCGTTTTTGACCATCCATTTTGTTTGGTCTAATCAATCAATCAATCAATCAATCATGTGCCATGCCGGAAAGCGTGGGCGGTCGTGACTCGCCATTTCAGTCGATCACCATAGTCGTGGATCAG
>OY992879.1:81698550-81936050 GCA_963921405.1 Cepaea hortensis
AAACTTTGGTTATTCCATGATCCCATTCTCCTATTAAAAATGTATACTTTTCTTCGCAATGGCAATTTTAACGGAAAACGAAACATGCCTCCAGCGCCCCTCATTTGATCCTACTCAATTGCTCCCGAGATTTGCAAGGCATTAGCCTAATGGCTTTATAGCCCTGGAGTCACGTTTAGTTTGTTTCGTTTGTTTCTCAATCAGTGATAGAAAAACAAATGCATTCCGAATTTTATGCTCATCGTCTAATCCGTGATTCCATTCTTCGCTAGAGATGGCGGGGGTGGGTTGTAATATTTTGTAAAGATATGTTTGGGTGTTCAACTTAAAGACCCGAGTAGAAGTCGTCTGGCCGAAAGGTTAAAAGCACTCGCTGGTAAATTTCTGGTGCGATTAGAGCCAGGTAGAGGGTTCTCTCTCTACACCTGTCACGTGGTCGTAAACGTTGACTTATCGTCCTTACTTGGGGAAAACAATTACGAGTATCTCAAAAGTCAGAGAAGGGTTCGCCTGATGGCTAGGGACACTAGTAATAGGGGACTATGATCGATTTCAAAAGCGAGCAAACGCAAAGAAAAGACCCGAGTTTCTTGACCAACAGAAGGGATTGACTTTTGCTAATGTTCGGACACTCAGTGGACATATTGAGTAATAACTGCTCTGTCAATCCTTGATGGAGTTTTTTAAAAGATTTAGTAAATCAATATCCCGTTCATCTCTTCTGGGTTAACATTAGGATATACACTTGATATTTATTGTAAATGTTGCACTGTTTCCCCTCCCCCCTCTCTCTCACTATTGTCTTCTGTCTATCTGTCTCTCTCTGTCTCACTCTCTTCATATCTCTCACTCTCTTCATCTCTCTCACACACTCTTTCTCTCTCACTCTCTTCATCTCTCTCTTCCTCTCTTCGTCTCTCACCCTCCCCTCTCTATTATCACTGTCATCTCAATAGGAGTTATTGAACATAATACGTTCAATTAGACTTTTGCAAGATAAAAAAACATCACATAAACAGTTGTCAATTGGAGTCAGAAAAATAGTGATTAAGTGCTGTATAGAACTTATCGTATTGTATGCGAGTCAAACATGGAGATTAAACAGACAAGCTGAGAAACATCTAATGGCAGTGGACATGTGGTTTCTGAGTGAAATACAAATAATAAATACAGACAGAAAAACAAATGGAAAATTACTTTAAGAAACAAATGAAACAAATTGCAGTACGGTGCAGTCATCCCAACCCAAGGTTGATTATCCAGGCAATTTTACTTTAGTAGTTTGCTATTGCTTTCTGAACGAGTAGTTAACATTGAAGTTCAACTGAACGGTGTAGGGGCTGAACCCGTCGTCAGCAGAGCACCGGCATTTTAAGAGCGAGACCTCTTATCCTTTCGATCATGCTAACCTAATATGTTTTATTGGCGTTAGTAAAGTCTCAGGAAAGGTACAATGGCGACAAGATGAAGCGTTACTTTTCGGAGGGACGCTATTTAGTGTTTTTCATTGGATTTCGTGTGATTTCCTTTGGATTCCCTGTGAATAGTGTTTCCCTGTGGATTATGTGATGTTATATTGTGTTCCTTTTATTGGAAGTTTTCAAAAGAAGCCACGGAAGGCAGGTGGTGGATGTAATTTTGAGGGCAGCCGACAGATATTTGTGGGTCATGGCCTCGAGTTACACGACGGCAGGCAGACGAACTCGTCTTGAGTCAATGGCTGCGGTCTCCGACCAGTAAGGTCACTGCCATAGAGGAAAGCAACGGCAAACTACCTCTTTAAAAGTGCCTAGTATATCATGATTCGCTTAAAGACCGATCATCGCAAGGCAAGGACAGAGACGTTAAAATTAGCAACTTGGAACGTTAGGACGTTAAACAACGACGGAAAATTAGAGAACATAACACAAGAAATTGAAAGGGAAAAAATTAATATTTTAGGTATGTGCGAAACGAGATGGACAGGAGCAGGCATCAAGATAGAGGAAGATTTCAAGATTATTTATTCTGGAGGTGAAGATCGTCATAGGGGAGTGGCAATTATTCTGGACCGGAAAACATCAAAATCTATTCAAGGATATTGGGCCGTGTCGGACAGAGTTCTACTAGTTAAATTAAGTCGCAGACCTTTTAGCATAAATATTATTCAAGTATATGCCCCAACAGGAGAATCCAGTGAAGATAGTGTAGACGAATTTTATAATGACATAGAGTCTGCCTTAAAGAAATGTAAAAATTCAGAAATAAACATCATAATAGGGGACTTCAATGCAAAAGTAGGAAATCAAGGAGATAGATACACAGTAGGAAATTATGGTTTAGGAGAGAGAAATGAAAGAGGATTCAGACTCGTAGAGTGGGCAAAAGAACAGGAAATGATTGTAGGAAACACCTGGTTCAAACAACACCCTAGAAGATTATGGACATGGAGGAGTCCTGATAGCAGGATTAGAAACCAGATTGACTACATTCTGATTAGCAGAAGATTTAGAAACGCATTAACAATAGCAAAAACAGTTCCCAGTGCTGATTGTTATAGTTACCACAGATTACTCACAGGAATATTGAGGATAAAGTTGAAGAAAGTCAAGTATATAACAGGAAACACTAAATATGATTTGTGTACATTGAGTAATGACAAGGAAATACAAAACAAATTTAACATAGAAGTACAGAACAGATTTGAAATTTTGTCTGATCTAGAGATCCAATCCAGGATGTGGATGATCAATGGGAAACGTTGAAGAATTCAATCAATGTGGCTGCAGAAACAACTATTCCAAAATTAAAGAAGGTGGGTCGTAAGAAATGGATGACTGAAGAAATTTTACACCTCATGGAAACAAGAAGACTCAACAAAAATAATTCTGCCAAATATGAAAAAATTCACAGACAAGTCAGAACATTATGTAAGGAGGCAAAAGAAGCATGGCTTGAGGAAAAGCGCTTAGAAATTGAAAGCTAACACAACAGTCAAAATACCAAATTAGTGCACAAAAGAATTCAGGAACTTACTAATAAAAGAACAAGTACATCAACAGGGTGTCTAAAAACTGAAGATGGCAAAATCATAATAGAAAAAGACCAGATTCTACAGGTATGGACAGATTATGTGAAACACCTTTATGATGATAACAGAGACGAACAGTATGATATTAGATTTAATAATGAAGGACCGCCAATTTTGGAGATGGAGGTTCGAAATGTTCTTAAGCATATGAAAGCTGGCAAGGCCCCCGGTGCAGATAACATCACAACAGAAATGATTAAAGCTTTAGAAGAATTTGGACTAGATCAAGTCACCAGACTACTGAACACAATATATGATACTGGAGATATACCTCCTGAATTATGTAACTCTATATTTATTGCAATCCCAAAGAAATCAGGAACCCTGGAATGTGATCAACATAGAACAATTAGTATAATGAGTCACATCACAAAGATTTTGCTAAGAATTATCATGCAAAGAATGAGGAAGAAGATACAACCTGAAATAGGGGAAGAACAATGCGGGTTTGTAGAAGAAAAGGGTACAGTAAATGCTGTGTATATGCTGCGAACAGTTATTGAACGTGCTATAGAAGTAAACAAGGATATTCATCTTTGCTTTATTGACTACACAAAGGCTTTTCAAAGAGTTAGACATGTTAACATGGTGGATATGCTTGCAGATCTACAAATTGATGGGAAAGACATTAGACTTATAAAAAACATATATTGGAAACAACAAGCTGCAATAAGGATTGATAATGAAGTGGAACAGTATCAGCCAATTAAGAGAGGTGTTAGGCAGGGATGTGTGATGTCTCCAGATCTTTTTTCCCTGTACAGTGAAAATATTTTCAGAAATGTAGAGGATATAAATGGAATCAGCATTGGGGGACGAAACATCAATAACCTTAGATATGCAGATGATACAGTATTAATTGCAGACAATGCGCAGGACCTGCAACAATTAGTAGATGCGGTTGTTGTACACAGTGAGCAACTGGGGTTAGAATTAAATTGTAAAAAGACTCAGGTTATGGTCGTCAGTAGGAAGGAAGAAGTGCCACAATGTAATATACAAGTAAATGGAAATATTCTTCAACAAGTGAATCGGTACAATTATCTTGAAACAGTTATAACATCTGATGGGAGATGCTTGAAGAGATTAGAACAAGAATCGCCATGGCGAAAGTAGCCTTTAGCAAGATGAAAACCATTCTGACCAATAAAAAGATGTCAATTGAAACGAGAAAAAGAGTGTTGAGGGGATACATAGAGCCTGTTCTTTTGTATGGATGTGAAACTTGGACAATGAGCAGTCAAGCTGAAAAGCATCTGATGGCTGCAGAAATGTGGTTTCTGAGGAAAATGCAAAGAATACCATGGACAGACAGAAAAACCAATGACCAAGTACTACAGGAGACAAATGAACATCGTAGACTGATTAGAGAAATTAGACGTAGACAGTCAAAATTTTTTGGACATGTTATGAGAAGAAATGGATTGGAGAACTTAGTGACAACTGGCAAGATAGAGGGGAACAGACCAAGAGGAAGACCGAGAGGAAAATACCTGGATGGCTTGGCCACATGGCATGGACGAGACAGGAACACTGAGCTGATCCACGACACTGGTGATCGAGTGAAATGGCGAGTCATGACCGCCCACGCTTTCCGGCATGGCACATGATTGATTGATTGATTGAGTAAAGTCTCACCACACTTTGTATGTAGAACAAATTTGAAAAAAATTATGACTTCCATTGATAACACCATTCTGATTAGAGTGCAAAGAATTACTCCGGCGGGCGACAGCCATTCACTGCACATTGCTCCATGATGGCCTCTGGAGCACATATTTTGATGACATCATGTACTTCATTTTTCAGATTTGTTCTACATGCAAAGTGTAGTGAGGCTTTACAAACACCCTATTTTTTTTTCTTTCAAATCTTTGTCGTTCCCCTATGCGTTGTTAATGAATTTTTAGACCAAATTCTTGTGATCTCCCGGAAATCTTTTAAATTCTCTTGTAACTAAGCATACACATGTTACATTTTTGATGCTCTGTGGCTCGTGTGTCTTCAGTATTTCCCTACATTATGGTTTTCACTATATTATTTTATCGTTTGATGAGACCAGAGTACCTGGTCTTTTTCATGCGTGTTGCTGCTAGTAGCGCCCTTTTTATATTCAGTTGTGGTGAAGTGCTTAGGAAAGCAAGTCGCAATCTCGCATACCGCGTTCGAAACAGTTCCTAGCGATTTGGAATTATCCGTCTTGCGCTGGTTTTCATACAATAGTATGAATGTCGGTGATTCAGAAAGCAATCGCAATCTACTAATTGTACACCTGCCAAGAAATCTCAAACAAGCAAAAAATGATGTGATTGACTGCGAGTCTCTAATGATAACAACAATACATCTGAAACAAGATAAGCCGCAGAAGCTGCCAGTTCAGCAAAGCAATGCTCTGTCACCCTATCGGAGCTTCGATCCTAGACCAGTTGCCGATCAAGGCTTAGGTACTGAACATTAAACTTCGATGACTGAAGATGACTGGACGAATACCCTAGTATTTTTTAAAAGTTGTATATCCCTTATAGGACGTTGCAGTCAACACTAGCATTTTTCAGCTGTTGTTGATGTCATTGGCAAGATTGCGCTCACAGTTTGCCATTGCTTTCTGAGCGACCGGCTCCCATACCCCGTCAGTAATCAACACGACGCGATCAGCTGCCGAATCTCGTGCAGCTGTGTTCCTCACGTGGATATACGGAATTACTGAGAAAGTCGTTAACACCTTCACCAGGGAGACGGCCGCCCTAGTATAATGAGCGCAAATTACTCGCTTTTACTTAAAATTTACATCCTGAGATATTAAGAGTAAAAGACATTTTCCTTGTTCTCTGAGTGCTAAAGACAATGTTTATCTGCCAGTAATGTCTGCTTAAATACGGATTGCTGTTTCTGTCGGGCAGAACAGACCAATCAGTTACAATTTTGCTGTCTTCAGCTGTGTGGGGTTCATCATTACAGTGAAAATATAGGGCATCCGTTGGTCACGAGTGCTGATTTAAATCTGTCTGTTCCAAGTGTGTTGTTATGTTGATTATGGAACCCGCGGTTAGAAAGAGATAATAAAGTCATTGTCTTGTCAGACCGAGGAACTGGTAAATGGAACTAGAACAGAGACATTTAATGCAACATAAGATAATAGCTTTAAAAATAATATGGCACCACTTGAAGTAATAATTTGAACAGAAACTAGCAATGTAATATTCAAAGTAACAACTTAAACAAGTAGTATAACATGTAAAGTAAGAAACAGTTAAAGCAATACATGAAGTAACCATTTGAATAGAAACTAGTAATATAACATTCAAATTAAAAACTTAAACAAGTAATATAACATTCAAAGTAAGAACTTAAATACGTAATATTGCATTCAAAGTAAGAACTTAAACACGTAATATAGCTTTCAAAGTAAGAAACATTTAAATTAACAATTTAACCAGAAACAGTTAATGTAACACTTACAGTAACAGACGATCGCTCGACAGTGCGGTGAATATGGGTTCGAATCTGCATGGGGTCAAATTTCGAAAATTGACCAAGACTTCCAGGGTAACCCAGCCTAAAATGGGTACCACGAAATACGCTGGGAAGTAAAGGTGCCCAGAGTGACACTGACCACATCACCCGCTGAGTGCCTGGTGATCTGTAAACATGGGAGTCTGTAACACCATATGTCCCATGCGCTTTTATGTGCGTAAACAGGTCCTGGGTTGAGTTGAGTTTATTGGAGTTGAGTTGAGTCAAGAACCGACTTCACTGCACTCGGGACATTCCCATAAGGTCTCAGTCCTCATCTTCAACAGCCAGTGAAGAGTTCCAATACTAATAGTGCCGGTTGCAATCTTATTATATATCCGTCTTGCTTGACTTTTGATTGGACGATACCCCCTGCTGCCGCATTCTCTCTGGATTATGACTACTGTATACTTACTTAATTAGCGTAATAACACAAATAGAACAGTTTAATGTAACGTTTAAAGTAACAATTAACATAGGTACATTTCGTGAAATATGGTAAACTTTCTTTCTTTCTTTTTCTCTCTTTCTGTTTCTCGGCCTGCCATCCGTCTATGTTTCTTTCTCCCAAATATTCTTCTTTTCCCATCGTGTCTTCTTAATTTCTTCCTATCTTTATCGGTTCCTGTCTTTGGTTAAATCATCTTATACTACATTGTATTTATTCTCTCCTTCCTCTTTTATTAATTTGTTTCTTTCATTGTTTCTTTCTGTGTTTCTTACTTTGTTTCTCTCTTTGTTTCTTTGTGTCTTTCGTTCTTTCTGTCATGCTTCATTGTTCTTTTTCTTTATTTTTAACTTCCTTCTTTACTTTCTTGCTAGTATCCTTCTTTCAATTCTTTCTTCTGCCTTCCTTTCTCCCCCACACTCTCTCACACAGTGTGTTTAACTTTACAACGCATCCCCGGTCACAGCGACCTCGTGAGACACTTGCTGAGACAGAAGCCACAAAACAACAAAGGCACAGCGCTTGCACTATGAGATCATCCGTACAGATCATCAGAAACAACACAAAAGAAAACTGACTGAACAGATGCGCAAAGAAAACGACAGGGTAAACGCCTCACAAAGACACGCCCCAACCAAAAGTTCACAGATTCAATGCCAATCAAAAAGTAGGTGTCAACCAAAACAAAAATCGATGGCGGAAAACAGGAAGTAGGGGTCTGTCACAGATACGACTTAAAATGTGTTAATATGATAGCGAGATGTATTATATGTACAATTAATATTTACAAAATATATAATATGGTTGTGCCGACTCCGTGGCCGAGGAGTTAGCAGCTTTCTCCGCTAACCCCGAATACTCTCGTCACGTGACGCGACGAGAATTAGCAGTGGTTCGAATCGCAAAAGTGACTTATGAGAGTATGAAGCCGGTCGCTCAGAAAGTCGTGGCGTGCTGATGAGCGTAATCTAGCCTAGGAATCAACATACAGCTGAAAGATGCTGGTGTTGACCGCAATATCCTGAAACAGGATGGAAACGCGGGGGGGGGGGGGGAATAATAATATGGTTGTATAGGGAACACTATTGTATTGATAGTTTAACTATAATTTGATATATAAGCCCTTAGCGGCTAGGGGAAGTTTGAATGAGACGATTTATCATCCAGTGACGATCTATCAGTTAAAGACAATATCCAGGCCTTGGCGGAAAAATCCCGTTTCTAATGTCCTAGTTGAGAACAGGGCATGCAAGGGTCAACACCCATCAAAACTGGATCAATCCCCGACATGCACCCATGCGCAGACATTGTTTTCACCCCTACAAAACAATGAATCGCGTTCTTGTCAAGTGCTTTCAGCTTTCAAACGCCAGGGGAAAGCTACTACAGCCGTCTCCAAAAGTTAGTCACTCACTCAATGGGTCCATGGAACAGCTGTGGAGGGCCTGCGCCTTCTGAGCGATGGTTGTTCAGCACCAGAAGTGGACAGATCAGCAGCTTAGGGATGACTGTTCTTGCAAGAACGTTTTCTGTTACCCACTTTAAGCTGGGTCAGTTTCAATTGTCCGGCTCAAACTTAGAATTATCGGATGCGGTATTATTGCAGATTTTCCATGTGTTTGTAATACATATATTTTATGCTGTTGTCATTGTTGTCTAATATTAGCATCATAAGCAATGTATGAGTGAATTATTGTATGAGAGCATAGAGATAAGAAGAAGAAGAAGAAGAAGAAGAAGAAGAAGAAGAAGAAGAAGAAGAAGAAGAAGAAGAGAAAGATGATGATGATGATGATGATGATGATAATTATGATGAGATGATGATGAAAGAGAAGAAGAAGAAGAAGAAGAAGAAGAAGAAGAAGAAGAAGAAGAAGAAGAAGAAGAAGAAGATGAAGAAGAAGATGATGATGATGATGATGATGATGATGATGATGATGATGATGATGATGATGATGATGATGATGATGATGATGATGATGATGAATGAAGAAGAAGAAGAAGAAGAAGAAGAAGAAGAAGAAGAAGAAGAAGAAGAAGAAGAAGGCCAGCATGCTAGACACGACACTACCGCTACTGCCAACCCATCTCCAGCCTGAAGAATTATTATTGCCCTAGCGACTCTCACGTATCTAGAACAGATCCTTGTCGTTGTAATGAAAGAGACGACGCCTGGACAAATGGCACAGCCTTGCAAAAGAACACGGACAGAATCCAAAACCCCGGCGAACGTACGTTGTTTGCATTGTAAATGATCGCTTTCCTCACAGACGGAAAAAATCGGTATCTTTCCAGTCTCTTTCCATAGATCATCATCATGTTTCATGCCGATACTGTCGCATGATTGCGCACTCCGTCTTGTTCACTGCTGCACATCACAATGTCAAAACACACTTCTCACTAAGGGTTTGCACTAGAGAGAATTGGGATGCTAGGAATGTGGCGTCAACAGTATTAATAGCTGTGACACCCAATGATGGACAGATCATGTGGTTTAAGCCCGTTCTGTCCATTGGTTAACCATTTCGCCCGCGAAATATTCTGGGTCCAGCGACGCTAAATTTCGGCACTTGCAGAGCGACCGGCCAAGCATCTAGATGTGGTTTAGGTCTCTGTATGTCCCTCATCCTGATTCAGAAGGAAAGCTTCAGACGAAATCATGCCTGAGTTTGTTTATTTCTGAGTCAGGTGAGGATGGCGGTGTTCGCAGATTGTCATGATCCAGAGTTGCAGATCATTGTCCAATAATGTACTCATGATCCAGAGTTGCAGATCATTGTCCAATAATGTACCATGGGACTGCCAATCATGAGCTGCTCAGTAAGATCTGTTGTCAGGAGTTGATCTGATCAAAAGTCTTCTTTGAGCTTTGCTTCCTGGAGAAGTGACAACATAAGTGATTTGGGGAGACTTTCTAAGATCATTAGGATCAGTTTTATCATTCACAAAAGACTTGAGAATTTTTAATATCATGGCTGAAGTCTGATAGACAATTTTATAAGGAAAGACTGTGTCATATAGTTATGCATTCCAGAAAGTTCTCCGGGATATGTGTAGACTGTTTAATTCCAAGTTTCACTTAATAACTCAAACTGAAAGTTCACAAACAGAACATTTGTGTAGTGCAGAGACTTTGTTAGGAAATCAGAAGGGGTACAGTGATGAAATGCCAGAACTGCCATGAGAGTTTTCAGGAGTTCTAATCTCCATTGTGTCTTAGAAAAGTATTCTGGAACCAAAGTGGTTTAGTTCATATGTCATAATGCATCACTGGTTTACTTCCACAGGTTTTTTTTTTATTTTGAGTAATAAACCAAAATTAACTGTTTCTGCATTTTTCTGTCAGTTCATTGTGGTGTGACAAAACTTGTCATTATTATCTATGTGTTTAGTTAATGTAACTACTTCACATAAAGGTAGTATCTGGAACTACAGGTGACTGGGTAAACACTAATAGACAGCTAAATTCTGTTCTATTGTAATCTCCCAGGTTCCAGTTTACTCAGAAAAGGGAACTTTAAATTTTATTAATTCCTAGGACCATTTCACCTAAAAGGGAAAATGTTCATAGGTGGGGGACGCTTGAGCTAATTAAGTTTCTCTTTTCGGGAAGGAAGATTTTGGAGGGAAGAAATTAATTTTCCTGGGAAAACCCCTAGATTTCCAGAGCTATTATGGGTCACTTTGGCTTCCAAGAACCCATCCCCTCCAAATGAAATCAGTCCCATCCTCATAGCTGTACTTCATTGTGGGGTAAGTCAGAGTGGGTACTGCTTCCAACTCCCAACATGTCACAGATACCCGGTCATGTTTGGCTATCTCACACGATCACTAGAGTCTTAGATCACACCTGTGTACTTGTCCCAACTATGCCATGTGGCAAGCTATCTAAGTATTTGTGTCGTTGTCTTCCCTTTTCGCTTTTCCCCATCAATCGTGTAACTAAGTTTCCAAGGTTATTTCTCCTCATGAACCAAAAGCAATGAAAATATTTTCAGAAATGTAGAAGATATAAATGGAATCAGCATTGGACGACGAAACATAAATAACATTAGATATGCAGATGATACAGTATTGATTGCAAACAATGAACAAGATCTGCAACAATTAGTAGACGCGGTTGTTGTACACAGTGAGCAGCTGGGGTTGGAATTAAATTATAAGAAGACACGGGTTATGGTCGTCACTAGGAATAACGAAGTACCATAGTGTAATATACAAGTAAATGGGGATATTCTTCAACAAGTGAATCGGTACAATTATCTCGGAACAGACATAACATCTGATGGGAGATGCCTTGAAGAGATTAGAACAAGAATCGCCATGACGAAAATAGCCTTTAGCAAGATGAAAAACATTCTGACCAATAAAAAGATGTCAACTGAAACGAGAAAAAGAGTGTTGAGGGGATACGTAGAGCCTGTTCTTTTGTATGGATGTGAAACTTGGACAATGTGCAGTCAAGCTGAAAAACATCTGATGGCTGCAGAAATGTGAGTTCTGAGGAAAATGCAAAGAATACCATGGACAGACAGAAAAACGAATGACCAAGTACTACAGGAGACAAATGAACATCGTAAATTGATTAGAGAAATTAGACGTAGACAGTCACAATTGTTTGGACATGTTATGAGAAGAAATGGATTGGAGAAGTTAGTGATAACTGGCAAGATCGAAGGGAAGAGACCAAGAGGAATACCGAGAGGGAAATACCTGGATGGCTTGGCCACATGGCATGGACGAAACAGGAACACTGAGCTGATCCACGACGCTGGTGATCGAGTGAAATGGTGAGTCATGACCGCCCACGCTTTCCGGCATGGCACATGATTGATTGATTGACCCAAAGCAATCATGACTGTCTACTGTTAATTTCTCTAAGGTTTTCATTTGTTTCTTGGAGGACTTGATCATTAGTGTTCAGTCCCTCCATGATATTCTAGGTTAGTGTTTCAATACAATGCACCGGTGCGGATAAAACAATCTGATCAGACCATCAGACTATACCAGAATCATACGTGCTATACATATACTTTTTCTGTGTAGCTTCCCTGCTTTAACATGCAATCTGGCAAGAGGCACGTTCTACCTGCTCTATCTGATTTCCAACGTCCAAGGAATGTTTAACCTTCGTAATGTTCGACCGGACTCTATGGCGAAGTGGTTGCCGACGCGATTCGTAATCCCGTATACCAGCGTTGGAAACACAGCTGCGGGCGATTTGGCAGCATACCGCTTTGCGTTGGTTTCGCATTGGTATCGGTGCTGGTCGTTCAGAATGCGATGGCAAACTACTGAATGTAAACTTGCCAAGAAATCACAGCGGCAGAAATGTTGATATTTACTGCGATGTCCTGTAAAAAGGGTATTCACACACAAAAAAGCTGTTCGACAGGATAAGAGCGCTCGGTATTAACCTTCCTGTGAGCTGATGGCAATGTGGGCAGTACAACCCCTACACCGGCATTACGCTGGACTTAAACATTGAGTTCTCGTACAAAATGCAATGGCAAACTGCTGAATGTACAATTGCATAGAAAATAATCATGAGGCTGTTTGCAACGTCCTGCCAAGGACATGCAGCATTGTCTGAACGTGATCACAACCGGCGCTGTGACTATGGGTCAGTGAGATGCACAATTTCATTATTCCCCCGACAGACCGAGTCGAAAGTTCGAAGTCAGCCCCGAGCGATTTGGAAGCAGAGCGCTTTGCGTTGATTTAGATGGTATACGGCAGTTCAGAAAATAATGTCAAACTACTGAACTAAGTTGCCTAATACATCACAAACAACCAATACATGTTGGGGTTTACTGCAACGTCCTGCAACAAGCGTTAACGCGTAGACGCGACATCCTGGTGTTGTGTCCTTATCAGATGAGGCTTTATTTCAAATTCACACCCCGGACAAAATGTTATTCTAAAAGAACAACGAGATCAAAGGAGCTGAAAATGCCTTGTCTCTATATCTCCAGTATAAATAATTAGTTGTTAGGGCACGGCTTCTGAGCTCGGAGAGGGACAAGAGAGCCCTGCGTCACAATCGCCGTGAACATGGCACTTTGTACAGTGTCTAAAGAGAATTCTTTCTCTACTCTAAGCTGACTCTGAGAGGAGCCTCATAATCAATCAAAGGCTAATGGTTCAGACATACGGGGTACACGCAGTCTTCGAGAGGATTGACACCTAACAATTGATCCAACCCACGCACCCACCCCCATCGATCCACGCATCCACCAAACCTCCACCCACCGCCCAACCAACGAATCAACCAACCAAACAACCCACCCACCACCTAATCAATCAGCCAAGCGAACAACCCACCAACCAAACGCCTCTTCACTCTATATTTCCAATATAAATAATGCGTTGCTTGGCCCACATTGAGGGATTGGGGGGGGGGGGGAAGGGGGGGGGGGGTAATATCCCGCTGTTCACGTTCTGCCTGTCGTTTCCTCCTGCAGTCCCACAATGGGTGCCTTCTGTCCCAGTTCACAAATTATGTGTGTGTATTAGTCACTTCTTTATTATCTCCACTCTCAGCCTCATTACCAGCACACACACGTACACAAACACACACACAGACACGCGCGCGCGCACGCAAGCGTACACACACATCAATCAAGCACCACCACTCACGCACATACTCACACACATTAACTCATTACACACAGACTCATCCTCACACACGTCCGCGCCTGCGTTGTCTGTGACATTTAAATCAGGGAAGTATTTTGAAAATTGGCATCCCCCATTTCCCCGCTCTAAATCCTCTAACGTCCCTTTTATGTGGTCTGACCTAGTTAAAGACCTGGGGAAGAAATGTCAGTTTTTTTAATGATAGTAGTTAAGTGTCGGCGGAGACCGCGCTGAGAGCACGTGTTCAGCTTACTGGGTGGTGTGGCAATCGCCATGTGCGGTGGCTGGTTGCTAGATTGGCTGGTTGGTTGGTTGGTTAGTTGGATGGTTGGTTAGTTGGATGGTTGGTTGGTTAGATGGTAGGTTGGATGGTTGGTTGGTTAGATGGTAGGTTGGATGGTTAGTTGGTTGGTTGGGTGGTTAGATGGTTGGTTGGTTAGATGGTAGGTTGGATGGTTGGTTTGGTTGGTTGGTTTGGTTGGTTGGTTAGATTGTTGGTTGGTTAGTTTGGTTGCTTGGATGGTTGCTTGGATGGTTGCTTGGTTGGTTCGATCGTTGGATGGTTGGATGGGTGGTTGGTTACATCTTTGGATGGTTGCCTGGTTAGTTGGGCGGTTGGTTGGTTGGATGAATGTATAGTCCAATGTATAGATAGATGGACTGATGGTACATTGCTTCGTTGGATGGATTGACTGATTGATGGTTGGTTGCTTGATTGGTTGGTTGATTGGTGGGATGGACGGACAAATGGATGAGTGGATGGTTGTTTGATTGAACTGATGATTTGCTAGGATCGTTGTTTGAAAGGATGGATGGTTGATTGTGTGATTGAATCTGTGATATGCTATGATCGTTGCTTGAAAGGATGGATGGTTGGTTGTTTGATTGAATGGATGATTTGCTAGGATTGTTGTTTAACAGGATGGGTGGTTGGAAGGATGGCCGGTTGCATGCTTGGTTCGCTGGAATGATGGGTGGATGAATGGATGGATAGTTGGTTGGCTGGTTGGTTGTCTGTTTGATTTAATATATAATGTACTAGATTGGCTGCTTGAATGGGTGAATGGATGGCTGGATTGATGGATAGATGGATGGGTGAATGGATGCTTGAATAACTGTCTTAGCTGATTCTCTGCCAAGGACCAATTTAATGGCGAAAAGTAACATCCCTTCTCTGCCATGCACCACTATAATGGCGATATGTTGACAATTCGTTACTTGTTTCATTTCGCGTAACTTCCTGGAGTTTAATGCAAAGTAAATGACGTTTTGCACCGGAAAAAGGTCTCTCATTCGAAAATACAGGACGCGACGTAGCAAGCATCCCGAATTTGAGCAGAATTGTTAGTTAAATTGTGGTTACTTTTCTGATTTTAGAAATAACAACGTCCTCTGGTTTGCGGCCTCGCATATTTACATTAGATAATAGTTTTAAACAATTTTAGGTTATAATTATTCTGATTTAAAGGTTGTTTGTTTTTGTTGTTGAAAGATTCTAAACTGATGGCACGTGTTTATTGTGGTTATTCATTGCTTTTAACGCTTCAGCTTCTTGAACTCAGGATAAGTCTTTTTCCTCTTTAGTTGGATCGCTGCAGCCCTCTTCCAACGGAAAGTAGTTTTTAGATGTGACAACTGGACTTCGGAACCAACAACAATATATCCTGACCTATCACAGGGATCACCATTATTTCCGGTGCATTTGAACGCCTACACCGTGTGAGCAAATCATAGGACTGGGGGAGGACATTGTCGTATGCAGACGATGTTTTAGATCATCAGGGTAAGGATAGAGGTCAGGTTGCTGTGGAACTACAAATCGAACTCAATCGCATAAGCACCTGGTGTGTTGAATCTGCGGCAATGGTCAACCCAACTAAGGCAACAGTGACATGGTTCTCTTTGAATAACCATATTGTCAACACAGCAACGCCAACTGTAAATTTGGGTTCAGAGACTGTGGAAAGAACGCAGGCAATGAATTACCAGGGGATACGATTTGATCGAAGCCTCGCTTATACTGAGCACGTAGACCTGGTGATAACAAAGGCCGAGTGGGGCTTGGCTGCGATGCGGCTGATGGCGACGGGAATCTGTGAGCAGTTCCATCTATATCTTCTTTACGAGGGTCTGGTCCTTTCTGTTTTGAAGTATGCGATGGCGATCCTGACTCTCAGCCATAAGCAGACAGAAAGGATGGAAAGGATACAGAACGAAGCTATGCGTATTATTCCTGGATGTACAAGAGATATAGCATGCAGGGCGATGCGCTACCTTCTTGATTTTCCAACCATGAGGGACAGAATACAAAATTGCCTAGCACGTGCCTACCTCAGAGTCAACGCACACAACATCCATCCACTGCATAGCGAGATTAAGAAGGTAAAGGGCAGCAGGTTAAAAAGAGGAAAGTCGTGGATTGGCCAAGCCGAAGATATTCTTCCTGCCGGATTGTTCACTTGAGGACTTAGAACCTGGCGAGGGGTGGGTACAAGTGCCAACAGAGTGCTGTACATCTTGTTTAGTGTGCATCCAACTAGACAGGAAATGCAGACAAGAAAATCAAGCTGCTGTGGAGGCGGAAGTACAGGCTCTGATCTTCGAGAATTCTTTTAGAGGATTATGCTGTCATTTACACGGATGGGTCAGTCGTTCGAGGCGTGAGAAGTTCATGGGCCTTTACGGCTCAGGCCGGAGGGACAATTGTGAAGCAAGAGTCTGATGCTTTTGCTTTGACCACAAGTAGCCTGACTATGGAAGTCATGGCAGTAAGTAAAGCAATAACACGGCTCGAGACACAGACACTCAATCGGGCTTGTGTCCTTAGTGACTCAATGAGTATGCTCAGGAGGATAGAGATGGGGTGGGTTCGAAGAGAGTGGTTGCTGTCTCTAGAACGGTCTCGGTTGGCAAAGATTATTAGTTTCATTTTCTTTCTAGGGCATGGGGTGTACAAGGAAATGAGCAGGCTGACAGGCTTGCAAGTAGGGTTACTGTGGAAGGCGGACGAGCCATGGACAAGGCAGACATTCTGAATGCTCTACGAGAAGTAAGTAATTTACGAGAACCAAGCGATGACTGTGAACCTACAACCATGGTCAGGCTGCGAGAACAGAAAGTTAAAAGAGGTTTGGCCAAACAAGAACACTGTGCAGGAAGCCAGAGAAGATTAATAAACCAACACAGAACTGGTCTCGTGAGCCGCTACACGCTGCGGGATTTGCTGAGGAGGGGATCCGAGCACTTATGGACTGAAAGATTCTATGTTCAATGAGGATGATCTGTCGACTAACTAATTAACTAAATAGCTATTATGGTTATTCAGTTAAAATAAATTATTTATAATGGAAAACAAAACTAACCGTGAAAGTTTGTTGTCATGTCGAATTAGGCTTGCTCTAATGGGCCACGCTTGTGCCCCTAAGTTTGCTTTGCCTATCACAAAGTATTTAAGGAGTATTTTAATAATTAAATTAAAAATAATAATAATTACAACTACATAGAAAATAGTGTATATGTTGTTTCTCAGCACAATCTGCCTCGTGTATTCCTGACATTTTCCATTTTGTGTGAAAATGATGTGCTTCACAAATATGATGTTTTAATTGTGTTTTATTGGTGTTGTGGAGCAGTTCTTGTGATATTGGTGAAGAAAAGTGGCGTGTTTATCATTATTCAGTAAATTTAACAGGATTTTCTTCAAAGGATAAGAAATAACGACGTGGTAAGTGGAAATTTTCAATACGTTTCACCCCTTTTATTTAAATTGTTGTAACATAATATATCTTTATTGTTATAATTTTTCTGACATCTCACATAATTAGTAACACTGTACCCTGTGAAATATTCTTTAATTCGATATATAATACAATATATCTGCTACCATTTTAACAATTTTTAAGTCATTATTGTGACACACCCCTACTTCCTATTTTCTGTCATCTTATCTCTGTTTGGTCAGGACCCACTTTTTGTTTGGCAGAGAATCTGTGTTGCTGCATGTAGTACCTTGGGGTGTTAGGCATGGTGGGGAAAGGGGGGGGGGGTTGAGAAATTAAGGCCGCCTGTTTAGTGCAGTCGCCGCAAACTGTTCGGGTTAGGGTTATTTTTTATTTTCCCCGACTACCAAAAATAATCAAATAAATCTATATCTATAAAACAAAGTGTATGTATATATGTATGTAAATATGTATGTCCTTTATTTGTTCGCGAACGGCCCATCCGATTGAGATGAAATTTTCTACACGCCTTCCTTTCATTCCAGAGCTGTCAACTGTCATAGTTTTTTTTTCTTCTTCCTCCTCCTCCCTCCTCCCCCTCCCAAAATACGTACGTAAATATATGATGATGATGATGAAAGAATCCCCGAACCAAAACGCTAGGGAAAGGGAAGAAAATGACGTGACTACACAGAATCGTCACACGGCAATCATCATCATCAAGTGCCGTGCCGGCTGGCGTAGGCGTTCATGGCTCTCCGTAGATCTCAGTCTTTGGTTTTTTGGATCAACTCTGCTGCTGATATTCCTCCATGCCACGGCAATATCAATAACAATTCATCTTTTTATGTGTAAGGAAGTTATCTACAGTCGTGTAGAAGGGAAGAACTAGACGAGTATGAATTCGGAATGACGAACTCTCTCCTCCTCTCTTCTCCTCCCTCCTCCTCCCTCTACCTCCTCCCTCCACCCTCCTCCTCTTCCTCCTCCCTCTCATCCCTCTCCCTCCTCCCTCCTCCTTCTCCCTCTTCCTTCTCCCTCTTCCTCTCCCCACCTCCTCCATCCTACTCCTCCTACTCCCTCCACTCCTCCCCCTCTCTCTCTCTCCACTCCCTCAGCCCCTCACACCTACCAGCCCCGCCTCTTCCTCACCTCCTCCTCCTCCCCACCCTCCTCCTCCCTTCTCCTCCTCTTCCTCCTCCCTTCCTTCCTCCTCCTCCTCCTCTACCTCCTCCTCCCCCTACCTCTTTCCTCCTCCCTCCTCCTCCTCTTCCACCTCCCTTTCCTTCCTCCACTCCTCATTCTCCCTCCTTCCTCTCCCTCCTTCCTCCTCCTCCTTCCTTCTTCTCCCTCTGCCTCCTCCCTCTTTCTCTCCCCTCCTCCTCCCTCCTCCTCCTTCTCCTCCTCCCTCCTTCTCTCCTTCTCTCCCCTCCTCCTACCCTCTTCCTCTTCCCCTCCTCCTCTCCCTCCTCCATCCTCCTCCTCCCTCTCCCTCCTCCTCCCTCTTCCTCCTCCTCCCTCTTCCTCCCTCTCCCTCCTCCATCCTCCTCCTCCCTCTTCCTCCTCCTTCTTCCTCCTCCTTCCTTCTCCTTCCTCCTCCCTCTTCCTCCTCCTCCTACCCTCCCTCCCTCCTCCCTCCTCCCTTTTCTCCCTCCTCCTCCTCCCTCTAGCTCCTCCCTCCTCCTCTCCACTCTTCCTCCTACCCTCTTCCTCTTCCCCTCCCCCTCCTCCCTATCCCTCCTCCTCCCTTCACATTCCTCCTCCTCCCCTCTTCCTCCTCCTCCGTCCTCCTCCTCATCCCTCCTCCTCCTCCTCCTCCTTCTTCCTCCCTCCTCCTCCCGCCTCCCCCTCCTCCTTCCTCCTCCTCCTCCTCTCCTCCTCCCTCCTCTTCCTCCCTCTACCTCCCTTCACATTCCTCCTCCTCCCTCTTCCTCCTCCTCCTCCTCCTCATCCCTCCTCCTGCCTTCTCCTCCTCCTCCTACTCCTCCCTTCACATTCCTCCTCCTCCCTCTTCCTCCTCCTCCTCCTCCTCCTCATCCCTCCTTCTCCCTCCTCCTTCTTCTCCTCCCTCCTCCTCCTCTCCCTCCTTCCCTCCTCCCACTCCTCCTCCTCCTCCTCCTCCCTCCTCCTCCCTTCACATTCCTCCTCCTCCCTCTTCCTCCTCCTCCCTCCTCCTCATCCCTCCTCCTCCCTCCTCCTCCTCCCTCCTCCTCATCCCTCCTCCTCCTCCCTCCTCCTCATCACTCCTCCTCCCTCCTCCTCCTTCTTCCTTCCTCCTCCTCCCTCCTCCCCCTCCTCCTTCCTTCTCCTCCCTCTCCGCCTCCTCCCTCCTCCTCCCTCTACCTCCTCCTCCTCCCTCTACCTCCTCCTCCTCCCTCCTCCTCATCACTCCTCCCCCCCTCCTCCTCCTTCTTCCTCCCTCCTCCTCCTCCCTCCTCCCCCTCCTCCTTCCTCCTCATCCCTCTCCGCCTCCTCCCTCCTCCTCCCTCTACCTCCTCCTCCTCCCTCTACCTCCTCCCCCCTCCTCCCTTCACATTCCTCCTCCTCCCTCTTCCTCCTCCTCCCTCTTCCTCCTCTCTCCGCCTCCCTCCTCCTCCTCCTCCCTCTACCTCCTCCCTCCTGTCTCCTCCTCCCTTCACATTCCTCCTCCTCCCTCCTCCTCCCTCCTCCTTCTCCTCCTTCTCCCTCCTCCTTCTCCCTCTTCCTCCTCCCTCCTCCTCGCCTCCTCCTCCACCCTACTCCTCTCTCCTCCTCCTAATCCCTCCTCCTCCCTCCTATTCCTCCCTACTCCTCCTGTCTCCTCCCTCCTCCTCCCTCCTCTTTCCTCCTCCACCTCCCTCTTCCTCCTCCCTCCTCCATTTACCCAAGACAGACAGACAGTCAGACAGATAGTCGGGAATAGGATCTTATATGACTACTTATATAATTTAAATGAGATGCTCTCCACCATGGGCTGGGCCGGGTCAGACAGACAGACAGACAGATAGATAGATAGATAGATAGATAGATAGACAGACAGACAGACAGACAGACAGACAGACAGACAGACAGTCGGGAACGGGAACTTATATGACTACTTATATGAATTAAATGAGATGCTCCCCACCAGGAGTTGGGCGATGCCGGGCCGGGTCAGACAGACAGACAGATAGATAGTCGGAACGGGAACTTATATGACTACTTATATGAATTAAATGAGATGCTCCCCATCAGGGTCTGGGCGAAGACGGGCCGGGTCAGACAGACAGACAGACAGATAGACAGACAGACAGACAGATAGTCGGTAACGGGAACGAGAACTTATATGACTACTTATATGAATTAAATGAGATGCTCCCCACCAGGGTCTGGGCGAAGCCGGGCCGGGTCAGCTAGTAAATAAATAAAAGAATAAATAAAATCCATCGCCTTACAGGTGATTCAAACCCGGGTTTTCCTTATGTGAGTCCGATGTTCTAGCCAATCGGCTAGAAGCCTCTCTGCCTGGGTATAGCAAGGTATAACACAGTATCAATCAATCAAGTGCCATGCCGGAAAGCGTGGGCGGTCATGACTCGCCATTTCACTCGATCACCATCGTCGTGGATCAGCTCAGTGTTTCTGTCTCGTCCATGCCATGTGGCCAAGCCATCCAGGTATTTTCCTCTCGGTCTTCCTCTTGGTCTGTACAGTATAACAAGGTACGATACAAAGTTGGCAGCCTGGAACATGACTGATGTACGATTTGACGAGGCTGAGTGTCGAGGGCAACAGGCGGTAGGTGTCATCAATCGCCCAACCATCAGCAGAATGTCAGTCAGGCAGCTGTGGTTGGGTGCCTTAATTATAGCCAGGCTGATCAAGTTGGCGGAGAAAGGAACCAATGAAATGACTAGTTCACTTAAAGAGCGCGTGTGGCTCCCTTAGTTACTACACTGATGTGGCTTGGGAGCGTAGAATCCGAAGTCTCTCTCTCTCTCTCTCTCTCTCTCTCTCTCTCTCTCTCTCTCTCTCTCTCTCTCTCTCTCTATCTCTCTCTCTCTCTCTCGCTCTGTCTGTCTGTCTGTCTGTCTGTCTGTCTGTCCGTCCGTCTGTCTGTCAAATCATCTTTTACAATATATGGTAAACATTTATCCAGAAGCAATGTCCTACTATGAGTCTCTAATTGCGCCATCATATTTTGCATATCTGAATGTATGGAGGAATAGGTGGCCAATTTTTGCCTCATCTTCGCAGGCGATGATCCCAGGCCTCGAGCCCGCAGTCGACTGTGCTAATGCTAACGAGTCCGCCATTTTTTCCACAACAAACCTAAATTTAGCTAAAGTACGCCTACCCTCATAGTCATAATGAGATCCTTTTATGCACAGGTCATCATACCAGGTTCAGTGCGGAGTTCTGGTGACATTTGGATAGTCGTCACTCTTAAACTCACCATGTTGCATAGCTGTGCCCAATTCCGACGTGACCTAGTTGTTGTCAGCCAGGTTAATATACTAGGCTCAGCTGTTTATTTCCAACAAAATGAATTATCCTGTCTGATCTGATTCGACCTACATTCACTTAATGGATTAGATCCTTGCCAGGTTTAGAAGTTTCCATCAAAGGCCGAATGGACAACAGTGCTCTTCTCAAACATCCTGTGTTCTGAAGATGATGTAGCAGGTTCAACCCCTATACCGGCCAGCTGGACTAAAATGTTGACTTCTCTTCCTTGACTTGGGGGAATAAATTACAAGTATCTCAGAGGTCGGAGTAGGTTCTGTAAATATTCTTTCGTTGGCTTGAAATTTGTCTATAACTGCATTGATGTCTCTTGTGTGAATTTCATTGTCTTTGTTAGTTCATTCGGTGGTCTATAGAGTTTATCTTCCACTGTTCTTTCTCTAGGCTAGAAAATTTGCTAGATATGTCGTATTTTGGGCAGCTTTAGAGTGTATGATCCGTTGTCTGCTGTGCACATCCACATGTCCACATGGCTGATTCGACAATCTTGAATGTTATATACGTGTGTTTGTGTAATCGTTTGTAACCTGATCTGAGGCACAGAATACTGATTTGTCCTCGTCTGTCCATACAATGATAATCGCCTTGAGCTGGTGTTGGTGGTTTTCTGATAGCTTGCTTGCTTGCTTGTGTTCGTTGGCTTGAGCTCCAACGCGAAGTCCTGTATGTCGGATGATGTCGGTATCAGTGTGATGTCATACAGGACCTGAGGTTTGCGTGAGTATCCGTTGTCCCATGTCTGGCTTATTGGTGTGCAGACTGGTGGTTCCTCGCCGTACAGGCAGACACTCTCCGACTTCGGAGGAAAGGTTTTCTGATTGATATGATCGTTCTTTTCTTTTGGTAGTATGTAAAAGGCATATCAAGTTCTTCTATTCCATATC
The DNA here is from genome assembly GCA_963921405.1 of Cepaea hortensis. Lineage (NCBI taxonomy): Eukaryota > Metazoa > Mollusca > Gastropoda > Stylommatophora > Helicidae > Cepaea > Cepaea hortensis. The sequence continues at coordinate 81,721,309 of OY992879.1, forward strand.
TCTTAGCTAGTCGGTAAACTCTCTCGTTTCCAGTTGCTCCGCAATGAGACGGTATCCATCGTATGATGATCGTACGCTGGCTGCCTTGTTGAGATAGTAATGACCGCAGCATTGGCAGTTTCCCAGACTGGAACGCCTAAATGTAAATCTTTTATAATTCGGTTGCTTGGTTGGCTTGTGAATTCTCTGAATGACTGTAACTTTTAAGGGTGATGCTTTGGCCTTCATATCCCTTGAGTCCTGGGAAGATTTGAGTGAAGTTAGTGTTGACATGTTCTTCGGGACAATAAATTATTCCATAAAAACCGGGACTGTGCCAGTAAACTGGGACGTCTGGCAGCCCTAAACACAGCACTACAAACTGGCTGAGATCAGTTCTCAGTTGGTAATATCTCCTACACTAGTTTTAGATGTTTCATTATCAACTCACTGGCACCTTACCGTCTTGATAGAATATAGTTGTTACATTGAGATTGAAAACCGTGTCAACTCACTGGCACCTGCTGTTTTGACAGATTATAGTTTGTTACATTGTAATTAAAACATTGTCAACTTACTGGCACCTGCTGTCTTGACAGATGATGGTTGTGACATTTGAGAATCAAGAACATTGCCATCTCATTGGTATCTTGCTGTCTTGACAGACTATAGTTTGTTACATTGTGGTTAAAACAGTGTCAACTCACTGGCACCTGCTGTCTTGACAGACGATAGTTTGTTACATTGTGATTAAAACATTGCCAACTCACGGGCACCTTGCTGTTTTGACAGATGATAGTTTGGTACATTGTGATTAAAACGCCTTGTCAACAGACCCCAGCCCAGTGCCTAGGGGAAGGTTAGAATTGTGCGATACACCATGTTTCGCAGTATTGTTAAAGCTGCGTTAATTCGTTTTTCCCTCAAACGTGTATGCTGTTCGTGTAGTATTCTCAGCAACACTTATTAGGGATGTGTAGTTTTGTGTAGCGATGTGAAGGATTTGTTGGGACGTTAAGTGATGTGTAGGAATGTGTTCGGACGTCTATGAATGTTAGGAATGTGTAGGGATGTGTATGAATGTGAAGTGATGTGTGGGGATAACTTGGAATGTCCAGGGATGTGTAGCAGTGAGTACAGAAGTATAGGGATGTGTAGTGGTATTTAGGGATGTGCAAGGATGTAAAGCTAGTCTCCGTGGCTATGGCGTTGCGGACGCGATTCGTAATGCTGCTTACCCAAGTTCAAAACACAGCGGTGACCGATTTGGCAGCAGGCCGTGTCGCGCTAGTTTTAACGCGTTGGTAGAGGAGCCGGTCGTTCAGAAAGCAATGGCAAACTACTGAACGTAAAACTTGCCAAGACATCAACAATGGCAGTAAAATGGTGGTGTTGACTGCAACGTCCTGTAAACCTATGCAACTTTAAAAAAAAAAATATGTAAAGGAATGTGTAGTGACGTACTCTGACTACTTTATAGGGTGTAGAATATGAGCCATGTATTGTGGAACGAGATGAGCAAAAATACTGACATTCTACAAGATCTGAACAAGGAAGAATTCTGTCTCACAAACAGTATCACGTCTCTGGAAATTGAAATACTTTGGCCATATTATATGTCCCAAAGATATGGAAATAACAGTGATGGAAGGCGTGGTTCCTGAACAGGCAGGGGTCGACCAGCACGAAGATGGACACAGGATATCGCAGGCACCGAAGGTATGAAGTTGGTTCAGGCGGGAGAAATTGCAAAAGATAGAGAAAAGAGATAGAGAATTTGTTTTCGGCGTGGCGAGATGACGTTCTGCAAAGGACTTGCTACCTCAAATAGAGATTATAAGCCGCGGTAGTTCTGGGTTAGTACGCTTATCTGTCGGCCCTGAGGCCATGCGTTTATATCCCCAACCAAGAAGGAGATTTGTGTTGTTGTTGTTGTTGTTGTTGTTGTTTTTTTTTTTTTTCAATTGACCTGGACTCCCAGGTCGTTCAGGCCTAAAGTTGGTACCAAGACATGCTCTGGGGACTCAATGCAACCGGAGAGATATTACCCACATCTCTCATCGTGTGTGTCTCTCAGTGGGGTTGTAGCTGCGCCGGGCGTATTGTAACCACCACGGTCATAGGCGAGTGTGTTACCACCCAGCCCCGTCTGTACTTAACTTGTTGGGTTGGCTTTTGTGGCGTAACCGTGTCACACACCGAGCAAGAATGACAGCATCATCAGCAAAGTTCCTCGTGACCCCTTTTCCAATCCAGTGCCCTTGATCCAGAGATTCTTGGATGTCACGTGAACCTCTGAAGAATATGGAATAGATCAAGTCACCAGGCTGCTGAACACAATATATGATACTGGAAATATATCTCCCGATCTATGTAATTCTATATATTTATTGCAATCCCGAAGAAATCAGGAGCCTTGGAATGTGATCAATATCGAACAATTAGTATAATGAGCCACATCACAAAGACTTTGTTGAGAATTATCATGCACAGAGTTGGGAAGACAATACAACCCGAAATAGGAGAAGAACAGTGTGGGTTTGTAGAAGGCAAGGATACAGTAAATGCTGTGTATATACTAAGAACATTAATTGAACGTTGTATAGAAGTAAACAAAGATCTACATCTTTGATTTATTGACTACACAAAGGCTTTCAATAAAGTAAGACATGTCAACATGATGGAGATGCTTGCAGATCTGCAAATCTTTGGGAAAGACATTAGACTCATTAAAAAATACAAACATAAATTGGAAACAAAAAGCTGACATAAAGATTGATACTAGATCAATAACAGCCTATTAAGAGAGGTGTCAGATAGGAATGTGCAATGTCTCCAGATCTGTTTTCAATGTACAGTGAAAGCATTTTCAGAAATATTCACAATAGGAAAGAAATCATCATTGGGGGACAAAACATCAATAACATTAGATAGCGGATGATACAGTATTAATTGCAGACAATGAGTAGGATCTGCAACATTTAGCAGATGCGATTGCAGCACACAGTGAACAACTCGGGTTATAATTAAACTGTAAGAAGACACAGATTATGGTCGTCGAAGACCATAGAAAAAAAAGTCGAAGAAGAAGAAAATACCACAAAATACAAGTAAATGGAATTATTCTTAAACAACTTAATCGTTACAATTATCTCGGAACGGTCATAACATCTAATGTGAGATGCCTTGAAGAGATTAGAACAAGAATCGCCATTGCGAAGATAGACTTTTGCAAGATAAAAAAAAAGAATACTGACCAATAAAAAGATGTCATTTGCAACGAGATAAAGAGTGTTGAGGTGCTACATAGAACCTGTACTTTTGTATGGATGTGAAGCGTGGACAATGAGCAGACAAGCTGAAAACCATCTGATAGCTGTGGAAATGTGGTTTCTGAGGAGAATGCAAAGAATAGTATGGAGAGACAGAAAAACCAATGACCAGTCCTACAAGAAACAAATGAAAACCGTAAACTGATTAGAGAAGTTAGACGTAGACAGTCACAATGTTTTGGTCAGGTTATGAGAAGAAATAAATTGGAGAACTTTGTGACAATTGGCAAGATCGAGGGGAAGAGAACAAGGGGAGGGCAGAGAAGTAAATACCTGGATGGCTTGGCCACGTTGTATGGTCGAGACAGAAACACAGAGCTGATCCAAGATTCTGGTGATCGAGCGAGATAGCAAAACATGACAGCCCACGCTTACCTGCATGGCACATGATCATTATGAACCAATGAATGGTTCGTTGTTTTTACAAACACTTATTTCTCTATCTACCTTCTCCCATCTTTCTCCCGCTCTCTCCTCTGTCTCTCCCAAATTTTTCCTCTCTTTCCTATTTTTTCTTTCTCTTATTTTCTCTTTTCATCCTCCCCAACCTATCTGTCCCTAACCCTCTCCCTCCCCCTCTCCCCGTTTCTTTCACCCCCTCTCTCTTATTTTCTTTTTTCACTCTCTTTGTCCCCTACTCCATCTCCCTCTATCACCATATCTCCTGTTGTTCTATATCTCCCTCTCTCTCCCTCTTTTACTTTCTCTTATTGTCTCTTTCCACCCTCTCTGTCCCTCCCCCTTCCCACCCGTCTCTCCATTTCCCTCGTTATCTCCCTTATTACGCTTTCTCGTTCTCTCTTGTTTTTTTCCTCTCATTTGATCTTGTTATTATCACTCTTTGTTCTCCCTCCCTCCCCCTCCCATCTCTTTCAAACTTATATTCTCTTTTCACTCTCTCTCTCTCTCTGTGCTCCCTTCCCATCCATCTCTCCCCTTCTCTCTCTCCTCACCTCTTTCTTTCGCTCTTCCCACATCTCCCTCTTCTCTTCCTCTCTCTCTCTTCATCTCTCTCTCTCTCGCTCTCTCTCTCTCTCTCTCTCTCTCTCTCTCTCTCTCTTCAGTGGCAGACTATACTGGGCTTGATCTCAGCAAAGGACAGCTCATTTTCGCCAGATATCTCACGATATCAGCCTCACTCCCCGCAACCTGCACAACATTTATAAGCATAGAATAAAAGCATAAATATACACACAGATGAGTGTAATCATAAACAAGCATTAAGCAAAAAGCGCGATACGACGTGTAATTACTACCTCTTAAAGGTTAAACATTATGGACAAAATTGCTACTTTCATACTTCTGTTTTGATCCACTATTGTTGTTCTTGCTTTACAAACTAGTTCCTGTGTATTATGGATGAACTTACATTCCCCCAAGGATTAACCTAAAACCCCGGCACTTAGATATTATAACAGATAGATAACTAATACGCACTTTTACCCTCCAGTTTAGCAAGCAAATAATCGAAGTATATAAATAAGCTATTACAATCTCGTCTTTTGAAACAAGGTGGAATGGCGTCTTTTGTTTTCCATTTGAAGCCATTAACTTGCCCGGGGTATATGGAAGGTAATCCAGACGGGCCGCATCTCTGCATTAGCGGACTGTAGGTTTAATGCCACATTCATTTCCATCTGTTGCTGATTCTAACGTGTACTACAAGAGATGTAGTTGAAGAGCTGGCTTCTGTGCTGCGGAAAAATAAACTAGTTTAGATGGTGTTTTATGAGTGGTGCAGCAGAAGGATTATAAACATACACTATGTTAGATGGTGTTTTATGAGTGGTGCAGCGGAAGGATTATAAACATAAACTATTTTAGATGGTGTTTTATGAGTGGTGCAGCAGAAGGATTATAAACATAAACTAATTTAGATGGTGTTTTATGAATGCTACCGGCTGTGGCAAAGGGGTGACGGACTCTTCGCTGGATGTTGAAGATGCGGAAGAAGCACGTATATGAATGTCTCGAGTGCTGATGTGTCGGTTCTTGACACAACTCATATCAGCTCAGCTAAACTCAACTCAACTCAGCACAACATAGCTCATCTCAACTCAACTCACCTCATCTCAACTCTACTCATCTTCAACTCAACTTAACTTAGCATAGGTCAACTCAACCCATTCCAAACTGTTAAAAGCATTGGATTCAGAGAAAGACTAGAAACATCCTGAAATATTGTACAATAATCCATCTTATGATGTAAATGTGTGTGTGTGTGTGTGTGGGTGTGGGTGTGTGGGTGGGTGGGTGTGTGTGTGTGTGTTTGTTTGTTTGTGTGTCTGTTTGTTTTTTTTCCCTCGCTCGCTTTAAACTCATGCGTAGTCCACTACTCCTAGTAGTGCTGGATTGAATTTTGCATGTTGATTAGCTTTCACTATTAACAGTGTCACTCGCCATCAAACGAACCCACTCTGACTTCAGAGGTACTTGTAATTTACGTCTCCAAGTCATGGACGAGAGGTCAACATTTTAGTCCAACTGTCCGGTGTACGGGTTGAACTCCTAACCTCGCCATCACCACACCGGATATTTAAGAACACGTGTTCTTATCCATTCGGCCATGGTGACCTCTCATGCAAATGTTATAGAAAGAGTCAGGCATGGTTGAGATCTTACGGTATCTGCTTGGAGCCAAGAAGTTATCGGGTTCCATACCCTAGCATAAAACTTACCATTCTCTCAAGAAATCACTATTTTGTTATATCACACGCATCCTTAATCTTTTGGGTAATGAGAATGAATACCAAACCTTCTCTGATAACGGCCTAAATCAGTACAACCCCCACCCCTCCCCCCACCCCAAAAAAAAGAAAAAAGAAAAAAAAGAAAACAACAACAACAAACAAAAACAAAACAAAAAACATCATACGAGAGTTGGAAATTGCAAAGAACAGACCGCAAGGCGACCGTGTTGGCAAAACTGATAGGAAAGGAAACCTACTCACATAGGACTCTCCATGAGGCGAAGTGATTACTACCCTTGTCTCGCACTCCGAAGCTTGTGGCTTCGATTCCAGCCTATCTTGTTCGGTTCACAGGTGCAATTTTCTCTGAGACTCCAGGGGCTTGTCGATGGAACTACGGTGTTCGTGCTTTGTGCTACTATTTCGATAGGCCGCCTTGGAATGGGACCGAGCCATATTGAATATTATGACAACTGGCAAGATCGAAGGGAAGAGAGTAAGGGGAGGACAGATAAGTAAATACCTGGATGGCTTGGCCACACTGTATTGTCAAGACAAGAACGCTGAGCTGATCCACGACTCTGATGATCGAGTGAGATGACAAAACATGACAGGCTATGTTTACCGGCATGGCACATAATGATGATGATGATGATGATGACGATGATGATGCTGATGATGATGATATGGGATATAATGCAACGTCTTTTACTCCCGTTAATACCTACCCACGGGTAGATAAAACACCCTACCTTGGAAGAGATGACGAGCCTGATACACAGGCATGCTGGAGTCGGACACACACACTTCCACATGGATAACTCTCCGAGGAGGAACATTTCCATCGAAAGAGGGGCTAAGAAGAAGACAAACTGCGTATCGTTTCTTAGGAGGTCAGTGTTGCCGAATGGGTGTTAGCGCTCGCTCCTAAACTTCCGGTGTGCTGATGTCGAGGTAGTGGGTTCAACACTTCACAGGTCAGTTGGACTATAATGTTGACTTCTCGGCCTTGACTTGGGGCCGCAAATTACTACAACCTCAGAAGTCGGAGTACATTAGCTTGATGGTAAGGGACACTAGTAGTAAGAAAAGCTAATCCACACGCAAAAGCATCAGACCATTTCACTATAGTCTATCCAGAAATGAATGCCTTCATTCACGATCAATTATTTTGAAAACTGACTGTTGCATCGTTATGAAATTTTTCTGCCGTCTTATATTTACCCCCACCCAAGGAATATGTCTTTGATAGGTCCAAAAACAACTTAAATCATCGAAAGCGGCGACATTTCTTTGATGTTTTGCTGAAAAACTAGTGATTTCTCGCTAACAAACTTAATTTTACGGTAATGAATGCCCCGCCAATTCACATGACAACAAAAGGCGTATCCGGATTCGTATGGGAGTGGGTGCAATAAAAGAAGTAGCTTAAAAGTCGACAGGGTCGGCTGCATTGCACCGGGTTTTTATCGCATATGGCTCAGTTTCTTTCCGCAGCGCGGAAAGCGTCGCACAAAGCACGAACTCCGTAGCTCCAGCGACGACCCTCGGGTGTCTCCGAAAAAATGCACTCGTGAAATGAAGGACGTGGTCCTGAATCGAACATACAACCTTCGGAGCCCGAGTAAGACGGTTTGACCACTTCACCACGGAGAATCCCGAGAGAGGTGCAATGTGTAATATTAGTAAAGACAGAATTTACAGAGGCATGGGGTAAATAATTTGTAAATTGACAGGAAAGTAGAAGGAATATATTTCTTACCTTATTTTTCATTTCCTTCTTGTTTCTTCAGCTGCTGGTTAATAATGTGTACACAAGTATTCATGTTAGCTTTTTATATTGAGTTCGTGAAAGCTTCCAAATAGCTATCCGTTAATGTGCGTATGGAATGACCAGAAATGATACCGCAATTTAGTCATCATGTTTCCATTTTTAAGGATCTGTTCAGATGTCTGTGTAGTTTGTTCACACGTACACATCGGTGACAGACCCGCTTTGAGTCTTCGTGAAAGATTGTCTACTCTGCTGTTTACCGTTCAGAGACTGAACATGATTACCTGCTTTGCACTATGAAAATAGTTGTCAGTGTCTCTGTAGTGGGCTTTCTTCATAACGACCAAGATGTTGGTCCTCTTTTCATTGAAGTTTATAGATTGGTTCGTATGCACGTGTGTTGTCCCCTAATTTGACAACGTGTTTGCTCTCACGTTTCTTGTTATGCCACAATATGTCAGTTTCCACCGCAATATTACTCTTCTGTTGGTATTCAATGCGTTTAGTGTGTGTGTGTTTGTTTTTTTCCAATACAGTTGTTTGTCACCGCTGAGGGCTTGCGGAATTGACAATTCATCACTGTGGAATACAAACTGTTGCCATTGACATTATGCTGATGATGTAATGTTTAGGGCCTGCAATTCGTCTGAATAGTTGGAGCAAAATATCCCAGTAAGTGTGTACGTAGTTTAAGGTCTGCGATCTGCTCAGACCTTAATCTGTGTCGGACGATTCCAGTAGGTTGATGATTGCTCTCGGTTGCATAAAATTCAATCCATCCTTTCTCCAATAGTCTTCTTCCTCTTTCAACACATGGTCCTCACATTTTTTCCAGTAACTTTTATCAATATTTAATAGCGCGGACTGGGTTAGTATCTTGACGTCAGACAATTTGAATGTAGTATTGGCAGCTGCCACCTGTCCTTTAATTTTAGCCCACACAAGTTCTATAGAGTTTACATGAGAATGATACGGCGGAAGTCTCAAGCATCTATGGCCACCATGCTCTTCTATCAACTTGTCGTTTTGATATTTCGTGCTTTTTTGCGCCTGTTTTACAAGGGACAACAACTGTAGCTTGAAATATGTTTCTGGAAATTGTATATTTTCCCTTCGGAGCCATATCTTTATTACTTCCTTTGTGTTCGATGCCGTAGGTATTTTGTCTTCTTGGGCAACAACATTGTGATATGATGCATTGTCCATGATTAGACAAGACGGTCTATCAAGGGATGGAAGTACTGTATTCTCGAGCCAACCTCTAAATACATTACCATTCATCTCATTATGATAATCCCTATTGTCTGTATGCTTTGATACGAACATGAGCCCAGCATTCTGTAGTAAGCCATTATGAGTACTACCAGCATAGGCTATGACCAAACGCTGTCCTTTACTACTGGGCACATAACGCTTTATCTTTCCATCCATTGATTGCCATTCCTTTTCACTTGTGTGGTGCGCATTGACCCACGTCTCATCCAAATAGACTATGTCATAATTTTCTTTGCGCATTTCCCTTATTTTACGTAGGTATCTGCTTCTCATGGCTTCTAAATGCTGTTGCTCGCAAAGGATATTTCTACCTCCCTTGTACTTTCTAAAAGTGAAGCCTAATGTCCTTATAATTTTCCACAAAGATGTTTTGGATAGCTCTATGTTATTGTTCTTTCTCAACAAAACCCTCAGTTTTCTTACAGTCACTGTTTCTTTGGCATCCATCATTTTTATAATAACCCGCCTGATGACATCCTTGTCAAAACTGTCTGCAATTGCCTTTCTACCTACCGTTTGCTTATCGCGTGTTGGTTTCATTCCAGATTCTTGCACCCATCGACGAAATGACCGTTTACTCAAACCCAATGCATGCACTGTTCTTTTTTCGGGATTTGTAACAGTATGAAACAGTTTCCTGCGATCAGCTTCTTGACAAAAATATGTGTACAACTTCATAGCGATGCTTTGAAGTGTACACAATTTCACTTTTAATCCCATTGAACAATATTCACACATTCAAATATTAGCTATTAATATTATATTAATGGTAAGATTTATTTATATATTTATTTATATAATCACGTTTCATGAAAGTACCCACATCGGAGACACCTCTGACAAATCCCATATAAATGCGCGCAGTCTATGCCAAAACGAAAACCGCGAGACAATTTCAAAAAAAGCGCGGATGCGTCTTGGTGAAGCTGTAATACTTTTAAAATGATGGATTCAATCTCTGAGCCGTAAATTATATACCGCATATAAACAAACATTGAAATCTGCTGTACAATCTCCAGAAAAAAATTTGTTTTGTTGGGTAGACATAATGATACGGTTATATGCTAAATCTCATCATTTTCCCTCAGTTGGTTACTGCGATATTGAATTTTATATTGGGGCAAAAAAAAAAGTAAACACACTATAACTTTGTTCCGTACAGTCTAGAATGCAGCGCCGTCTAACTAGGCCAGTACCAACTACTCATATTCTACAAGATGTCAACATTGGAAGCCACCACTCATATACAAAATCATATCTAAGAAAATAAATAAATTGGACACCCCAAATATTACACTGGATAATACAGACAGCAATGTGAAGCGACTGGAGCCGACAATAAAAATAACTGTTGAAACAAGATATTAAAGAAGTGTAGAAGAGGAAAGTTGCGAATCAGTCAATGCTAGTCATCCCAGGTGTTTGTGAATAATATTGGAGAGAAAGATTTATTTCTCATTCTCTTTCTGTTGGCGCTGAGGGTTCCAGGCGGCCGTGTGAGGCGACATCACTGGAAACCGTGAATGGCTGTCCAGGTTCCGTGGCTGAAATGAGTCATGGTGTTTGTATTTAGCTGTGCGGGTTCCCATGTCGATTCAGCCATATACGGTTACCAGTAAATATCTTGGGAAGTAAAGGCAGCCGTTTTGATAACGACCACACTTCCCACTTGCTCTATACAAATATGGGTCTCACATCCAATGCCCAGTCCGCCTGAGGACGTGGGAAAGGTTTTTTTTTTTCTTGTTGTTTACTTTACTTTACTTTACTATATTTAACTTTACTTTACTTTTACTTATCTAAATCTAAAATAATCTAAAATAATATGTAATCTGAAAGTTAGTCTTATTTTGTTTTCTTTTTTATTTGGGGGGGGGGGGGGGAGGGGAGGGGGGGGGGGTGTTCTAAATATTTTGTGTGTGTTTGTCATGCAGCTTTTGTTTTTTCATTAGTCTTTCACATAATTCTTTCTCGGTTGTAGATATCTTTAAATTAAATTTCAAAGCACATTGTAAGAGTGTAAGAAAAGAACGTTTCAATGATGTCCTACTTGTAATTAAAATAATAATAATAATTAGTATTCGGGTTCGAATCCTCAGTAAGATGTGAATTTTGTTTCCGTAGGGGACAAAAATAACACCCTGAACTGTACAGTTCGCGTCATCTGCTCTAGCCAGGCGGCCTTAAATCCACAGGTTCAAGACACCCTCCCCCTACTTATCCTACACCAGTAGATGACAATTTCACAGTATTATTAGTTTTAGTATTCCTATTATCGCCGGTCTCCGTGGCGAAGGCGTTGCTGACACGGTTCATAATCCCGTATACCCTCGTTCGAAACACATCTGCCCGCAATTTGGCAGCAGATGGCGTTGCGTTGATTTTGCGTTGGTAAGGGTGCCGGTCGTTCAGAAAGCAAAGGCAAACTACTGAACGTAAACTTCCAAGAGATCACAGTGGCAGAAATGCTGGTGTTGACTGCAATGTCCTGTAAAAAGGACATGCAAAAACATTAACAACAAAAATCAATCAATCAATCTTGTGCCATGCCGGAAAGCGTGGGCGGTCATGACTCGCCATTTCACTCGATCACCAGAGTCGTGGATCAGCTCAGTGTTGCTGTCTCGTCCATACCATGTGGCTAAGCCATCCAGGTATTTTCCTCTCAGTCTTCCTCTTGGTCTGTTTCCTTCGATCTTGCCAGTTGTCACCAAGTTCTCCAATCCATTTCTTCTCATAACATGTCCAAAAAATTTTGACTGTCTACGTCTAATTTCTCTAATTAATTTACGATTGTCATTTGTCTCCTGTAGTATTTGGTCATATCTAATGTTATTGATGTTTCGTCCTCCAATGCTGATTCCATTTATAACTTCTACATTTCTGAAAATATTTTCACTGTATAGGGAAAAAAGATCTGGAGACATTACACATCCCTGCCTAACACCTCTCTTAATAGGTTGATATTGTCCCACTTCATTATCAATCCTTATGGCAGCTTGTTGTTTCCAATATATGTTTTGTTTTTATAAGTCTAAGGTCTTTCCCATCAATTTGTAGATCTGCAAGCATATCCACCATGTTAACATGTCTAACTCTTTCAAAAGCCTTTGTGTAGTCAATAAAGCAAAGATGAATATCCTTGTTTACTTCTATAGCACGTTCAATAACTGTTCGCAACATATACACAGCATTTACTGTACCCTTTCCTTCTACAAACCCATATTGTTCTTCCCCTATTTCAGGTTTTATTTTCTTCGTCACTCTTTGCATGATAATTCTTAGCAAAATCTTTGTGATGTGACTCATTATACTAATTGTTCTATGTTGATCACATTTCAAGGCTCCTGATTTCTTTGGGATTGCAATATATACAGAGTTACATAATTCAGAAGGTATATCTCCAGTATCATATAATGTGTTCAGCAGTCTGGTGACTTGATCTATTCCATATTCTTCTAAAGCTTTAATCATTTCTGTTGTGATGTTATCTGCACCGGGGTCCTTGCCAGCTTTCATATGCTTAAGAACGTTTTGAACCTCCATCTTTAAAATTGGTGGTCCTTCATTATTAAATCTAATATCATAATGTTCCTCTCTGTTATCACCATAAAGGTTTTTCACATAATCTGTCCATACCTGTAGAATCTGATCTTTTTCTATTATGATTTTGCCATCTTTAGTTTTTAGACAGCCTGCTGATGTACTTGTTCTTTTATTAGTAATTTCCTGAATTCTTTTGTGCACTAATTTGGTATTTTGACTGATGTTTTGTTTTTCAATTTCTAAGCACTTCTTCCTCAAGCCATGCTTCTTTTGCCTCCTTTCAAAATATTCTGACATGTCTGTGAATTTCTTCATATTTGGCAGAATTATTTTTGTTGAGTCTTCTTGTTTCCATTAGGTGTAAAATTTCTTCAGTCATCCAATTCTTACGACCCACCTTCTTTAATGTTGGAATAGTTGTTTCTGCAGCCAAACTGATAAAATTCTTCAACATTTCCCATTGATCAGCCACATCCTGGAATAGGATCTCTAGATAAGACAATATACCAAATCTGTTCTGTACTTCTATCTTGAATTTGTTTTGTATTTCCTTGTCATTACTCAATGTACACAAATCATATTTAGTGTTTCCTGTTATATACTTGACTTTCTTCAACTGTATCCTTAATGCTCCTGTAAGTAATCTGTGGTCACTATAACAATCAGCACTGGGAACTGTTTTTGCTATTGTTAGGCATTTCTAAATCTTCTGCTAATCAGAATGTAGTCAATCTGGTTTTTAATCCTGCTATCAGGACTCCTTCATGTCCATAATCTTCTAGGGTGTTGCTTAAACCAGATGTTTCCTACAATCATTTCCTGTTCTTTTGCCCACTCTACGAGTCTGTATCCTCTTTCATTTCTCTCTCCTAAACCATAGTTTCCTACTGTGTATCTATCACCTTGATTCCCTACTTTTGCATTGAAGTCCCCTATTATGATGTTTATTTCTGAATTTTTACATTTCTTTAATTCAGACTCTATGTTATTATAAAATTCCTATACACCATCTTCACTGTATTCTCCTGTTGGAGCATATACTTGAATAACATTTAGTCTAAAAGGTCTGCCACTTAATTTAACTAGTAGAACTCTGTCTGACACGGCCCAATATTCTTGAACAGATTTTGATGTTTCCCGGTCCAAAATAATTGCCACTCCCCTTTGTCGATCTTCATCTCCAGAATAAATAATCTTAAAATCTTCATCTATCTTGATGCCTGCTCCTGTCCATCTCGTTTCGCACATCCCTAAAATATTAATTTTTTCTCTTTCCATTTCTTGTTTTATGTTCTGTAATTTTTCGTCGTCGTTTAACTTCCTAACGTTCCATGTTGTAAATTTTAATGTCTCTGTCCTTGTCTTGCGATGATTAGTCTTTAGGCGAATCATACTGTACTAGGCGATTTTAAAGAGGTAGTTTGCCTTTGCTTTCCTCTATGGCAGTGACCGTACTGGTCGTGTAACCGCAGCCGTCTCGTGAAAGAGATCCTCTGCCTACCGTCGCGAAACTTGAGACCATAACCAACAAATATCTGTCGGCTGCCCTCAAAATTTCATCCACCACCTGCCTTTCGTGGCTTCATTTGAACGCTTCCAGTAAACGAATACGAAATAACACCACATAATCCACAGGAAAACACTAAACAGCGTCTCCCACAGAATAAACGCGTCACGTCGCCGCCATTATACCGGAAGAACTACCGGAAGAAACAAAAACACTCCTATCATTATTATTATCAATGCTATTGTTATTATCATATGTTTATGTAAATGTTATTATTATTATTATTATTATTATTATTATTATTATTATTATTATTATTATTATTATTTTAATTACTATTATTCATCTCATCTCATCGTGTTCCTCTTGTACCTTGCCGTGTCGAGGTGAAGTATAAACAGCGGGAGAGTGTCCGTTTATAGGCTTCATATATCGGGATTCCAATGGCCTCTGTTATTCCCTTTGTCCATCGTTTACATGGTCGGCCTCTTCTTCTGGGTCCATTTGACCTGTATTTATTATTATTATAACTATTATTATTTCGGAACATCGCTTGGTTGTTTCCTGTTGTCTTATATGGGACCTGCAGACATGTTTCAGTTAGCTAAGGGAACCATGAACGAAAAGTTCTAAACCCGTTGCCCTAAGGACGTTTTCAAACCCCTGGTGACTCATAGCTCACACAGTAAACCGGACATTCAGTAGGACCGACGTTAGGGGTCATCTGTCCCCCCGTTCCCTATTCTGTGGGGGTGGAGGATGGGTATGTGCTAGTTAGCACTGATAGAAGAGGAAGATTGCGTTGTTGACTCGCCAGGGGGTTTGCTGGGCTTGAGGGTCAAAGATGCAAAGATCTGGAGGAATTGTTCAGTGAAACCATTTCATGATGATTTGTCGGGGGTGGGGGGGGGGGGGGAGAAGAGAGAAAGTGTCTGGGAGGGACAGTTTTGGTTGAGAACTTGTTCGTGGTCTTGTCGCAATTGTTGGCGCAGATGGAGGGGAATATAATCGTTATAGGCGTCTGTTGGTTGTTCCATTGTCTCATGTCGTGTCTTGTCTTAAATAGATTGTTGGTTTCATTGTCTCATGTCGCGTCTTGTCTTGAGATAGATGTTGGTTGTTTCATTGTCTCATGTCGCGTCTTGTCTTGAAATAGATTGTTGGTTTCATTGTCTCATGTCGCGTCTTGTCTTGAGATAGATGTTGGTTGTTTCATTGTCTCATGTCGCGTCTTGTCTTGAAATAGATTGTTGGTTTCATTGTCTCATGTCGTATTTTGTCTTGAGATACATTGTTGGTTGTTTCATTGTCTCATGTCGCGTTTTGTCTTGAGATAGATGTTGGTTGTTTCATTGTCTTATGTCGCATCTTGTCTTGAAATAGATTGTTGGTTTCATTGTCTCATATCGCATTTTGTCTTGAGATAGATTGTTGGTTGTGTCAATGTCTCATGTCGCGTTTTGTCTTGAGATACATTGTTGGTTGTTTCATTGTCTCATGTCATTTGTTTTGTCTTGAGATAAATGTTGGTTGTTTCAGTTTTATTTACGTTCCTCCACATTGAACTTAGGTGTAGTCTATTCACTACTGCTACCTCTAGTGCACTAGACTTATTATTTTTGTTTTTGTGTGTGGATTAGCTTTCCCTATTACCAGTGTCCCTCTCCATCAGGCAAACCCTCTCCGACTTCTGAGGCACTTGTAATTTACGTCCTCAAGCCAAGGACGAGAAGTCAACATTTTATTTCAGTTGACCTGTGTATGAATTGAACCCGCTACCTCGGCATCAGCCCACCGGCAGTTTAAGAGTGAGCGATCTTATCTTCTCGGCCACGCTGACCTCAGTTTCATTTTCTCATGTCGTATCATGTCTTGCCTTGTCTTGAATTGTCACGCCTATACGTGTCATCTCGTATTATGTCTTGTCTT
Organism: Cepaea hortensis; assembly: GCA_963921405.1. Classification (NCBI taxonomy): domain Eukaryota; kingdom Metazoa; phylum Mollusca; class Gastropoda; order Stylommatophora; family Helicidae; genus Cepaea; species Cepaea hortensis. The sequence goes on from OY992879.1 coordinate 81,737,341, forward strand.
GTCTTGAATTGCCACGCCTATACGTATCTTCTCGTATCATGGCATACCGTGTCTTGAATTGTCATGCCTATAAGTGTCTTTTCGTATTATGTCTTGACTTGAATTGTCACGTCTTTTACGTGTCTTCTCGTATCGTATCTTGCCATGACTTAAATTGTCACGCCTTTACATGTCGCCTCGTACCATATCTTGCCTTGTTTTGAATTGACACACCTTTACGTGTATTCTCATATTATCTCTTACCGTGTCTTGAATTGTCACGCCTATAAGTCTCTCGCCGTCTCCATGGCGATAGCATTGCGGACGCGATTCGTAATACCGCTTACTTGCATTCGAAATACAGCGGCGACCGATCTGGCAGCAGACCGTGTCGCTCTGATTTTAACATGCTGGTATGTGAGCCGGTCGTTCAGAAACCAATGGCAAACTACTGAACGTAAAGCTTGCCAAGACATCAACAACGGCAGCAAAATGCTGGTGTTGACTGCAACGTCATGTAAAGAATATGCAACTATTAAAAAAAGAAATCTCTTCTCGTATCATGTCTTCCATTGTCTTGATTTGTCACGCATTTATGTGTCTTCTAGTATCATATCTAACCGTGGCCAGATTTCTCACGCATTTACGTGTCTTCTCGTATCATATCTAACCGTGGCCTGATTTGTCACGCATTTACTGTGTCTTCTCGTAAGATATCTGTCACAACCTGCTAGTCTCCCAGCTTGGGGAGGGGACGGAAAGATCCGCAACACGGTCCCCATTTGAGATAATACTAAGGCACCGAGTCGGGAGAGAAGACTACACGAACGTCACTACCGTAGATGTGGACAACGACTACAACAATCAGAACAGCATCACAAACAACATGTATATAAGGAGAACCGAACTCTGGAATTTCACGTTAGTAGATATGTATCCTACTCCTTTACTACGAAGGCTAGTTGTTTTCTTGTTTGAGTTTTATGCTATCTGGCTGTCTGTGTAAGTGGGTGGGTGTATGTACGATTATGAATAATAATAATAATAATAATAATAATAATAATAATAATAATAAGAAGAAGAAGAAGAAGAAGAAGAAATAGTTCATTTATACCTAGCATGGAACTCGGGAATTGTACTATATTAGATGCGCGAGTTATACCCTTGCGCCATTTTTATGCATTTATTTATTTATGTAGTATATATTTAGATGCTGGCATTCAGCGTGGCCGTTCTATTTTGTGCGCAACCATATCGCATTAAGACATCAAAAAAAATCGTTCACATAGAGTTCATTACCAGAAACTTCCGCGTACCGATTTTCTGTAAATGGAGTTTTCATATATTGAAAGCGACTCCCGTCCCTTGAGAGGAACACTGGCTTTGAGAATTCATATCACAGATGGTTCGAGTCTTCCCTCTTTCCTCCTCTATTCAGATATCTTAACTTCTGTCCTTTTCGTCCTTTCTTATGTTTGGACGTCCGTTTGTTATATCTTTGTTGCAAGCATTTCGTTTCTAGAATAAGTTATTTGTGCAGATGTTAATAGAAAATGGATAATTTACATAGAGAATATAAAAACTGTGTTGATGGCAGTTTCGATTTCTGTGTTTCATTACACGGAATACAAGGAGAACTATGACAATATTCTTTATGTAGCTGTGAATGGGTTGTTAATGTCTGTCTGTCTGTCTGTCTGTCTGTCTGTCTGTCTGTCTGTCTGTCTGTGTAGGTAAGTAGGTAGGTAGGTATGTTAGTAGATATGTATGTCTGAGTGTGTATGTGTGTAGGTGTGTGTAGATAGATAGGTGTGTGTACGTATGTATGCACTTCAGTATGTATGTAGGTAGGTAGGTAGGTAGACAGGTAGGTAGGCAGGTAGGTAGGCAGGCAGGTAGGTATGTCTGACTTGTATCTATGTAGTTTTACACGTTCCTGTGCAAATGTATATTTGCGATTGCATTGATGAATGTTTGAGTGAATATGTGGATAGCCACATGTCTCTGTGTCCTGTGAAAATATGACAATATACCACCATTTTGTTTCAGTACGAGTTAGATAACAGCTAGTCATCCTAGATCCAGCAACACTGGTACACCATTGGTACACAACTGGTACAACATTGTTACAACTGGTACAACATTGATACAACTGGTACAACATTGTTACAACTGGTACAACACTGATACAAGACCTGTACACTACTGGAACAAATGGAAGAACATTTGCCAAATGATTACTGCTACATGCAAGACACACCAGCCCGTACACAAGAAGATAGTCGTGGGAACTGCTGTCATCATGTGACCCAGTATCATCATCGGACTACACTGTCTCAAGTGTTTAACAACCTGGTGTTTTAACACACTGTGTTCATAGCGACATCTAAACGATGAATTGTCCATGATGCGCCTCCATAGATCCTGTTTCAGACTTGCTTATAGTCACATATATCGATGGTTTCTTTCTTGAACAAGTTGTCCCGTGGTAGTGTAGGTTTTGGTCATGTATGTATCATCTGGTGAAGTACATATCTGGTACATCCTGTTGTCATCCATACCAGAGAAAGACATATCCAAATTAGCAGAAACTTACTGAATGCACAACTTAAATTGTGGTAATTTTAAAACAGTGATGACAATATTTTCGGAAAACTCGCTGTAGCAAACATTGTCAACGAATACAAATTATGATATGTATTCTTCAGCATGAGGAATAAATTCTCAGATACAGATTATCACTCACAGAAGTAGAGGAAAGAAGAAGAGATTAGTGCCAGATGTTGCATTCCCTTGTAGGACATTGCAATCAACCCCAAACTCATATTAATTTTATAGACAGTTTTGCGTTCAATTGTTTGCCATTTCTTTTTAAACTATAAGTTCAACTGACCGCTGCAGGGGTTCATCCCGCTACCATCGCTGTCAGCCCACGGGAAGTTAAACATCTAGAGTGCTCTTATCATCCCGGCCACACCGACTACTTAGAATCAAATACTATACAATATTAACATTAACAATTATGGTAGTTACATTGCGATTCTAATGATATTTCTTACGAATTAAAAGTCATATTAAATATTCACAAGTCATGGAATACCTGTTATTTGTCAGCGGGAGAGACGTTTACTGCACCCCTGTAGTGTTCTATCTGTTATTTCCAACACTCATCTCCATGGCCAGCAGTCAGTCAGTGAAAGTCACTCTCGGACCTCTCCGAGAAGAGCAGAAAGCCAGTACATACGTTGGCAACATTGCTAGTGCCACGTCAATCAGCCGTGACGTGACTCAAACCGAATTCAGCACCTTAAGATTCGACTTTCTGGATCCTTCAGACCGAGAGACGCATTTGTTTTCCATAAATGGCCGCTCTGGGGCCCTGTTCACGCAAACGATGATCGACAGGGAGTCCATCTGTCCCGAGATGGAAGATTGCGTGTTAAAATTTGACGTGACGGTTAGTTCAGAGGTCACGGCATTTCTTCGACTCGTGGAGGTGTCCATAAGCATTATGGATATCAATGATAACATGCCGACTTTTGAGAACGAAGAGATCGTTATTGATGTCCCCGAGAACAACCTTATGGGCCAGACAAAGCCGCTGCCATCCGCCATTGACAAGGACACGGGGGAGAACTCTGTTCAAACGTACAAGCTTCTGGGTACATCCGAACCGTAAGTGATCCCTTGTATCTTTTTTTTTTTTAACATTTCTTTTATGACGCTTTTTGTGTGTGGTTAGTTTAGTTGGCCGAGCGTCGAGTACATTTGTTTTTTTCAGCGAGGGAATATCGTAGTTTGGAAGCGAATTTTATACATCCCACTGTTAGTTTAGCTTTGGATTTTTACATTGTGTGGTGACACATGACTGAATGGCACCTTACCGTCTGGACAGACGAATTTTTTCAAACGAAGGTATACCTCTCCATAGTACAAAGCTTGGGCTGACATTAGAGAGTGTTGCCCAAGCTGCCTGATTCCCCTCTTGGCCTGCCTAGTCGACTTCTCAGGAAAGGTAACACCAATACATCTGGAACAAGACAAGCTGCAGAAGCTGTCGGATTTGCAAAGCAATGCCTGTCCACCTGTTGGAGCTTCGATCCTAGACCGACCAAAATTTACAACCTGGTCTGCGCTGACCTGACGTTTAGTCTCGATGTTGCATTTCCTCGCACTAGGGTAAGGTGACGCATGGCACATGATGATGATGTGTATACTGATGGGAAATCCATTGCGTATAAACGCACTAATAAACCTATAGTGAGTGCCATACAAAACATGCCCAAACTATCAGCGGTGGTCATAGTGTAAAACAACCTACGTTGTGTTGTTGGCATGGGTTTCGTCACTGAAAATAAAATGTAGTTACAAGAAATGATAGATATAAGTGAAACAGACAGTCAAAACAAAGGACTTATGATAACATAAAAATAGAAGTAATGGTCATTGCAACAAAAGAAAGGAAAGACATGTTATACCTAACTGCAACATCAAAGTGTATGGAACCAGTCTGAAACAAGTCAATGTATTTTATTATATGGGTGCTTTAATAACAGCAGATTGAAGATGTTGTGTAAGGAAGGTAAATGTCGAACAGCCCAAGCAGAGGCAGCATTTCACACAATGAAGAATATTATCTGCAATTTATCTTTTTCATATGAGATGAGGGGAAACGTTCTTAAAAAGCTATATTGAGGGAATTCGGATGTACAGAAGCGAATCGTGGACAATTAGTAGACAATTGAAGAATTATGTGGAGACTAGGGAGATTTGATTTGATAGAAGAATGATGAGAACATCGTGAAAGGATATAAACGGCAATGGAGATATCTTGAAAGACGATGACTCACATAGATAACTGGTTGATCACGTCACAGGAGAAGAGAACTGGTTGATCACGTCACAGGAGAGGACAGTCAACATTCTTGGAGCATGTCGTATGAAGTGGAAAGCTGAATTTATGTCCTCACAACGTGAAAGCTGGAGGGAAAGAGAGGCGGGGGAGACAAAGACAGTTTAAAATCCTGGCATTTAAGAACATAAGCATCAGAAATGATTGGTGGCACGAGGTAGAAGGCTGTGGTCACCAAGGTTATACCTTCTGTAGGAAGATTGGTAGTACACAAGACAGAAGGGTGTTGACAGATATGATCACCAACGCTATACGGTATGGACTATAGGAAGATTGGTAGTACACGAGACAGAAGGATATGGACAGACATGATCACCAACGCTATACGGTATGTACTATAGGAAGATTGGTAGTACACGAGACAGAAGGATATGGACAGACATGATCACCAACGCTATACGGTATGGACTATAGGAAGATTGGTAGTACACGAGACAGAAGGATATGGACAGACATGATCACCAACGCTATACGGTATGGACTATAGGAAGATTGGTAGTACACGAGATAGAAGGATATGGACAGACATGATCACCAACGCTATACGGTATGGACTATAGGAAGATTGGTAGTACACGAGACAGAAGGATATGGACAGACATGATCACCAACGCTATACGGTATGGACTATAGGAAGATTGGTAGTACACGAGACAGAAGGATATGGACAGACATGATCACCAACGCTATACGGTATGGACTATAGGAAGATTGGTAGTACACGAGACAGAAGGATATGGACAGACATGATCACCAACGCTATACGGTATGGACTATAGGAAGATTGGTAGTACACGAGACAGAAGGATATGGACAGACATGATCACCAACGCTATACGGTATGGACTATAGGAAGATTGGTAGTACACGAGACAGAAGGATATGGACAGACATGATCACCAACGCTATACGGTATGGACTATAGGAAGATTGGTAGTACACGAGACAGAAGGATATGGCCAGACATGATCACCAACGCTATACGGTATGGACTATAGGAAGATTGGTAGTACACGAGACAGAAGGATATGGACAGACATGATCACCAACGCTATACGGTATGGACTATAGGAAGATTGGTAGTACACGAGACAGAAGGATGTGGACAGATATGATCACCAACGCTGTACGGTATAGACTATAGGAAGAAGGTTAAGTGACGCGTGGCACGTGATGATGATATATATTCATTCATTCATTAATTCAATAGTATGTCCTTTGCAGAACATCGCTCCTATAACAACCTTCCGGAAAACTTCTCGATCATAGCAAGATGCTCCGCATACGATACACCCATCTGGAAATCATCTACAGCATCCTGCACCTATCTTCTCTTTGGCTTTCCGCTTCATCTATTCCCAGGCATATACCCCTCCATTATTGTTCTCTCCAAACTTTAGTGGCCGGTCTCCCTGGTCTAGGTGTTACACGACTTTCTCCGTAATCCCGTATACCCTCGTGAGTAACGTTGATGTGCGCGAGAATCGGTAGCGGTTCTCTCCGCGTAGGTAACTTAGGGGTATGTGAGTCGGTCGCTCAGAAAGCAATGGCAAACTACTGAGCGTAATCTTACCAGGAAATCAACAGTCAGCTGAAAGAAGCTCATGTTGACAGCGATGTCCTGCAAAGAATATGCGAGCAAACAAAAAATCTTTAGTGACGTTTCAAGTGACCAAAATATTTCAATTGTCTTTGTTTTATCGTCTTTAATAGCCAACCTTCTTCAATATTCTGCTCTTGAAGTATGGGTGCATTCTTTCTTTTCTTATCCAAGATATTCTTAGAACTCATCTATAACATTTATATTCAAATGCATTTATGCGCTGTTCTGCTTGCTTAGTAAGTGTCCAGATCTCACAGGCATATGTTGCTATGGGAAAGATGCATGCTCTTAAAAATTTAATTTTTGTAGTTCTATCTGTCCTTCTCCACAATGTATTCAGTTGTTGCAGTCTTTTAAGAGCAATGCATGTTCGTCTTTTAACCGCTTTCATTGTGTCACCTTTGTTGTTAATCAGTGACCCAACATGTTCGAAAGTGTCCACCATCTCCAATTTTTCTTCATTAACATATATTTCTTTCTTCATAATAGTCTTATCTGTATGCATTATCTTTGTTTTAGCTATGTTAAGATATATAAGTTGTGATTTTCACTATTCAAATGGGTTGAGGTTATTAGGTTTTCTATACCATTCTGTACTGAGGATAGCAATACTGTATCATCAACATATCAAATCTCTAGTATTTCGTGACCACCGATATATTGAGCATCATATAGCTCCCTGTTTATATCATCTCTTACATTTCTCATTATATTTTCGGCGTACAAGTTAAACAAATAGGAGGACAGCACACAGCCCTGACGGACTCCTTGCTTGATGTCAAACCAATCTAATGTCTCGCCATCTATTCTAACCGCTGCTTGTTGATCTAGATGGAACTTTTTTATGAGTTGTATTCCATGTGGTGGAAAGCCCATATTCCTCATGATTTCCCAAAAGCTTCTGACGTTGTACACGGTCAAATGCCTATGAATAATCCACAAAACGTGAGAATAGGTTTACATTAAATTCTCTGCACTTCTCTATTATTAAACGCATGTTGAGTATGTGATCTCTTGTTCCTCTTCATTCTCTAAATCCAACTTGAACCACGTCAATTTTTTCTTCCATATTTTAATGAAGTCTTCCCATTATGATGTTTATTAGAATTTTACTTGCACGACTGATCATGGCAACAGTTCTATAGTTGGTGCATAATTTCAGGTTGCCTTTTTTAGGGATTGGAATGAAGATTGTTCTCTTCCAATCGTTTGGCCATATACCATATGTCCATATCTTTTTACATAATGCGTGTTAGATTTGTATGCTTTATTCTCTTCCCGCTTTAATTAGTTCAGTTGGTATTTCATCACATCCAGGTGATGTACCATTTTCAAGTTCTCTATTGCCAGAGCAATTCGATCTAATGACGGTTCAGGCTAATAACAGCAACAAATGTTGGTGTTGACTGCAACGTCCTGTAAAGGATATGCAACTAACTGTTTAAAATATCCAAATTCCGTTTTAACATATATCTTTAAATATCCAACTTTCGCGTTAACATATTTTGTAAATATCCAGCTTTCATGTTAACATATTTTGTAAATATCCAGCTTTCATGTTAACTTACTTTGTATACATCCAGATTTCATGTTAATGTACTTTGTAAATGTCGAGATTGCATGTTAAAAAACTCTTGTAAATATCCAGATTTCATGGTAACAAACTGTTGTAACTATACAGATTCCGTGTAAAAATATTTGTAACTATGCAGATTCCATGGTTAACATGTACCTGTAACTGTCCAGATTCTCGCTGAGTGTAGAGAAGACACTGAACAACAAGTTTCGGGTGTCTCTGGTGGCTAACGCGGTCCTGGACAGAGAGAAACAGGACCGTTACACCCTGCTTCTGACGGCAACAGATGGTGGATCTCAACCAATGACAGGTGAGACAGTCGGGTGTGACAGCCAGGTGTCACATGTTTGTCTTGTCCGATTAAATTTTTACCTGTGTATTAAAACGTGAGTTTTTGTTATAATAGATGCCGTGTGGCGTTGGCGATCATGTTTGTCCATAGCTTTCCTTCCTTCCCCCTTCCAATTTTCCGGTTGTCACCAGGTATTCCAGGCTTCGCTCCTCTGAAAACGTTCTCAGAGAATATAGAATTTCTTCTGACATGCGTAAACAGTTCTTTTTGTCATTAACATCCTAAAATATATCTTCATTCAACGTTGCATTCGTCTGATTTTATTTATTTGGTTTTTGATCGCTCTCTTTTGAACTCACGCCTAGTCCTTATTCGTGAAACCAATTCAAGTGTATGGGACTGATTTGTGCTTGTGAAATGGCTTTCCCAATTACTACTGTCCCTCGCCATCAGGCGAACCCACTCCAACTTCAGAGATATCCGTCAATGATATTCTTATAATTCTTCTATAAAATTAAGTTTTGACAGCTTCCACGTAATAAATCACTATTCTACTAGTTGTTCAAGAATGGCTTACGTATATCAGAATCGGCTTTGTATTAGCTCTGTGTTTTAGCGGTGATTGACAAGCATGTGCCAGGAAGTCATGTCTCGAACGGACCCGCCCCCTAAGAGCGTCATGAACGTAAAGGGGCTGAAACATTCGGCGAAGAAGGTCCACTTCTGAGGATCAGAAGTCACCTGTTGTGCTTGCCTCTCACAATTTCTCGTTGTTTTTTTTTTTTTTCCTGTCCGTAATCATCTCAACATTCGTCTTTATAACCAGACCTCTGCTCCCTGCAGACTTATCATCATATCACAGCGGGCTGTCAACGGCAATCTTCTTCATATAGGCCATGCCGTGTGGCGTTGGAGATCATGTCTGTTCACAACCTTCTGTCTCTTGTGCTGCCAATGATTTCTGATACCAAATTTCATTCATGCCATGATGTCAGAACTGTCCAGCATCTTCTCTCTTAGTCTTCCCCGGCGTCTGTTCCACTCCAACATTCCCTTTGTGACGACATACTTTTCCCCTTCTCACGGCATGCCCACAGAATGTGGACTGTCTTCTTCTGATATGAGTAATCATTTCCCTTTGTGAGTTAACTTCTGTCAAGATATCTTTATTGCTCTTTCTATCCGTCCACGGTCTTCTCATCACCTTTCTATAAAACCACATCTCCGCAGCTTTCACACAATTCCTCACTTGTCTCCTAATTGCTCATGATTCGCTTCTATACCTCAGCAATAGCTTCCCCAAAAACTTACCCAACCACATAACGATTTCAGGAAACATCTACAAACAAACTGCAGCACATCTCGTGGGTCGCCCCATTTCCACGACGATCTTCTGTCCCGAATCTGCATTACTTCAACACTGGGCCTGATGAAATGCAGAATTTGATAGCGCCAATTTTTGCGCAGCCATATTTGAGGCGGGAAGTTAAAAATCCTGGATTATTTGCATGCGCATGGAGCCCTCTGAAGCTTCATTCAGTTTGCATTAAAGAAATTTGTTTATTTTTTTGCGCTGCTATTTATTTTAATGCCTGGGCGAGAATACTGCCATAAAAATGGCTGACGAGGCATTTTCTGAAACGATAATAAGGACGCTGAATGTCTAAGTGTGAATATTCTCCTTATAGACGTGAACATTCTCCTTATAGACGTGAATATTCTCCTTATAGACGTGAACATTCGCCATGAGGTGAACATTTTTCGGGGCACGCGCTGAATAACATATATACAAATAATAGATAAACAAGGAATTGAGCACAGAAACAAGCGATCTAGCTAGATTGCGGGCTGGAAATGACGCTCTGTCTGCGTCGGTATTATTTGTTTTACAATTGTATGTCCATTGCTGGCGTTGCTATCACCCACAGTAAGACTTTCAAGGCAATTTCACTTTCAATAGTTTGCAGTTAGTCTCATTGTTTTACGTCATACCGAGTCGGGGGTTCGAAAACGGCTTTGAAAAGCAGTCCTCTTTGCGTTGATTTCGATACTATGAGGCGTCGGTAGTTTAGAAAGTAATTGCAAACTATTTCACTAACATTGCCTATTAATTCACAAACAGCCAATCAATGCTGGAGTTGGGTGCAATTTTTAGTTTGGGATTTTTTTTTCTGAACAGAAGCCAGTGTTGAAATACTCGTAAAACTGACATTGTGTGAAACGAACTCACTATACGCCATCAGCGCATAAGAAGTTTAAATGTGAGCGCAATAAACCCATCCGCTAGCTTACCGGGTTGAATTCCTCTGCAGGTAGGGAGGTAGCTTCATATGTAGGACTGTGAATAGAAAGGATAGTAGTTAAGTGGGTAAGTGCATGGGTAAGTAAGCAGGTTGGAAGATACCTAACAGCTAGATAGGTAGCTAGCTGGCTGGTTAAATAAGTAGACACGTAGGCAAGCTGACATACATATAAGTGTTATTTCCTCACTATAAGTCAGTGCATAATTAGTTGAGGTCCCCAGCTCGCTTACTTGAAACTACAATTTATACCGGGTTTTTGTAAAGTCTCCCTACACTTTGCTTGTAGAAAAATGAAGTACACAATGTCATAAAAAATGTGCTCCACAGTCCATCGTGAAGCAGTATGCAGCGAATGGCTATCGTCTGTTGGAGTAATTTTTTGCACTCAGAATTATCATTCAACAAATAACAACAGTCACGTTACAGAAGGTATTTGACAATAAGAAGTAACGTGTACAGTCATGTCTTGAAGCCCGCGGTGGACATTTCCAACACACCTGTTATAATGAATACTGCATTGGTACTTTCCGGCTTCCCCGAAACAGCGTTAGACCATAGCAGTGACTATTGTAACTAATTTAATGAATTTTAGCACATTTTTATTTAATCATGTACTTCATATTTCATATTTGTTCTACAAACAGAGTGTAGTGAGACTTTACTTATACCCGGTATCTGACACTGTACTCAGAAGTATGAAAATTATCCATTGCACACTTTACAAAACTAAATCGATCCCTTTGTGTGGCTGTGAGAGGAATGCATCCCTCTACAATAAATAGTTTTTTTTTTAATCTGAAGGTTATGTCGGAAAACAATCTCGATATAATACCTCGGCATCATTTCTCTACTAGCTACAATTGATTCCTGTCTTTGTGTTACAATGGATGCTCTTCTATTGCAGGTACCCTGACCGTTCATGTTAATGTAACGGACACAAACGATAACAACCCAATCTTCACACAGCAGGATTACTCTTACAGTGTCGTGGAGACTGCTGGGGTAGGCGATGTGGTTGGGAAACTAACGGCCACTGACAAGGATATAGGCAAAAACGGGGATATTAGGTACGGTATTTCATTATCATTATAATCACCCTCACTATCGTTGTTGTTTTTGTTGTTGTTGTTGTTGTTGTTGTTGTTGTTGTTGTTGTTGTTGTTGTTCTTCTTCTTCTTCTTCTTCTTCTTCTTCTTCTTCTTCTTCTTCTTCTTCTTCTTCTTCTTCTTCTTCTTCTTCTTCTTCTTCTTCTTCTTCTTCTTCTTCTTCTTCTTCTTCTTCTTCTTCGTAGGACGTAGTATCAAAGTAATGAAATTTACGCAATGCTGAACAAACATTCAGGAAGGTTGGGTTGAGTTGATTTGAGCTAAGAACCGACATCACTGCACTCAGGACATTCCCATACGCACTCCTTCCCCTCGTTCAACAGCCAGCGAATAGTCATACTACTAATCACCAAGCTTGTCCATGGGACATATTTTTCTGTCGCATCCCATTCCATCCCATCCCATGGTAATTTATGCCTCTTCCACCACATCCCATTCCATGGGATTCCCTTTATAATATTAATATGAAATACAGTTCAAATAAAATTATGAAATTTATGAAAGTGTAGGTTTAGTGTCTACTAAATAGGACTAAATGTACAAAGAGACATGTAAAACGACAGAATTTATTAATATTCAAGGGTATTTTATTTTATTTTTTAAATTATCTAAATATGACAATTCAGTGTCATTCTGATACTCTCATTCTGTTTCTGGGTCACTCTGTTCATTCAGCACATTGCAAATTTCCTGCTGATCGACTGTATCTAATAATTCAGTTAATTCAGGTAATCCCTGAACCATTTCCACAATTTTTATCTTACATGCAAATCTGATATACACAGAGTTTATAACGAGAGCTGTTAACATCCGTTTTCGTAACTTACTCAACAATCCAGCAGCACTATATAAGCGCTCTACTGCTGCTGATGACACTGTTATGGCCAAAACAATTTTCGCACTTGCTATTAACAGTAGAAACCTATGTTCATTTTCCCAGTAATTTAATGGTTCTGAAGTTGGTTGCCGTTATATTTGAGACATGGTGACTTCATCCTCAAGACATTTGTTTCTGGGGTCATCAAATTAAGTGCTTTGCTGTGCTTGGTGGATGATCAAAACTTAAAATATATTTACGTAAAAAAAATATAAATATATAAAGAAAAAAAGAAGGATACAAAGCATTAAAAATGTTTTAAAAAAAATAAAAAAAAATAAGGGTAGCTCTGGCGTAGATCAAGTTGCTATGACATGGCTAATGCCCCATGGGAAATATAAATGTGAGCTATCCCATACCATCCCATGGGAATAACATTCCCATGGCCAAGCCTGATAATCACATTCAGGAAGGACATTGTGCAACTTCAAAATCACATGATTGAAAGCTAATGCTCCATTAGGAGATACAAGGAGGAGGGGGAGGAGAAGGAAGAAGAAGAAGAAGAAGAAGAAGAAGAAGAAGAAGAAGAAGAAGAAGAAGGGGGAGGAGGCGAAGAGGAGGAATCTGATGAGAAGAAGAAGAAGAAGAAGAAGAAGAAGAAGAAGAAGAAGAAGAAGAAGACACTTAACTTTGAAAAGCAAGGACTCCTATCTATTTACGATCCCAGCTGGCAGAGAAAGTTTCACCAAACTACCCCAACCGACCTTACACTAAAATGGATCGCTATCGGATCTCCCATCTTGATCTCCCCGCGACCACCCGGACACAGCTGCCTGACCCCAGGGAGTCAATGGGTCAACGGGTTGACAAACAGAGATCCCGCACAAAAGTCAACAGAGACAATCGTTTCGTTTGGCGAGTTCAGAAGGCCAGGCATACAGACGGCGGGTTGACTAACGATCTTGTATTCGAATCCAGCCAGGGATAAAGTCAACAGAGAAAATCGTTGATTCGTTTGAATGAGGGCCGAGACGATACACAAACCAGACATGTGCCTAACGATCTTGTATTCGACTATAACATCGTGTAGTGGAATATCAACTGATGGGGTTGATTTTTGGTTTCTGCTCTAGCATTGCCTCCCTTGGGAGTAGAGGAGCTTGGGTATGGCTCCCCTGTGGTGGCTCACACACTCACTCACACACACACATACTCACACACACACCACATAAACACTCACATGTCTTATTTCTTTCACCTTTTTCTGTCCACCATGCTACTATCGGCTCTGTAGCAAAGGCGTTACGAATGCATTTCGAAATCCCGCATACCACGTTCGAAATACAGCTACAGGTGGTTTGGAAGCAAACTGCTTTGCGTTGGTTCCCATACAATGGCATGAGTGCAGGTCGTTCAGAAAGCAATGGCAAACTGCTGAATGTACACTTGCCAATAAATCACAAACAGCCATAAAACGTTGGGGTTGACTGTCCGTCCTGTCAAGGATATGCAAGTAACTCTTTTTTTTGTTGTTGTTGCTACTACAAGCATTGGTGTTGTTTTTTTTTTTACAATGTCCTGTAATGGACATGCAAATAACTTTATGTAAATCACAAACAACCTATAAATACTTGGATTGAATACAACGTCCTGTAAATGACATGCAACTAACTTATATGCTATTACAATATCCAGCATGAGAATGGAAGTTCAGGCTTCCCGATTGGCAGCTTCCCGATGGTTTGAGGGCAACACTGCCAGTCATGTTGTGTTTGTAACGGACTCACAGAGATTGCTTCGGAAAGTGGAACCTGAAATGTTCCAGGTGGAGTGGCTAGCATCGCTTGACAGGGCGGAGTTTGCGAGGATATCGTGGGTTTTCTCCCCAGGGCATGTAGATGTGCTGGCAGTGAACAGGCTGATAGATTGGCTGTTAATGCTGCTCTGGGTAGAGAGATACGTTATGATAACGGTGATATGGTAACGGCTCTCTAGAATATAATGGACAGTGCGAGTGAACTGACGGAACATCTATACCTGATGAAAAGGCCCAGACACTGGACAAGATCATCATGTGCCATGCCGGTAAGCGTGGACGGTCATGTATCGCCATCTTACACTATCACCAAGGTCGTGGGTCAGCTCCATGTTCTTGTCTCGACCATACCACGTGGTATTTACTTTTCTACGTTTCACTTTTTTTTTAAAAAAACCCTGCCATGGGTGCAGGTGGTGGATGAAGTTGAAGAGCTGTCGACAGATAATTCTTAGTAAAGGTCTCCAATTTCACGATGGTAGGCAGAAGATTTTTTTTTTTTTTTTTTTGAGACAAAAGCTAAGGTCACAGTATTGCCACTGCTGGGAATGACAGCAATGGCAAACTATTTTCTTTACAAATGCCAAGACACTCATATTTCGTTCAATAGAGCTGGACATAACACACACTGAGAAAACCTGTTTATAGTATAACTAAAAACATCTTTCTCTGGAGCCATCAAGGCAAAATAAATAAAGGGAGACATAAAACCACACGGAAAGAAGAGAAGCAGAAAATGATATTGAGAGGACGTGGAGGTAGCAGATGCAAGAAATTATATAGGAAAGGAGAGCTTGGACAGAGTCCATTGCTGATCTTTGCTCCGTGGAGGTGGGGTGGGGGTGAAAGGCAGAAGTAGAAGAACAATGCAGAAGCTAAGCATAGCAGTGTTGGCACAGCGCGATAGAAAATTGGATCAATACTCAGCCCATAGACCGTAAGTTGTTGAAAGTAATTATCACCTTCGCCAGTTGGCATGGCAACTGAAGAAGAAGAATGGCAAGAAGAACAAGACGGGGATGCAGGAGACAATGCCATCAATCTAGAAGCATGTATGGCAGGTGGGGTTGTAGTAGTTGCAGGGGTAGCGGAGATTGTAGTGGTGGTGGTCGTATGTTGCTGTTGCTGTAATTGTGATGTGTATTAGCAACAGCACTGTGAGTAGTGTCCTGTAAAGGATATATATAATAATTAGCTAATTGTAGCACCGGTAGAAAAAAGTAATAGTTGTTGTAGCAATAGTAGAAGTAGTTAGTAGTAGTAGTAGTAGTAGTAGTAGTAGTAGTAGTAGTAGTAGTAGTAGTAGTAGTAGTAGTAGCAGTAATAGTAGTAGTAGTGGTGGTGGTGGTGTTAGTAGTAGTAGTAGTAGTAGTAGTAGTAGTAGTAGTAGTAGTAGTAGTAGTAGTAGTAGTAGTAGTAGTAGTAGTAGTGGTGGTGGTGGTGATGGTGGTGGTGTTAGTAGTAGTAGTAGTGGCAGTAGTAAGATAAAAGAAGGTAGTAGTAGCAGCAGTAGTAGTAATAATAATAATAGTAATTATACTTGGTGTAATAATAGTAGCAGTAGTAGTATCAGCAATAGATGTAGCAGCAGTAGTAGTTGTAGTAGTAGCAGTAGTATCAAAAGAAGTAGTGTCAATAGCAGTAGCTGCAGTAGTAGTAGTAGCAGTAGTAGTAGCGTAAGTAGTAACAGTAGTAGTAGCTGCAGTAGTAGTAGTGGCATTTTGTGTTGTTGTTGCGTATCGTTTACGGGACGTTGCAGTCAACACCAGCATTTTTCAGCTGCTGATGATGTACTAGGCAAATGTTACGTTCAGTAGTTTGCCATTGCTTTCTGAACGACCGGCTTCCATACCAGCACGTTAAAACACAACGCGACACGGTCTGCTGCACAAATCGGTCGCAGCTGAGCTTCGAACGCCTGGTACCCGGCTCACGAACCGCGTTCGCAAGCCTTTAGCCAAGTAGTAGCATTAGTATTACAATAGTAGTAGTAGGCACTGCACCGTACCGAACTGTCTAGCACTCACTCTGACATTGCAGATACACCATCACCTTCCCGCCCAGGGACACCAGAGGACGAACGCTGTTTGCCATCGACCAGTTCACGGGCGAGATCACCATTAAGTCACCTCTACAGGTAAACATCATTTGCTGGTCTGCAGCGTACCCGTGTCTGTTTGTGCGCCATTTCCTGGTAGCAGTTGCATGTTTGACTGGTAATTGTATCTGTCGAAGGTCACGGGTATGGGTAAATGGATTGGGGAAAGAGAGAATGTTGGAGTCCATTGGTGAGGGCGTGTAGTTATGGGTGTTTGTGTGTGTATGTGTGTTTACAGACGTTTTAACGACGAGAGGATCGGCTTCATTGCACCGGGTTTTATCCCACATGGCTCAGTCTCTTTCTGCAGGGCCGCCTGTTGAAAGAGCCGCACAAAGCACGAACTCCGTAGCTCCAGCGACGACCCCCATGAGTCTCCGAGAAATCTGCGCTCGTGAACCGAATGATGGAGTACGGAATCGAACCCACAACCTTCAGAGCCCGAGGCAGGCGGCTTAACCACTTCACTACGGAGACCCCATGTCTGTCTTCTTGTGCATCCGTGCGTGGATGGATGGACTGATAGAAAGACAGACAGACAGACAGACAGACAGACAGAAAGAAAGAAAGAAAGAAAGAAAGAAAGAAAGAAAGAAAGAAAGAAAGAAAGAAAGAAAGAAAGAAAGAAAAAAGTGCAGACATCAGTATCTGCCAAGGTAAACAACGGAGAAACAAAACTAAAGAAAGGTACACAAAACCAACAAGGAAGATAGTTGTGCGACATTCGAAGTATGACTGTACAAATGATTCAATCAATCCAGTAACTAATTAACCTGTACAGCTTTGAAGGTCAATAGTTATTAACGGAAGACCATTATGTTTTTTTTACTATGTTTAACAAGGGGTCATAATTGATAATCTATTTTTCCTTCTCTTTTCAACAAGACACCATGATTTTTCTAGTTTTTAACAAAGTCCCAGGATTGGGGATCAAATTGTCCTGTTATTTTCAACCAGAGGTCGAGATTAGGGATCTATCTATATTTCCTTTTGTTTTCAACAAGAGACCAAGATTGGGGATCTACTTTTCTTTCTGTGACCGAAAAGAGGCCAGAATTGAGGACCTATTGTTCCTATAATTTTCAACACGAGGCCAGGGTTGAGGATCTATTTTTTTTCCCTTGTGTTTTCAACAAGAAGCCAGGATCAGGAAAATTGTGTGTGTGGTGTTTTCAAGAAGATTACAATTTTTAGGACCTATTGCACGTGCGAAAAGAGTGGTCAGATCCCGTCCAGGTGCCGTTCTGTTCAGATTTGGAGCCTTGATGCTGTCTTCTTTTCACGTGTGCCTTTGGAATGGTGTTGCTGGTTACCCTTCCAGTGTTATCTGCGTTTCGTTATTTTGGTAATGCCTTCTGCTTTATTGAATTGTTGGCATGTCTGTTTAGTTTCGCACATTTCTGCGGCTTTGTGGTGTCGAAGGATTGCCTTTTCTCGTTGTCTCTGTCCAGTGAAGGATTCACCTATTATTGGTCCTGTCAAGATATCACTTGTTTCCCCGGTGTTTTGGTCTGTCGTTGTATCTGTTGTGTCTAGTTTTGTTACGACTCTTATGACTTCGTTTTTTGTTCTCGATGGCGTGTATCTGTTTGTTCTCGTCCTGTTTTCCCTTGTTTCTTGGTCGTCTTCATCTTCAGTCTCTCTCTCTCTCTCTCTCTCTCTCTCTCTCTCTCTCTCTCTCTCTCTCTCTCTCTCTCGTGTCCTGATCGTTCAGCTTCTGTTCGAGGCTTCTTTCTTGTTGTGTGGTTGTCTGTTGTACTGATAGGTTCTCCCTTTCTTGTTTCAGTATTTTAAGGTTGTTTTTTTTCTGCGTTCGTTAGCTTTGAAATCAATCGTAGTCCACGCACGAGCTACTAATTCTAGTGCACTGTACTGGTTTTTGCGTGTGGATTAGCTTTCCCTATTACATGTGACCCTCGCTATCAGGCTATCCCACTCCGACTTCTGAGGTATTTGTAATGTACGTCTCCAAGTCAAGGACTTGATATTAACACAATGGACGTTTAAGAACAAGCGATTATTATCCATTCGGCCATGCTTGCCTCTGTATTTGAAGTTGTAATAGTTCCTCTTGGATATTGCCTGTCTCTGTGTTGTCTCTCTTTGTCAGCTCAGTGTTCTGCTGGACAATGTGGTGCCAGTGACAGCCTACTTTAATAGTATATGTGTGTACATAATGTGATAATATATGATGGTTGTGTATATAATGTTATAATGTATGACGCATGTGTACAGAATGTGATAATATACGATCTCTGTGTACGGAATGTGATAATATATTATATATGTGTACATTATGTGATAATGTACTATATCTGTGAACAGAATGTGATAATTTATTATGACAGTGTACAGAATGTGATATTATATGAGGAATGTAACCAGAATGTGCCGGTCTTTCTGACCGAGGGGTTACACGACTTTCTCCGTAATCCCGTTTATCCACGCAGGGTCTCGCAGTGCGCGAGAATTGGAAGCGGTTGTACCCGTGCTGGTGACTTGCGGGATAAATGAGCCGGCCGCTCAGAAAGCAATGGCAAACTTCTGAGCGTAATCTTGCCAAGAAATCAACAATCAGCTGAAAGATGCTGATGTTGACAGTGATGTCCTGTAAAGGATACACAAATCTTTTTTTTTTTTAAACCAGAATGCGTTAATGTATGATAGCTGTGTACAGAATGCGATAATAAGTTACTTCATTGTACACAATGTGATAATATACGATAGAAGTGTACAGAATGTGTTACTGTATGCTGGCTGTGTACAGAATGTGTTAATGTATGATGGCTATGTACAGAATGTGTTAATGTATGATGGCTGTGTACAGAATGTGTTAATGTATGATCGCTATTTACAGAAAGCGACGTCAAACAACTAAGTCTCTGTGTATGTTATCGTTGCAGTATGACGCAGGTAAAACGTTTGATGCCGTGGTAGAGGCCAAAGACCAGGGAGACATTCCTCGGATAGCCGAAGCCGCTGTCACCTTGACCATTGTCAACGTGGGCAATAACGCCCCTCGTCTGGAGGTCAAGCTGCAGAAGACCGTCTTTGAGAACACCGTCCTCATCTCTGAAGACGCCAAGAACAGTACGTTTGTTGGCAAGCTGACGGTAAGGCCTACTTACTGAGTTCATTATCATCATCAACATCATCATCATTATCATCACATTTACTACTGATGCTGCTGCTTCTGCCACAACAACAACAACAACAACAACAACAACTACTACTACTACTACTACTACTACTACTACTACTACTACTACTACTACTACTACTACTACTACTACTACTACCAATACTACTACTACTACTACTACTACTACTACTACTACTACTACTACTACTACTACTACTACTACTACTGCTACCAGTACTACTACTACTACTACTACTACTACTACTACTACTACTACTTACTACTACTACTACTACTACTACTACTACTAATAATAATAATAATAATAATAATACTTCATTATCATAATCATAATCAGCACCATCATATTACCTACTACTACTACTACTACTACTACTACTACTACTACTACTACTACTACTACTACTACTACTACTACTACTACTACTGCTGCTGCTGCTGCTACTACTACTACTACTACAACATTATCATGATCCTCTTCATCATTATCGTTATAATATAATCCTAATCTTCATTGTCACTGTCTTCTTCTCTTCCTCCTTGTCATCTCACCATTGTCATCATTAAGATCAACATTATCATCGTCATCATCAGATGCTTCATTTTCCACATCATCATCATCATCATCATCATCATCATCATCATCATCATCATCATCATCATCTTCTCCTACGAATGGTTTTTTTCATTTTGTTGTTGTTTGTTTTTTAAGAAGAAGAAGGAAGAAGAAGAGGATGAGTCGGATGAGGATGAGGAGAAGTAGGGAGGAGGAGGAGGAGGAAGAAGAAGAAGAAGAAGAAGAAGAAGAAGAAGAAGAAGAAGAGGAAAAGGAGGAGGAGGAGGTTCACAACTCAGATGTGGTCACGGATAGTGGGCAATTCGAATGTGGTGCGACTCAGTAAAGTCAGAACTCAGTGAAGTCAGAAATCTGTGCTGCAATGAAAGCTCAAGCTTGCCCAACACCCGCGTCCCACACATTAATCCGTGCTTTGATCGAGAACCAAAAACCAGTCCTAATCTGCAGGATTTTCCCACTGGTTTTGACGCATTCGTTCTGCTGATTTTTCGTCAGTTATCCATGTTTTTAGCATTTTCTTGACAATCTAATTAGTGAAATAAATCCACCGTAGAAAGTGAACATTCCAAGGACTTTTCCACATCATGGGACGTTTGGACATAGGTGCTAGCCATATATTTTTATAGGCCCATTTGTAATGTGGTCAGTATCACCCCAATCAACTTTACTTTCCAGGATAGTTCCTGGTGTTGAACAACAGTAACTTTGCTTACATACCGGTGATGTGGGGAACGAACATCCGGATTGATTGGCTGCGTCTGCACAGCTCGGTGGGGTATAGGTGCGTGATAAAGCAGATGTGGTCGGTACCTTTTAGAATCGTCTGTATAGTGCGGAAAATCATCACGGCCTGGAGAGAATGATGCTGCAGGGAGTGACCTGATGATCTGGTCGACACGCAGGACTCCGAGGAAAGGCCAGGCGGACACAAAATCTGACCGCTAATGGTATCATTAGTATTGGAACTTGTCGCTGGTGAGGGCGGAGCACGTATGCGAATGTCCCGAGTGCTTTGGTGTCGGTTGTTGACTCAACACAAGTCAATACTGTGCGTTATTGCAAATTCGCTACATACAGTGAATAGTACGGAATAGTGCATGTCCCAGATTAATTTGTCTGGGCTTGTATTTCTAACAAGTGCACAGAACCAGTTGTAGCTTCTGAATTATATTGAGCTACCAGTATGACATCATAATGTCAGTGTGGCCGAGTACTCGCTCTTAAACTTCCCGTGCGCTGATGACGGTTTAGTGGATTCACCCCTAGACCCGTCAGTTTTACCTCACGGTTGACTTCTCGTTCAAAAAGCAATGGCAAACTACTGAACATAAAATTGCCAAAATAATTCTTACTTGAATGCAATGTCCTGCAATAGACATGCAATATTTTAGTGAGCAGCGGTAGAATAGTGGCTAGAAACTACCGGCCGGTAGTCATGAGTTCGATCCGCAAATTGTAAAATCGACTTGGGCTCCCATGTCAACCCTGGCATAATATGGCTACCAGGAAATGTCTAGGGAAGTAAAGGCGACTTTGCGATACTGACTACATCATCCATCCAGAGCCAGTTGGTCATAAAATATAGGTCTAGCACCATATGACCATCATGCCAAACGGCTTGTAAAAGAGCAATTAACTTTACTTAGCCGGTCGCTCAGAAAGCAATGGCAAACTACTGAGCGTAATCTTGTCAAGAAATTAACAATCAGCTGAAAGATGCTGATGTTGACAGCGATGTCCTGTAAAGGATATGCAAAAATATTTTTTTTAAATCTTGACATATAAACTAAAGGAGCAGCAGAGCACGATCACTCGCGATAGACCTAGGACGGACCGTCCTGTGCATAACCCATGCTGGAGTAGTCGCAGAAGAAAACGTGGATCATCCAAGAAGAATTAGAATACAGGGCACACAATGTTAGGTGCTTAGGGTGTGGGAGCAAAGGGCACATGAGAGACATGGGTGGTTGTTAGAGAACATCGTCTTCTTGACTTGTTTATCCCTGTATGACCTGGAAAGTCTTCATGTCGGTTTCGTTTGGTTAGACAAGTACCAAATGGAACTAAAAGAATAGGCCGACCATGTACACGATGGACTGAGAGAATAACAGGACCATGGGAATATCAATATATGAAGCCCATAAACGGGCACTCTCCGGCTGTGTACACTTCACCTGGACAGCGCAAGATACAAGATGGCATGAGGCAATTAGCATACACATTATGAGTATAGTCGTGAGCTTTCTATCAAGGGTGTGCAGATCGTGGGTGCTGATCATCCATCGTCATAAGCGGGAAACACTGTTCTCTTGGAATCTCGCAGCATGTAAAGTTTGTAGTTCATGACAGGCCTCATTACAAAGGAGATCATGCTCGACAATCGCTGGAGGGAGAAGAATTCCTTTACTCGATGCCATGTGGTGAGGTCCAGAGCGATTTTAATGTGTCTCTGCATCATACATGAAGTCTTTTTTGTCAGTATAAGACAGCTCCAGCTGTACATTGCTGACATGAATTTCTGGTGCGTTCCTAGAGATGCACTGGTCAACGGAAGGGCGGATACTGGGGATCCCAACCTATGAAGTATGTCGTTGGCTGCTGGCATGATTTTGATCACAACACCCATTAAGTTCCGGTTGTCTATCATACGTTCGTGATCGCTTCATATTCTAAATTCGCTTTACGGTGTAGGAACAAGTCCTTTTCATAAACATGTCCGTATATTCGAATGCACACACTGGAATGCCGGATATACAGTTCATAATTTTAAATAAACTCTCTGCCATTTTAAAAAAATGTCTTCTATGTGAGCAGATTGTCATAAGTCTCTTAGATTGTCTTAAGTCTCTTACACCATGGTCAACAATTGTAATTGTCTATGCTATTTTACGTTCACTTTATCATTGCTTTCTTAATGACTGACATTCACCCACTGTGGAAAATTACCGGAAAAGCTTCCATATGGCTTGCTGCTTAATTCATATCCAGGATGTCGGGTTTGTGGAAGATGTTGAAAATGGAAGTGAAATATTAAGACGATTGCATATATTAGGTTATGGTTTTATTAGGAAATATAGCTCGCACCTTTGCACGCAGCCCCGTTCTTACCCATTTCTTCTGCCACTGAAAATTGTTCCGCATGCCACACATGACACGCGTGCCGTAGCTTGCCGACGCCTGGGCCAGGGAAAGCAATTTCTGAAATAAATGCCTCAGGGCTATGTTTAACTCGGCCACAGACTAGACTAAACAATGGAAAGTAATTCGCTTGATGTTTATCGTGCATCACTGCAGATTTCGTGATGTAATATACATGAAAGTCTACCCCCATCAACTTCGACACGGTATCCGCCGTGACGGACAGGGGCGGGATAAGCCAGAAGTTACCGAAAGATTCGTCCCTTGGGATTAACAATTCACAAGAACACGGAGTAATACAACTTTACTGATTACAATTAAGGAAAACAAACCTGTTACTGGCCTTTATCAGTAAACAATTTTTTTTTTTTTACATTCGCATATCCTATTTACAGGACATCGCTGTCAGCACCAGCATTTTGCCGCTGTTGTTGATGTCTTGGCAAGATTACGCTCAGTAGTTTGCCATTGCTTTCTGGGCGACCGGCTCACATACCCCCGTAAGTAACCAACGTGACGCGATCTGTTACCGAATCTCGCGCAGATGCGTTATCCTACGTGGATATACGGGATTGCGGAGAAACTCATTGACTCTTTAGCCACGGAGACAGTAAACAACTGCAACACGACATATAAATAAAAGGACGATACTGCAGTGACGACATCAAAGCAAAAATAGGACATAAATACGTGGGTATAACGGCTAACCACGACCCTACTGTGGGAGCCCTCGGTGGCGTAGAGGCTAGACCGAACAGGATGTCAGCGGTTCGATCCCCAGGTGGGCGAATTTAGAATTTTTTTC
Source organism: Cepaea hortensis (assembly GCA_963921405.1). Lineage (NCBI taxonomy): Eukaryota > Metazoa > Mollusca > Gastropoda > Stylommatophora > Helicidae > Cepaea > Cepaea hortensis. The sequence continues at coordinate 81,761,529 of OY992879.1, forward strand.
AAAATTGATGTGCGCTCCGAGGTCGACCCAGCCTAAAATGGGTACCAGTAATATATTGGGAAGTAAAAGCGACATGTGTGATGCAACAGGCCATATAAACATTTGGCTCTAGCTGTGTAGCTGCTACTCAGTAGTACAGCCTCGTGGTCAAGGACCCTTTTTAGGCATCGGCCATACAGAGCTAGAGCCAAATGTTTATATGGCCAGTTACATCACACATGTCGCTTTTACTTTTATATATGTATGTATGTGTATATATATATATATATATATATATATATATATATATATATATATATCTTCTTCTTCCTCTTCTTCTTCAGCTTTCCGAGCCATTGAGGTTCTTTGCTGCAAATACAATCCGTCTCCATTCGTCTCTCTGGTGGACCTTCTCTTGCCAGTCGTTGATTCCAAGTGCTTGTAGGTCTGTATATATGTTATCTCTCCACCGTCTTCTTGGTCTACCTCGGGGTCTACGGTCATTTATTTCCTGAGTGTAAGCGAGTTTTGTTTCCCTATTATCTTCCATTCTTTCTATATGCCCCAGCCATTGTAGTCTATTAGCCTTCATGATATATATAGCTGAGGGCTGAAAAAACGTAGTGGACCAGTGGTAAAGCTGTGGAAATATAAAGAGTTTACAAGAAGGCAGAGTAATGCAGCTTTAAAGAACACAGTTATGAACAACAATGGACGTTGAGTTTGTCTCATGGTATTGATTGTTTGGATGTTTGCAAAATTAAGAGGATAGCTCCTTCCTTCCTCATTAATCCTGAGTAGATATCCCTTATCTGACAAGGGCGAAACATTAGGGATAATCTGCGTGCACGTTGCCCATGTGATATGCCCCAAGGCTTTAAATGAACATGTTGAATAGGCTGCAGCGCTGGTAAAGTCTCGAAATTAGAAAAATCCGCCAACAACATATGTATATCATCATAATCATGTGTCATGCCAATACGCGTGGGGGTTATGTTTCACCATCTCACGCGATCACCAGAGTCGTGGATCATCTCCATGATCTTGTTTCGAGCATGTCATATGATCAAACCATTCAGATAGTTACTTCTCTGCTATCCCCTTGTTCTTTTACCCTTAATCTTGCCGGTTGTCATCAGGTTTTCTACTTTGTCTTCTCATGTGTTCAACAAATTGTGATTGTCTGCGTCTAATTTCTCTAGTTACTTTATGGTTTTCATCTGCTAGTGGCAGTACTTGCTCAGTGGTTTTTCTATCTATCCTTGGAATTCTTTGCATATTCTTCAGAAACCACATTCCCACTGCAGTTAGATGCTTTTCAGGTTGTCTGCTCATCGACCACATTTCACATCCATACAAAAGTACAGGTTTGTGTATAGTAGATTCACGTATGATGTAAATATTCTCGTGTAATAGAGCATAGTTATATTACGCCTGATTCTATTATTCCTTGCAGGTGAAAGGAGTTCTCGCGCCTTTACCTAAGATTTTATGTTCTTATCACTTTATGAGATGAGTGCCAACGACATTATTCCACTCCACAGGCCGTTGACAACGACCCAGGAGCCAGCGGCCATGTCTCCTGTTTCTCAGCCCACCCCAACTTTAAAACGGACAACTTTGGGGAGTATTACGCCATCATCATGAACGGGAGCCTGGACAGGGAGCAGGCCGAGAAGATTGATGTGACGCTGGTGTGCACGGACTCTGGCTCACCACCCAAGACGTCTTCCTCCACCTTCCACGTCATTGTGTCCGACATCAACGACAATGCTCCGGTGTTCAGTCAGACTCAATACGTGGCCAATGTGACAGAGGAGAACATTGTAGGCAAGCAGATATTGAAGGTGGGTTATACCTGTCTTCTTCTTCTTCTTCTTCTTCTTCTTCTTCTTCTTCTTCTTCTTCTTCTTCTTCTTCTTCTTCTTCTTCTTCTTCTTCTTCTTCTTCTTCTTTATAATAGTAATAATCGAGTGATTTGCTTGAACACCTACCTCCTGTTTGTGTGACCCGGGATCGAAGCCTCCGTAAAGTCGTACATTTTTCTATCTGTTTGTTTATTTTTGTTTTTTTTGGTTTTTTTTTTAGGGGGGGGGGGGGGGTGTGTGGAGTACTAACCTTCACGGCGACTTCACCAGCCAAGCGGCCTTAATCCCTCAGGCTCAAGGCTCTCCTGTCCAACACCGCTAAGTACTATTGGCAATAATGCGAGTTTTTATTTACTTGCCTAGTGGCCTCGACTTCTCAACATCTGGTAATCTCCAACAGTTCTTATCAAATCCTGTGAATATCTCCCTGATGCCATAACAAAAGTATGCCAGGAATCTGTCTCTATCTCTTGTTCCAACATATTTTCACGTTACATGTTCTAGTATTTCACTTCTCATAACGTGGCTACGTAATGTCCACAGTCTCTGGTGTGCATGCTAAGTTATTGTTGTATCCTAACCGCTCTCAAATAATGTAGATTACTTATCTTGGCTGTCCAATGTACTTTATGCATTATTCTATAAACGCCACAGCGCTCTGACCTCAAGGGAAACATTTTCTATATTGAATCAATTTACCATATGGCTTTGAATTCTGGATACGTTAGTAAACACGACAAGCTGCAAGAATGAGGGTTGTACAAAAGAATGTTGGAAACCTTAAAAAAGCGTATGAAGCTTCACAGTGTTGTATAAAGAACACAGAAATATCATCGTGTGTATATAGCACATAAACAAATTCACAAGTACTGACTGGCACTAATAAAAGAAGAAAGAAGATTAGATTATAAGACACAATAGACACCTACAAATTGGACATTGGACATGAAGGTGGACACTGGGCATGAAGGTGGACACTGGGCATGAAGGTGGACACTGAACATGAAGGTGGACACTGGGCATGAAAGTGGGCACTGGACATGAAGGTGGACACTGGACTTGAAGGTGGGCACTGGGCATGAAGATAGACACTGGACATGTAGGAAGCCCTTGTTATAAAAATGCATGTGGCAGGGGAACTGGCGAAAGATCGAGAGCTTTTGTTGGGGGCCAGAATGAGAGCCACTCTCTGCAAAGAAATTGCGACATGATGATGGCTCTATGTAAGATTTATTTATTAATATACTTAGTTAATGTTTCGAATATTAATACTTGCTTGCTTGCTAGTGTTCGTTGGCTTGAGCTCCAACTCGAAGTCCTGTATGTTGGATGAAGGCATCCTGTTGTCCAACATCAGTGTGATGTCATACAGGACCTGAGGTTTGCGTGAGTATCCGTTGACCCATGTCTGGCTTATTGGTGTGCAGACTGGTGGTTCCTCGCCGTACAGGCAGACACTCTCCGACTTCGGAGGAATCGGCGATCCTACTGACTTTAGCCAGGACCCCGAAGGGACCTGTTGCCCAGGACGCTCGACGAGGACGCGTCAATAGGTCTTGGCCAGTATATAACCCGGCCCTGGTGAATATTAACAGTAAGAATATTAATGTTACGAATCGCGGCTTGTAGAGAATGGAGCTGCAGAGAATGACCAGAGGATCTGACCGACATTCAAAACTCCGAGTAAAGGCCAGACGGACACATAATCAGACTGCTACTGGTACCATTAGTATTGGGACTCTTCGCTTCTCCCCCCCCCCCATCCCACCTCCCCCCCCCCTTTTTTTTTCATACCGACGACAGATTGCCAAGGATATTCATAAGGAAATGCCTGTCTATTGCGGCATAGTCGCGAAAATATGTACACAACTAGCGGTTAGCGGGAAAATGACTTGCTAACGGTGAAGAAGTTGAGCGTGAGGTGCGAACGTGGCTAAGGCCACGTATGATAGACCCGTACATTTTCTATGGTGCAGCTGTTGGAAGGCTCTTACCATGATAGGATGAATACATCAATATTTGCGGAGATTATTTTGAGAAATAAGGAGAGATTAAATACAATAATAATTGGTTTTCATGTTCACGTCTCATTCTTTTTAACATACTATTTCGCGGCTTACTTACTAAATCACTTTCTCTATTGGGCAAACACAGTTGACTGCTGAAGATCCGGACGCGGGGATCAACCGAGTGTTCACCTACTCATTGTTCCCGAAAGAAAACAGCGTATTCTCCATTGACAGAGATAGTGGGATACTCAAGGCGCGGACCACGTTTGACCACGAGGTGGAGAAGAGGCTGAATGTCATCGTCCTGGCAACAGACGAGGGGCATCCGTCCCTGGTCAGCACGGCCACCGTCGTTGTGAATATCCTGGTGAGTGTATTGTTGTGAATACCCTGGTGAGTGTACTTTTGTGAATACCCTGGTGAGTGTATTGTTGTGAATATTCTAGTAAGTGTACTGTTGTGAGTTGTCACAAGTGTCAAGGCTCGATGTTTCGGGGTACTGTTGCGACGTTAAAGGTTTCCATTGGTGATATCTTCCTATTGTTCATGCCTTGCAGTGTTGGTGATTACGATTTCAACAAAGTCAAACTACCTAGCATCGTCTCTCTTCGTCTCCTCCTCTCTCTATTGCCCTCCAAATTTCCCGTTGTCACGACGTACTACAGCTATCCCCTTATCACGATGTGCACAAAGACAACTGAAATGTGTGGGACAGCAGTAATGATATAAAACTAAAATGAATGAATCAACGAAAACAAAGAAGTACAACTGAAAAGCTTCAATTTCTGTTTCAGTGAAGTTTGTTAATTCTACTTCTGTGTTTTTGTTAATTGGCTTATTATGCCTAAAACATGTGGACTGTCTTCTTCTGATGAGACTAACCATTTCTCTTTGCCCCTTAACACCTTTGAAGGTTAATTAATATTTCTCCTCCAAATTCTACTAGTAAAATGGTTCTCAACCGGTGGGGAATTCCCCCAGGGGGGAATTTTAGGGTTTCCAGGGGGGGGGGGGGGGGGAATTAAGATTATTCCAAGATCGTGTTAATACAAGAACCGATTAATTGATATTGTTTTTCCTTCATACTTTACGGTTCTATACTTCTAACCTTTCATAAATTCATATTATAAGGTAAGTAGACCCACAAATCACGTTTTATGTGGCCCTCTAGACTTGTTTTAGTGTGTGCTATTAAATTTAGCTTCCATTATTACGTATACTGTGAGGGGGGGGGGGGATTTTGGTAGGAAATACGAAAAGGGTGGGGGGATGACATTCTGAAAATATGGTGAAGAAGGGCACGGGCTAAAAAAGGTTGAGAACCACTGTCCTAGTACTTCTTTAATTCCTCTCCTGTGATTCTATCTTGTCCAGGATTACCCCCCCCCCCCCCCCCCCACACCTTCCCCCTTTTAATTTCTGTCTTTCTATATTTCGTAGCATCTGTTTTCAAACACAGAAGCCACAAACTGCACGATTTAGTGCCTGGTATATTTCTCGACATCTCGTCTGATGCATGCGGTAGAGTTATACATCAAATGAAGCGAATAGATGAATTATACTTTGACTTCTTTGGAAAGACGGTCAAACTGGCAAAATTGATAAGCGGACTTTGCTGGTAATGTTATGAGCGCGGAGGCAGGTTAGACTCCTGGGCTCGTCGCTGGCCAGAGTGAAGGAAAGGTTGCCACGTCTGCCTCCTTGCTCTCGGCCTACAGTCTGTAATGGTGCTATACCACCTAGATCCATAGCAAGAAATTGCGTCTGGGAAATGTTATTTCTGTGAAGATATACTCATTAGAATTTATAACTGTCCCTGGCGGTATCGTTGATTTATTGGGTGCAAAATATCAATGTTTGATGCATAGCCAGACATCTCTTGTTTAATCATCTAGATTACAATTGTTCTAGCGGCGATTTCAGTATAGGACACGACACATTTAACCCAGATAAGAGCGGTAGCGGCGTGTGACTGACCAGTTCGCAGCAGGGACAATTAGCAATCAAACTCCCGAACTTCTGCTGGGAGAGACCGGGCGTCAGTATGCTTGTCCTTAGTGCAGTGACGTCGATTCTTCATCATAATCACGGTTTGATTATCTCAGGATCTGAACCTTGGTATCAGAACTACGTTAGTGTGTGTTCATTACAGGACTTCGCAATCAACCCCGGCATTAAGTGGTTGTTATTTGCAATAGTAAGCCATTGCTTTCTGAACAGCTGATGGCCATGTCATTGTGAAAATCATCACAAAGCGATCTGCTCCAATGTCGCCTGCGGCATTCGGGACTGTAAAACGACGTGCACTTTGGTAGAGCTACAGACGCCATGACTAGAACTATAATCACGTGATATAAGTTTATATTAATTAACTGGTTTGGACATGCTAGTAAAGCCTTTAGGGCAATTTCTTAATGTGCGCGCGCGCGCGCGTGTGTGTGTGTGTGTGTGTGTGTGCCTGCGTGCGTGTGAGTGTGTGTTAGCTTGAACGCGTGAAAAGAACTTTATCGAAACGTCACTTCATTTGTTTGCTCCCGTGTGTCTGGCTTAGAGCAGTACTGTGCTACACATCTATGCTAGAGCATTCGCTGAACTGTCGTAAACAACTGGGATCATCATTTTGCTGGAGTTGGGTGTCCTAATAGTGTTCTTTGTTCTGTCAGGCAGAAATGAATCTTGAAATGTCAAGGAAACAAATTAGGAAGCGCCTGGAGGAAGCGGATATGTGGTTTCTGAGATTAATGTTGCTATTATCAGATTCTGTTCTCCCCGCCGCCACCCCCCCCCCCCCCCACACACACACACACACAAAAAGTAGGTTTGAACCTTATAAAAAATTGTATGGCGAAAAAAAAAATGGGAAGTACGGGTGTGTTACAGTTATGATTTAAAAGTTGGTAATATGGTAACAGACATGCTGTATTATATATCATATTAAAGGAGGTTGGATAAAAGAAACTACTGTATATAATCCCAAAGCAGATACGGGTAGTCGCTTAAGACGATTTATCATCCTGTAGCACTTGATCAGGTATAATCATGGCCAGAATAACTACCCACGGCTGATTGGGAGAGGCTGTTGAAAGTAGAACATTGTATTCAACTGTGAGGCTGAGAGAGATAGCGTTATCTGGTCGTGTAAAGGGTAGAGGCTGTTAAAAGTTAAACACTGCAGCCAGTTGTGAGGCTGAGAGAAATAACGTGTAAGAAGAAGAGGGGCAATGGAGGAGAACATCGTGCCAACTGGAAAGATCAGTGGAAGGGAAGGCATAGGTAGACCCAGAGATAGACGCAGAGATAGACTTACAGACAGACTATGAGATAGACCCAGAGATAGACTTAGAAACAGACCAAGAGATAGACCCAGAGGCAGACTCAGAGACAGACCCAGAGATAGACCCAGAGATAGACCCAGAGATAGACTTACAGACAGACCAAGAGATAGACCCAGAGATAGACTTAGAAACAGACCAAGAGATAGACCCAGAGGCAGACTCAGAGACAGACCCAGAGATAGACCCAGAGGCAGACCCAGCGACAGACCCAGAGATATGATGTTGATAGTCTAGGATGGAGCAGTGGAGGAGCATGATCAGTACAACTGATCCATTAAACCAAAGATTGTGATTTACGGAGAAAGATGTACGCTTACGATACTTTGTAAAGCAACTAACCATGATGGGTTGTTTTCTCCGTATCTTGATGATGAAGATGATGATGATGATGATGATGATGATGATGATGATGATGATGACGAGCCTTGCCTATTGGAGAAGGCGACCATGTTCTTCAACAATATTCTTCCACTCCACAGCGGATCTTTCTCCGTGCAATCACTATACGAGGTCTGTAAGCCAACAAGAATCGGACCTTTGGCTGGAATAAAATACAATTCATCATTTAAAGTCAGACTCCCTACTCTCGAGCCATGGCTTCTTGCCGTTTTATATATATATATATATATATATATATATATATATATATATATATATATATATATATATATATATATATATATATATATGTGTGTGTGTGTGTGTGTGTGTGTGTGTGTGTGTTTTGTTTTTGTTTTTTGTTTTTTTATTTTCTTCAAGCTGAAAATGCAGCTGAGAGGGATGCGATTTGTGTCACTAGAAAACACTAAGTTGGACGCGACAGCCATGTTATTCTTCATTTCCAAAGAGGCCTTACTGGAGAGTTTCCAACAATGATAGGACCTGTGGAGGAAGTGTGCACAGACACAGGAAAGTGCTATGAAATGGATTAAACTTGCAGTCATCCAATTGAGTCATTTATGTATCGTAATTATTGTGATATATAACTCTGCAGTATGCACCTGACGAGATGCAGCGAAATATACCAGGCAATAAATCGTGCAACATATTGTTTGTGGCTTCTGTATTTTTAAATTCACTAAATGGGGGAATAAATTGTTTTGAAATGAGTAATTGTATTTGTCCCAAAGGTCTTAAATTTTTTGAAAAGATTCCGTATAGTAATGCATTTAATTGTATTTATCATTTAGTTTAATGCTACTATATATTTACTATAAAGTCCATGGTTAGTTATAATAATATATTGTTATACCCTCTGTACAGGACATCAATGACAACTACCCCGAAATCATCACCAGAGAACTGAGAGTTCCCGAAGGAGGAGGCACCATGAAGTACGTAGGGAGGCTAGAAGGTTCAGACAAAGATTCGGGCGTGAACAGTGAGCTGGTCTTCTCCATGCCCCCTACATCAGACATCACAGGTCAAATGTTTAAGGTTAACCCTGATGGGGTGGTTCTGGCTCTGCAGCAGCTGGACAGAGAAACGCGGGACAGGTACATCCTACACCTGGAAGTCCGAGACAAGGGCTATGACTCTAAAATGCGGTCAGGGACAGTTGTTGTTCTTGTTGAAGACATCAATGATCATGCGCCAGTTTTCCATTTTCCAAAACATGGGAATGAGACAGTGTCCTTCTTGTGGTCAACGCCGGCTAATCGACAAATAACTCAAGTCAATGCCACAGATGAGGATCTGGGCGAGAACAAAACCATTTCATACTTTATAGATTCCGGTAATAAAGCTGAACTTTTCGGTCTGGACAAAACCACAGGGGTTCTGTACCTCCGAAGGAAAGTGAAAGACACTGATGATCAGAAACACAGACTCAAGATTGGCGCTCAAGATTGGGGAGTGGATCAAAAAGAAACTATAGTTCTCTTGGATGTCTACATAGACGTTACCAACGCTACATTTTCTGCGTTCGACGGAAGAGACCCTGAAGAGAAGTACATTCTTATTGCTGGAGGAGTAGCTGGTGTGACACTGCTGTTTTCTGTGTTTATTCTGGTGATTATTTTCTTGATCCGTCGAGGAAACAACAATAGATCTTCTGTGCCTCCAGGAAAGCAGCCGGATTGGCAGCTGGTTAAAACTGGCATACAGGAAGAGTGTGGCAAAGGCGAGGTAGAAAAAGTCGTGGCCTGGAGGGGGTCGGACGCTGATATAGAATTCAAGGACTTTGACGATGGTGGACCTGGGGGTAACTATTCTCTTCAATCTCAGCCGGATGTTACAAAAATTGGGAGTGATGGTACATCCAAGAAATGCTTAGGTGGAGGGTCCCCGTGGAACTGCAGTAAAGATGGAAGTCTTCAAGGGCAAGGAGTCATAGGATTAGGACCGGATCCTTACAGGAAGCACGACTTCTATACATTTTGTAAGGTAAGAGCTTTACTGTTCTCCTCCTTCTTTGTTCCTCTTTTGAAGGAAGTGCGTCATGCCTAGTTATGCACTTCAAATTTCAGGATGTCCGATTTCGGTATGCATTTGTGTCCGGTTTGCTTCCGCTAGACAGATTCCATCCAGGGTAACAAGCTCTGTCTACCCTGGGTAGTGTCCAGAGCCATAAGTTAGCTCTTGATTTTGAGCGAATTGCACACTTTTAAATGTACACAGGAGTGAAAGAACAGTGGAAAAAAAAAAGTCTCTCGAGCGGAGTCCGTGGTAGCAGACGTGGCTCAGAAACAAGAGTTCGGCAATGGCAAATCGTATTGCCGCCGATATGTTAGTAGGGATAGTGGTAGTATCATTGTCAATCAGTTAAGTAATAATATGTTCGTTGTATGATTGCATGCTCCTGTGAAACAACGTGAACCGTTTAATAAGAAGAGAAACATCGTTTTGTGAAACAACCGTCATCCTGTCATTGATTCAGGGTTTGTGAATGTCGTTCATCACCAACACTATAAATTGTAGGACTACTTCATCATCACCTGTCACACGATCTCCTTCTACTCCATGACAGGCAGGTTTCCTTCCCTTCCTAGAAATTTTGCCAAAAGCGTGGCTTAAAGACCTGCTCTTTGCCATCTCTACCTGCCGTTGGATTTTAATGTGCTCAACTTGCACACTGAGCCGCTTGTATTTTTTTAACCTTATCGCTGTATTGTTCTATATCTGTTGATGACGTACAGTCTTAATGTCCTGTAATTTATCATTGAAATATTTTTATATCTTTGGGGGCCTGCGTGGCCATGGGGTTTAATACGTTTGCGACTAGAACTTCCGCATTGTTGCCGGTGGTGTTAAGGTTCGGTCTCTACACCGGTTATTCGGGTTTCACAGCTTCTCGTTCAGAATGCAATAGCAAACTTTTTTTTGGTTCGCATATCCTTTACAGGACATCGCTGTCAACATCAGCATCTTTCAGCTGACTGTTGATTTCTTGGCAAGATTACGCTCAGTAGTTTGCCATTGCTTTCTGGTGACCGGCTCACATACTCTGTAAGTTACCGACGCGGTTAGAACCGCTACTGATTCTCGCCGTCGTCAAGTTACTCACGGGAGTATACGAGATTACGGAGAAAGTCGCTAACCTCTAGGCCAGGGAGACCGACAATGGCAAACAACTCTACGTAAAATTGCCTAGAAAATCAACCTGTGTCCTCTAATCTCCCCGATTCCGATTCCAATTCAAAAACAAAAATTCCAAATTTGACCTCGTCTAACCTGCTTCATCAGCTGTGGTTATTGTTGAGGTACGTGGTTTTTGTGGGTTTATTCACCCTAATTCTTGTCTTGTGAGTCCTATCTCGGACTGGTGATGTAGCGTTTGTGTCTGTGACGTCAGCAGTGGTCGGCGGCTATCCTTTGTGCTCGTCTTTGCTTGTGGTTTTCTTTGTTGGTGTGGGCTCCTGGCTCGTCTGGCTGCAGTCCTTATAAGGACTTTTCGTTATCCCACTCCAGCTGGGGGATCGGTCGGCGGCTGTCCTTAGTGCATGTTTCCTCTTGTTGTTGTTTTCTTTGTTGGCGCAGGCTCCTGGTTTGACTGGTTGCTGAGCTTAAAAGGACTTTTTATTAGGTCTTTTAGTCTTCTTTGTTGTGTATTTTCTGTAGGAGCTTTTCGATGTTGCTATTTTCCTTCTAGTATTTTTTTTTTTCATCTTCGAGTTTTAGCTTCTGCCACTCGCTTTTTTCATCCGCGGACAGCCATAGCTTTCTCTCTCCGTCGTCTATGTAGTACGAGTAGTCGGTACCCCGTTCCAAGATTGTAATTGGGTAATCTACCGGAAACCTGAATTTCTTGGGTTTTTTTCTTTTCTCTTTCAATCCAACACCTTTTGAATTCCTTGCGCCTGAGTACCTCCAGTCTTTGACCTGCCCGTAGCTCCTCCAAGGTAGTTTTCTGTGGTCTCTCAGTGCCGTCATCCGGGTGCCCTTCTCGGTTTTCTTCGGATGTCTGGCGAGATATTGGTTTCTCTTTGTCTGCCTCGGGTCTCGCGGCTGGGCTGCTGGCTTTAGTTTGCGGTTCAGGCTCGGACTCTAGGTTTTCTTCTTGCGGTTTCTCTCTGAGTTCTTGTGTGGCTTCTGTTAGTTTGTTTTGAAAGAGTTCCATTTCAGCTCTATGCAGTTCTCTTTCGGTCTTGATCATTTGTAGGATTTCTTCATTCTCCTTCTTCATCTCAGTCATGCGCTGGATCTCTTGTTTGATGTTGAGCTGGATTTCTTTCAGCAGCTTCTCATTATCGCTGGTCGGAGTCGTCGTCAGCAGTGCCTTGACTTGTTTCTTCAACTCGTCTATCTGCTTTTGAAGTTGATCTCTTTCAGCTTGTGCTATACCCGTGGCTGTCTCGCCCCTCTGCATTGCTTCCTTGAATGGTGTCTTTGTGATGATGGCGATTTTTAAGACGTCTCTATGTCTCTGCAGGTACGGACAGCCCAGGTATCTTGCTCCATGTTTGCCCAGGCAGTTGGCACACTTTCTTTTGTTGTCTAATCTCTCCTTCTTTCTGCCACTTTTATAAGCGGCAGTCAATACTTATGAATGCGTTTATGTGCTGTCTTAGTGGCCTCATGGGTTCTACAACAATTCTTCCACTTCTTCGTACACTTTCAGGTGTCAACCTGAATATATTTATAGAAGAACACTGTCAACGTCAGCTTGTTGACATCTCCGCAGAGTTTGTCCTCAAGAGGAGCGGGTGTTGGCCAAAATAACTTTCTCTGTTCTCTTTTTGTCAAACACCCACACAATGATACTTCTGCATGCTTGCCCCTTGAACATTACTACTCTTTTGTGTTACTGTTTATTTTTCATCATTACTTTGATTGCCTCGGCTAGACAAGTTTGTCTATCCCAATGGGACGTTCTTCTTGTATACTAATTTCACGTTCTATGAGTCCCTTTCTTCCAGTTGTCTAAACTGTCCTATAATATAACTTCTTTACAGTTCCCTTAACACATTAATCCTTCTTTATGTATTTTTTATTTTTCATGGACACTTTCATTTGTATAGACTCCTCAAAGTAAACTTCTTATCGACACAAACACACCCTGCTTGATGGTTCGTCCGTCCATCACTTAAAGCCAAAGGGAAACCCAAATAAAATATTTAAACCCTGATTCTGTCTACAAATCTCGTGCAGCTGTGGTAGTTCCCACCTTTCAACAAACCCTGTAAACCGCAGCTGATAATATCCAGTTTATTAAATGAGATGCGAAACTGACCATATAAATTCCATGGAAGCAATCATTTCTCCAGCAGAACGCCAATGTGAGAAATATAATACGGATGCAAATTACTCCGCACTTATGCAAATGAGCTCAAGCTTCCCTCGCTTCTCAAGTTATTGGCTTCCTGGGGTATGATTTATGAGTTTGAGTCTCCCACTTCGCGATGAGTCGGTAGAATTGGCAAGGGGTATATTAGGACCGGCAAATAATTTGCCCGGTCATTCAACGGGGTTTTGTTCGGCATTGGCAGCTGAGAATAAAACCGCATGATGTTGTTTCGTGATTTTGCGATCTTCCTTGGAGAGCTCTGGGCAAAATTTATCTGTTTGCGTATCTAAGCGGTTATCGCGTGGTCTCTGCTTCTTTCTTGTCGCTTTAGATTCCTTTAACATAACATAAAATATTACATAATAGTGTGATTGTTTAGTTTCTTGTTTTATGTGACACGGGGGTTCATTTGGTTTTCTCGGCATTTGAAAGAAGTTGGACTGAAGAAATGGAGCGGAGTTGTATAAGAGGCATCCAGCAACTTGGAGGAGAGTTATGGAAAATAAGAACAAATAGCTTTGAAAGAAGTAGTATAACAGGATACAAATAATAGCTAAAGAAATACAGGAGACCAAATATTTTGAAGAGGAGTTGCATATCATGGGCAAAATAAGGGAAGTATTATATTATATGAAAGACCAAATGACACAAAAAGAGTATACACAAGAAGAATCAAGTAACTGTGAGAGGAGTTACATAGGAAAGATCAACAATCGAAAATTATACAGAAGGGGATAATAATTTGCTGGAAAGATATAGAATAATATCTAGAACAGAGAAAACTATTTGGTCTACATCCACTCTATGGAGTTTTCAAAAAGCTGAAGTTGACTACTGGCTTTTTTTTTGTTGTTGTTGCTTTCTTTACATTCATTCATTCTGACTTCTGAAGGTAATAGAAGAAGAAGAAGAAGAAGAAGAAGAAGAAGAAGAAGAAGAAGAAGAAGAAGAATGAGACCAAACAAAGTAAAAAAGATATATAAAACAGTCTAAGTAAGAGGTCATATAAGAGAGACCGAACGACAGGAGTTACATAGAAGAGACGGAGCTATGGACATTATATTCAAGAGACCTAGCTAAAATAGTTATTTAAGCGGGCCAGGTAAGAAAGGGTATGAAAGAAGCACCAAGCAATGGTAATTCTAAAGCTAGACTAAAGAACACGCATTGGAGTAATATGTCGGCGCAGTGGCTTGGGGGAAGCGAACGCGTTTCAGTTCCCCGACACACTCAGCCGAAGGTTCGAAATCGGACACAGATGAATCGAAAGCAGACCGCCTTGCGTAGATTTCAATGCTATGAGTGTCGGGTGTTCAGAAAGCAAGTACAAACTACAAACGTAGAATTGCCAAGCCCTTTAACAGTAGGTTGGGGATTGATTGCAGTGACATACAACATTTTGCAATGCCCTTTCCAGCGTCAGCGTCGTTCCTTCATTTTTTTTTAATGGACTGGTGTTTCAAAACAATGTTTTCCCGTAGTGAATTTGAATAACGAAGAGACAAACAATAGATTGCACGATTTATTGCCTAGCATATTTCGCTGCATCTCGTCAGGTACATACTGCAGAAATGACACAACTTACGTGAATTAACTAGATAAATCCTTCAAGTTGAAATATACACATATTCGCACAGTAATGTCACTTATCTACCACGGTAATTTTAAGCTGACTAACATGTCTTTCTGTTTGCACAATTCTGGCTTGCGTTGATTGATCATAATTGCTTCTGCAAACTTTAACAAGCGAGTATTTTGTGTGTTAAACAACACGCGAAAGGCCGTGTCTCTGTCCACCACATGGCCGTTTTCGACAATATGCCTACCAATTGAAGACGCCGGGAGCTTCCGGTGTGTCGGCCCCACGAGGCTAGCATTTCCTGTGTGTTGTATCTTGTTGACCCATTGAGGTATGTGGACTGGTGTTTGTCCAGTTCTCTCCATGAGCTCCACGTTAGTCATATTTTACTCAGGCACAAATTAATACATGGTTATAGTTATTATTAATTGTAGGGCTATATATAATGTGATAAGCCACTGAAGTAATCGCAACATAGCAAGCTATGGACGTGCATAAGGGGCACCAATAAAATGATTGGAAGCTATTCAAATAGTCAGGTCTTAGTCATGTATGTCTAAGCTACCGTATAACAGCAGACGATACAACCTGCTGTCTGTTAGCGCCGAAAGTTGGGCGGGGCTCACCAAACCCGACACCCCACATTATGCCAACAACTTCGGGCGGATGAGGGCAACTGGCAGGACACAAACCTTATCCTATAGAGAGGGAATGCAACCTAAAGACTAAATGTCATGGCAGGGCAGACCAGACCCTAAACCTTGGTCAGCAACTGATCTAGAATCGAAGCTCAGATTGCTTTGCTGATCCGGCAGCTGCTGCAGCGTGTCTTGTTCGAGATGCATTGGTGTTAACTTTCCTTTGGAGTAAACTAGGAAAGCCGAAAGAGGGATCATACTACATGGAAAACACATGGTCTCTACAATTCAGCCCAAGTTTTGTGTTATAGAGAGGTTATTATGCCCTTTTCTTAAG
Organism: Cepaea hortensis; assembly: GCA_963921405.1. Lineage (NCBI taxonomy): Eukaryota > Metazoa > Mollusca > Gastropoda > Stylommatophora > Helicidae > Cepaea > Cepaea hortensis. The sequence continues at coordinate 81,776,999 of OY992879.1, forward strand.
CATAATGTAACAGACTATCTTCTATCAATGCGGCACCAACGATGAGTGGTTCGATCCGCACTGGGGTGGACTGGAATCTTAAAACATTGACCAGGACTCCCTGGTCAACCCAGTCATAAAATAGGTACCAAGATGTCTTGGGAAGTAAAGGTGTCTGGCCTGATATTTGCTCATTAGTGGTGATTGTACTATACAACTAGGAGTCTAACCCAGTGCTCATTAAGGCGTGTGAAAGCGACCTTTACTTACTTACTAAGCTTCAGAGAAAGTCATGGATGAGAGGCCAACGCTAGTGTGCTGCGTCAAGGCTGCTGCCAGAATGCCAACACAACAGTCAGCCACTAAAGCTCATCGACGATGGAAGCGGCAGTCACTAGAAAACTAGCAGTTGCGCACACATTACTGCATACGGCAATACCAGCTAGTTAAGCATTTGACCGTCCGTCATTTTTCTGAACATGTAATTCACAATATAAACCACCGCGGGACAGACTTAAAATGATTTCACGTGACAGCCACAACTCACAGACTGTTAAAGAAAGCATAATATAAATAGAACCGACCTTACAGAACTCGGGATATTCCTGTAGTGCTCCGTCTTCATCTTCAACAGCCAGCGAAGAATCCCAATACTTATGGTACCAGATACAGTTTTATTATCTTCTTTGCTGTGGGTATGTCAAGTGTTAGGATCATCATATTTTGTAGAAATGAATGCGCGAAGGAATGCCTCACCAGACATTGCCTCACGTAGCCAGCGACGCGACCTGACACTGAACACTTTCATTTTTTCCCCTCTTGTTTTGAACTCAAGCGTAGTCCATACGCATGCTACTACTTGCCACTACTGAGAGCTGCACTGGGCTGAAGTTTGAGTGTGGATTAGCTTTCCCTATTGCCAGTGTCCCTCGCTATCAGGCGAATCCACTCCGACTTCACGGGTACTTGTAATTTAGGTACCCAAGTAAAGGACGAGAAGTCAACATTTTAGTCCAACTGACAGGTGTAGGGACCCGCTACCTCGGCATCAGCACATCAGATGTTTAAGATGAGCGTTCGTATCCATTCGGCCATGTAGACCTCTGACTCCATGTTCATTTTCTATGCAATTTTTACGTTCAGCAGTTTGCCATGTTTTCTGAACGAGACGTCAACATTAAAGTGCAACTGGCTGATGCAGGAATGAACCAACAAACGATATCAACGCACAGGGAGCTTAAAAGCATGAGCGCTTAATCTTTCAGCTACGAGATGTATGCCAGTGTTCAAAACGAAAAAGCCATAGAAAGAGATATAGGAGTAGAGAATTACGAGAGCTAGCATCGAACTCATACCACACCTCGCACATGCCATTGTCACTGTAACGTCCTTACCGTTACACCAACATGCTCGTTAATTAAACAGAGTTTGTTAAAGCCAGCACTGCGGTGAAGGTGTTACGGACGCAATTCGTAATCCCACATTCCGTGATCGAAACACAGCTGCCGGAGATTTGGCAGCAGACCGCCTTTCGTTGGTATTCATACAGTGGTATGTATGCCTGTCGTTCGAAAAACAATGGCAAATTACTGAACGTAAACTTGCCAAGAAATCACAGTTAAATAACGCTGGTGTTTGACTGCGACGTCCTATAAAGGATATGCAACTAACTTATTCAATAATAAAAGACAGGCCGAACAAAATTTGCGAAACATTATGTTAAGTAACGAGAGACTAACGAAATGGGAGATTATGGACGTTGTTGAAAATGAAAAACAAAAAAAAACAAAAACAATCATAGAAGAGCTTGTTGTACAAAAACAGTAAAAGACAGACCGAGCAGAATTTACAAAACATTAAGTAACGAGAGACTAAAGAAATGGGAGATTATGGCCGTTGATGAATAAGCGGGAAAAAGCAATCAAAGAAGAGCTCCTATTGCAACAATACGTTGCAGAAAAAATTGTAAAATGAAAATGATGGTTATGAAATAATATTCCGAATCGCACCGAGAAACAGTACTGCCGGGAGAGTTCTAAGAACTTCCATTGACAACTCTTTCATCTCCAAAGTCAGACAGATCAATGATGTGTATGCTTTCATTCTCCGGGTTCCTGCTGCGATGCTTTATTTAGATCTGCCGACTCTTTTGTTGGGATGGCCAGAGCGGGCGGCTGGCATTTTCAGTGGGTCGGTCTTTGATCTACGGTAGGGGCTCTCATGTTGTGTGGTCGTGGCCGTGGTGTTCAAATGTACATCTGCTTGGGAATAAACTGAATCTTTTAGTCTTAACTTAATCGTTGGTATTTTTTGCGCTCGCTCGATTTGAACTCAAGCGTAGTCCTTACACACTACTTTTAGTTGTTCTGGACTGAATTTTGCGTGTGGATTTGCGTTCCATATTAACAGTGTCCCTCGCCATCATGCGAACCCACTTCGACTTCAGAGGTACTTGTAATTTGCGTAACCAAATCAAGGACGATACGTCAACATTTTAGTCCAGCTGTCCGGTGTTGGGGTTGAACCCCTAACTCGGTATCAGCACAACGGATGTTTAAGAACACGCGTTCTTATCCATTCGGGCATGCTGACCTATATGATTCTTAAGAGCTGCATGAGCCAATTCTGATTTACGGAGGCCAATCATGGACAATTAGTAGATAAGTGAGAAATTATGTGGAAGCTGCAGAGTTGTGGTTTTATAGAAGAATGGTGGAAACACGTGGGCGAAGATATCTTGAAAGAAGTTACTTTGCAAATAGAACTGGTTTCTCGCATCAGAAGCACCCAGTCCGCATTTTCTGGACATGTAATGAGAAGGGGAAAGCTGGAGATTGTCGTCACAATGGGAAGGTTGGGGGAGAATAGAGAGAGGTAGGGTGAGGCCAAGAGAGAAGATGCCAGACAGTTTGACAACATGACAAGAAGGAAAGGCTGTATCATAAATGACTGGCTGTACATAAGACTGAAGGCTGTGGACAGGCATGATCACCAATGCCACACTGTATGGACTATAAGAAATATATTATCCACATGGTTTTAAATTGCTATTATAGCCGAGAGATTAGAGGTGTGCCTAAGCGCCCAACCTTGCAAAACACCCCTATAGCTTGTGCATTTATTACCTCTAGGAGCAAAGTACAATTCATGGCTTTTACGTGGCGGAATTGTTTTAACCAACAGGAGTAGGGGCGACGGCGAGTCTCTGGCGCTGTAAAACCGGACTGTTCTAGATATGTATGTATGTATTTACATGCGCAGATACGTGTGTTCTTACATACATATCTAACCTCGTGTAAGACCATTGTCTACCCTAGCAAATGAAAGATGCTGAAGACTGAGGCAACCAGCCAGGAGGCGCAACACAGCAATCAGGATGCCGTGTAAACACACCATGAAATATGTCTATTACTGCAAAACATAAACTCTATGTACCACGGAGTGAACTAAACAAGACTGATGTTCATAAAACAGACAATATTTTCAGATATATACAAATTTCAAGCGATAACAAAAAGAAGAAAGCGTGTGTTATCCTCCACATCGTGTTTATCAACCTCCTTCGGATGTAACCAAGCCATCGTTATATGTATAAACTGTTACATCAGTGAAAAGTCAGGTCTTACTCAGATATGACTGAGCTACTTTATGACAGAAGACGGTACTATCTGCTTTCTGTTAGCGCCGAATGTTGGGCGGCGCTTACCAAAACCCGAGACCCTACATTGTGCCAACAACTTCGCGTGGCTAAACGCAGTTGGGATGATACAAGCGAACTGTGCAGGTTAGAGTTTTCGTTTTGCCCCAGACAGAAAAAACTCCAATCCTTACCGAGGATTCGAACCCGGGTCTCCCGAAGGAGAGCCCAGCAATCTAGCCATTCGGCCATTGCAACCTAAAGAATAAATTTCATGGCAGTACAGACAAGATGCCTTGAAGAGATTAGAACAAGAATCGCCATGGCGAAAGTAGCCTTTAGCAAGATGAAAAACATTCTGACCAATAAAAAGATGTCAATTGAAACGAGAAAAAGAGTGTTGAGGGGATACATAGAGCCTGTTCTTTTGGATGGATGTGAAACTTGGACAATGTGCAGTCAAGCTGAAAAACATCAGATGGCTGCAGAAATGTGGTTTCTGAGGAAAATGCAAAGAATACCATGGACAGACAGAAAAACCAATGACCAAGTACTACAAGAGACACGTGAAAATCGTAAAATGATTAGAGAAATTAGACGTAGACAGTCTAAATTATTTGGACATGTTATGAAAAGAAATGGATTGGAGAACTTAGTGACAACTGGCAAGATCGAAGGGAACAGACCAAGAGGAAGACCGAGAGGAAAATACCTGGATGGCTTGGCCACATGGCATGGACGAGACAGGAACACTGAGCTGATCCACGACGCTGGTGATCAAGTGAAATGGCGAGTCATGACTCTTGTTCCAGACGTATTGGTTTTACCTGTCCTCTGTCTATGCAGGCCGAGAGGGGGATTATGCCGCATAGACAACACATAATCTCTAAATTCAGCCCAGGCTTTGTGCTAATGAGAAGTATAACTCCATTTTATAAACTCTCGTCGCTCAAGACAGCAAGATGCCAGTAATTACATCACCATGATGGTTCTTGTCGGGCAGTATAGCATCCAGATATGTCTGTCTCCTAACAACAAATCTACCCCTATGCTCCAGTCGGTACTCGTGGCCCATACCTCTCGTATTATTTCTGGAACTTTAAGGCTTGCTTGCCGCCCCAGTGGTCATGGGTCTGACCTGCATCCGTGCAGATTCTGATTTTTAAAATTGAACTAGGCTCCCAGGTCGACCCAGCCTAAATTGGGCGCAAAAATTGTCTTGCGAAGCAAAGGCGGCCAACGTGATTCTGAGCACAGCACCCACCGAGTGCCGATATACTTAGAAACATCTGGGTCTAGGACCATCTGCCCAATGTGGCTCAAGGCTTGTAAACGGGTCTTTTTTTTTTTTTTTTTTCAAACCGGCCGACTTCTACTTGACGACTTCCATTCCAAAGCTTTATCCCCGATATCCCAGTCCCGGGGGACAATTTGACAAGTCGATCCAGCCTGACACGACTGCACTTCAGGAAATCCAAATCTTTGGTAAGGATCCTATGACAGGTCTAGCACACGGCTAGGGAATTTACTTGATGCTAGAAAAATACTGGTCATGAATCATGGAGGAAGGCGCTAGTCACAGGGGCTGGAAATTTAATTATCCCTCTCCACGACGCTTGAAGGCATAGGTGGAAGACAACAACAACAACAACAGTAACAACGACTAATTGAAATCCGTTGTTGTCAACTTATTTGCGTCATAAGTAATAGCCGATCGTTACAAGTGCTACGTTCAGGGCTGGTACACAACAGAGTTCGGTACAGAGAGGAAGTCCCGCTCATGATGTGCATACCGCTGAGTGTCTACAATCATAGCAGATCAGGGTTCAAATCTAGAGGAAGATCAAGAATCAGATGGGTACTTTTTATTATAATGTCGGCGTAGCTGAGAGGTTTAACTCACATAACTTCCTCTTCTGTCGCTGGCGTAGTGTGTTCGTTACATACGCCGGTTAGTTGGTCTTAAACGCTAAACTCTCGTTCAGTAAGCATTGGCAAACCAATAAATACACACGTATTGTTTGGCGCTCACAGAAGTAGGGGTAGGAGGCAGAGACTAGAGGACGCACTAGACAACATATACATTGAAAGCTATAGTTACAGACCGGGATTCGAACTTGTCACCTCCAAATGACGACAGCGTCTCGCTGCAGGAACAAGTGTACTTCGACGCATGATCATCTAAAAACCCTTAAAAAAGGTGTCTTCACTACCCAGGTCTATCATACACATGAAGCCACAACTATAGAAATTGAGATAATTCGTATCTAACCACTGAAATAGCACCATAGGTCTCATAATTTTATATTAAGCTAGCATAGGTCAAATACCAAACACACAACCACATCAGACACAACCACACCAGACCGTAATGCTGCCTCCAGTATATTCACGAACAATTAAAGAAGAGAAATGACCATAGCAAAGCACAAACGGCGATTGGATGTGATTGTAACGTATGGAAAAGGACATGTAATTTCTTTTTAATTTCTAGGAAGAGTTGGAAACAAAGACAGCTCTGTGCGGTCCGGGCGACACTTTTGACTTGCGATGGAACACGTCCAAACTTGATCTTTATGTTTTACAGCGGAAGTGGCAGCAAAATCGTTGTCCTTATAGAGAAAGGGTGATAGATAGTCTGGTATATTGATAGGTAGATAGATAGATAGACTGGAATAAGGACAGACAGGCGGAACGACGGATGGATGGACAGATAGGTAAATATATATATATATATATATATATATATATATATATATATATATATATATATATATATATATATATATATATATAAAACAGGGTGTATGTGGGTGTGTATGTAGCTATGTATTGGATGGGTTCGATAACGGTACATCCGACTGAGATGAAATTTTCTACACGTCTTCCTTTCATTCCTGTGCAACCGACTGTAATAGTTTCTTAGTGTAAAATCCTCTACTTACTTAATAACATTTAATATTTCATTTTTCATTATATAATTTCTATATAGCAGGGGGACTTCACTCTAGAAAAGTTATTTCAAGGGGCATAACTTTTAATAACATTTATATATACTTTATAGTCATATTGTTGGACTTATTTGCACTATTGTTAAACTCTTTCTCTATAGTTATTTACAGGCATATGAGTTATAATAAATAATGATATAATCTTTCAGGTATTTTCAAAGTTTTCATAAAAATAATGCATAATGCATAACATTGTAACCCATCTTTTTCTGCTTAAAGAAGTTATCTACAGTCATGCAGGTGATTGAAAACAGTTTTCATTAAAAATAATGGATGGTGTGTGGAAGGACATTCTTTTAAGTTACTGTGCGCCAGGAGCTGGGCGAAACCACGCCGGGTCAGATAGATAGACAGACAGACAGACAGACAGATAGTCGGGAACGGGAGCTTATATGACTACGTATATGAATTAAATGAGATGCTCCCCACCAGGGACTGGGTGAAGCCGGGCCGGGTCAGACAGACAGACAGATAGACAGACAGACAGACAGATAGTCGGGAACGGGAGCTTATATGACTACGTATATTAATTAAATGAGATTCTCCCACCAGGGACTGGGTGAAGCCGGGCCGGGTCAGACAGACAGACAGATAGACAGACAGAGATAGTCGGGAACGGGGGAGCTTATATGACTACTTATATGAATTAAATGAGATGCTCCCCACCAGGGACTGGGTGAAGCCGGGCCGGGTCAGCCAGACAGACAGACAGACAAACAAACAAGCAGACAGACAGATAGTCGGGAACGGGAGCTTATATGACTACTTATATGAATTAAATGAGATTCTCACCACCAGGGACTGGGTGAAGCCGGGCCGGGTCAGCCAGACAGACAGACAAACAAGCAGACAGACAGACAGACTGATAGATAGATAGATCCCCTCCAGGGCCTGGGCGAAGCCGGGCCGGGTCAGCTAGTGTATATATATATATATATATATATATATATATATATCCATCCATCCATCCATCATGTGCCATGCCGGTAAGCGTGGGCGGTCATGTTCTGCCATCTCACTCGATCAACAGAGTCGTGGATCAGTTCCGTGTTTCTGTCTCGACCATGCCACAAGGCCAAGCCATCCAGATACTTGTTTCTAGGTCTTCCCCTTGGTCTGTTCCCCTCGATCTTACCAGTTGTCACCAAGTTCTCCAAATCATTTCTTCTCATAACATGCCCAAAAAATTGTGACTGTCTACGTCTAATGTCTCTGATCAGTTTACGATCTTCATTTGTTTCTTGAAGGACTTGTTCATTGGTCTTTCTGGCTGTCCATGGTATTCTTTGCATTTTCCTCAGAAACCACATTTCTGCAGCCATCAGATGTTTTTCAGCCTGGCTGCTCATTGTCCAAGCTTCACATCCATATAAAAGTACAGGTTCTATGTAGCATCTCAACACTCTTTTTCTCGTTTCAATTGACATCTTTTTATTGGTCAGTATGTTTTTCATCTTGCTAAAGGCTACTTTTGCCATGGCGATCCTTGTTCTAATCTCTTCAAGGCATCTCCCATCAGATGTTATTACTGTTCCGAGATAATTGTACCTATTCACTTGTTGAAGAATATTCCCATTTACTTGTATATTACACTGTGGTATTTCGTTCTTCCTAGTGACGACCATAATCTGTGTCTTTTTACAATTTAATTCATATATATATATATATATATATATATATATATATATATATATATATATACAGAGAGAGAGAGAGAGAGAGCTGAGAGATAGAGAGAGATGAGAGAGAGAATGAGATAGGTAGACAGAAAGATAGATAGACAGGAATACAGACAGGCAGGCGGACGGACGAACAGATGGGTAAATAAATAGACAGACAGACAGACAGACAGACAGATATAGACCGGAATACTGACAGACAGGCGGGCAGACAGACGGACGTACAGACTGACGGATGTGTAAATAAAAATTAATATATATATATATATATATATATATATATATATATATATATATATATATATATATATATATATATATATATAGAGAGAGAGAGAGAGAGAGAGAGAGAGAGAGAGAGAAAGAGAGAAACTAAATTGAGAGAGAGAGAGAGAGAGAGAGAGAGAGAGAGAGAGAGAGAGAGAGAGAGAGAGAGGTAAAAAGACAGATATGCCAGCTAGTTTACGCTGGGGCCTTATTTACATGTCATCTGGCAGTGAGCATCCCGTGTTCTACAGGAGTGATTCTCAATTGACTTGTTGTAGTATCACTACTTATCCCTTCTATGAATCTTCACATGCTATGTTGTTTGTCCATCAAGAATGATGATGACCATTCATTTCATCCAGTGGGGTTGAAGGTATGGAGCCGTGGGTTTTAAGATGGCTGATAAGGCCTATTTTGGATCGAAATGTTCTTTGACAATGTGGGCAAAGAATGCTTGACGTTTCTGAAGGAGGATTTCCTGCAGTGGTGATTCTGTCCTGCCTTTTCTTCACAGCTCGTGCAGTTCTGGTTGCCTCGCATATGACTGCACCCTTGCGTAATGATGCACGCCACGAATTTCGGTCTCTGGCTGCAGTCTCTCATGTGTCATGATGAATTCCAAAAGCATTCAGTGAGATTTTCAGAGTGTCTTTAAAGCGTTTCCTCTGGAAACTGGGCGCCCATGCCCAGTATCCACACTCTACTAATGAAAAATCAGATTCGCTGGGCTGGTTACTTAACTCGTATGCCAGATCACAGGCTCCTTAAACATTTTTTTTTCCACCGCGAGCTGCGTTGTGGTAAACGCTTCCAAGGCGGCCAGATAAAACGCTTTAAAGACACTCTCTCACTGAAAGCTTTTGGAATTCATCTTGACACCTGGGATACTGCTGCTAACGACCGTAATTCGTGGCGTACATCATTACATAAGGGTGCAGTCACTTTGTGAAGCAACCAGGATTGCAAGAACTGTGAAGAAAAGGCTAGACAGAAAAACCACTGCAGGGAATCCTCCTCTGGGAACGTCAAGCATTCTTTGCCCACATTTTCAAAGAACATTTCGAGCCAAAATAGGCATTATCAGCCATCTTATAACTCCGGCGCCATGCTGTCAACGTCACTGGATGAAATGAATGGTCATCATCATTCTTGATGGACAAACAACATAGTGCGTTCATAAATGTTTGCCCTTAGTCACGTTCAATTTCTATTTTTACAGGTATGTTGCATCGCAGTTGAAATTTTTCCTGCCGTCTTATATTTACTCCTACCCAAAGATTATGTCTTTGATAGGTCCAAAGGCATATGAAATCATGGAAAGCGGCGCAATTTCTTTTATGATTTGGCGAAAATGTTTTGAATTCACGCTAACTAACTTGTTGTATAGTAATTATTGACATCACCTCTGAACACGTCCTTTCCACTATGTGACGTGCTTCTCATAAGAAAATACCCGTACACCTCGGAGAATATTCATTATTGAACACTAATGTTTCCATGCGAAGGTATAACACATTTCATAATATGCACGACGGGAAGTCAATAAGAAAGTCACAAATGGCTGTAGAAAAATAACTAAATATTATAACAACTTGAAACAAGTTTATTTTTATACATACATTGTCCCTTTATTTCTCAACATAATTTCCACCAACATTGATGGACTTATCTCATCGATTTATCAACCCCCCCCCCCCCCCAAACCGGTTGCATAGAACGGCGTGCTCTGTTTTCTAAACCACGTTTTCGCTTCACATTCAACTTCGGCGTCATTCGCGAAATGTCAATCGATCATGCATTATGCTATATGCTGAACCATGTGAGCTCCCTATTGCAGATGCTACAGAGTCTATCGTTACTCGCCTGTCACCTCTAATCATCTCCTCCACCCGCTGCACGGATGCTTCTTTTGCAATCTCAACAGGAAGACCAGATCGATTTTTATCAACAATTTTAGAGCGTTCTTGAGAAAATTTTCTACCCAGCTATTTGTCAACATAAACAGGAAGCATTTCCTTATGAACATCCTTTTCAGGCAGTCCTTTTCCCACAAAAAAAAAAACAAACAAACAAACGCACAACGTTGCTCTTTAGTTGTACACTCCGCAAGTACAGTCGCCATTTATTTATACGCTGTGCATGCGCATGAGACACCAAGCGCCACCTGACGAACGGGAATATAAAGTTCGATGTTGCTGTCACCTAATGACACCTGTAGAAAACACCAACTACATTTACCTCCCATCCCACAGAACTTTGTGACTTACTTATTGACTCGCCCTCGTACTTCATCGCTGACCCGTAAATTATAGGCAGCATATAAACAAACAGTGAGATATGCTGTACAATCTCCAGAACACACATTTGTTTGTTTGATGGGTGTTCATAATGATAAGGTTATATGGTAAATCTCATCATTTTCCCTCAGTTGGTCACCTATTTATGGTTATGGTTATATGGTGGGAAAACATTCTGAACGCACTATAGTTAGGCAGGCAGGCGTTCAGTAGGTAGGCAGATCATATAAACGCCTTTTGAATCAGTGTCTTTTCCATCTTCATGTACCTGTATAAATTATCACACAATTAACACAATAGGAGCAGATCACCCACGTCAACCGATTCCCGTTGTCCATTTGTTTCTGGCATGGTCCCGTCTTTTAATTATTATTATTATTATTATTATTATTATTATTATTATTATTATTATTATTATTATTATTATTTATATTATTATTATTTGGCATGTGTAAAATATCTCCAGACAATAAAACTTGTTGAACCATTCTTCTAGTTTTAATTATTTATAAACAGCCAGGGAATTCCCATTTTGTGTCAAATTTCCCCGCTGTTCTAGATTAAATACAGTTCTCTTTCCTGGCAGTTTCTTATTGATTTTTGTGTGTGTTACTTTCGCCATGTTCAGTTTAATTTGTGCAATTTTGCAAATTACTGACAGTCGTAGTATCTGCTGGGCTGTCTTCTGTGTGAAGTTACAGTATGTGTACTGGCTAGATTTCCGCCGGGCGTTAAACTGCGTAGTTCGTAAGAGTTAGATCAGTTATTATGTCAGGGTGGGAGGCGCGGTGGTGTAGTGGCTAGACACTAGCCTGCCGGCCCGGTGGACATGGGTTTAATCCGTATCGCGGCGGGTTCGGATTTTAAAACTTGTTCTTGCTCTCTTGTAGCTGCCGCCTAAAATGAGTACCAAGAAATGTTTGGGACGTAAAGGCGGCCGGTATGACACTGACCTCATGATCCACCGAGTGTCGATTGGTCTATACAAATATGGATCTAGCACCATATGCCCGATGCGACTTAAGGCGTGTCAAGGGGACATTTCATTTATATGGATTTACGTATGTCGGCCCCGATTCCCAACATGGAGGATAGGCGGTTGAGCGACTGACTGACTGACTGACTGACTGACTGACTGACTGACTGACTGACTGACTGACTGACTGACTGACTGACTGACTGACTGACTGACTGACTGACTGACTGACTGACTGACTGACTGACTGACTGACTAACTGACTAACTGACTATCTGACTGACTGACTGACTAACGTATGTGGGGTAGCAGTGGCTCATGGGCTGTAGCGTCCGACTTTAACTTGAGGAGCGTTGAGTTTCTTAAAAGTTTGTTGCATATCATTTTTTACAACATCGCAATCACCACCAACATTTATTGAATGCGTATAATTTTATAGGCAAATTTACAATAGTAGTTTATCATTGCTTTCTTAACGGTCGGCGCTCGTACCATTATACAAATATCGCACAGGTACGTATAATATTTGGAAACCGCGGTAGCGCAGAAGCACTTGGCTGCCGGTCTATGTCATGGGTTCCATTTATGCGGATGTTTCAAATTCTCTCTTGACTTAACCTACTATGGGTACCGAGAAATTCTTAGGAAGTAAATGCGACAACGTGATATTGACCCCTCGAGTATTGGCGCTATATTTAAAGAAGGTATGATACGAGAGCCAGAGGACGCCCGAAAAGAAAATGGATTAACGACATCAACGACAGTGTACAATCACTCGGAATGACACTATTCCGTGCCACCCATCAGGCATTGGAACGTCAAGTATTCTTCCCCATGACGCTCGACGGAAAAGTGGATGGTGATGCTAATGATGAAGATGATGATCACCCCTCGAGTACAGATTGGCACATAAAAATATGAGCACCATATACGAAATATGCATCAAGCGTGTAAAAACAGGGTATTTTAAAGAAAACGCATTGCTCGGTATAGTATTATGGTGTAATAAAAACTCACCGACTCATTTAAAAAACATAAAAATGTCATTTCCAGTTAGAAAATAGTCTTGAAGATAGTTAGTTAGTTAGTTAGTCGCAGTTCCAACTTCACAGCAACAGTTCGTCCCCATTATGCTCCGTTCCTGTGCCAGTGAATATCACACTAAATGCTCCCCACTGCCCAATGTGAAAAGTGAAAAAGACAGGAGTCTCGACAAACAACAGCCCGCACAGATACACTGTGCATAATGCCGCCGCCAGAATGTCAACACAATAGTCCCCCACAAAACACCCAGTTCATTTCTGATGGAATCGGCAGTCATTTTCCCATTTGGATGTTTCCTAGATGTTCACCCACACAGTCCACGAAATACAGTTCATCGTCGATGGTAGTGGCAGTCAATCAGGAGCCCAGCAGCCACGCATTTCTGCATAAGGCAAAAACCGGTCAACTCTGGGACATATCCATCTGCCATCGCTCCGAACATGCAGTCACGTTCCAAAAAACCTCGGGCAGATTCAAAAGCATTTCACACGAAACTCACAGCTCACAGTAGCAGGGCGACGGAACCATCAAGCCTCCTTAGTCGCCTCTTACGACATGCGTGGTAGGCTGCAGTGTTGCTATTCTTTGCTTCCCTTATGGGCCCCGGCTATATAGAACCTATACTGTTATAAGCATACGAAATATTGACAATAAGCTGAGAAGCTGAAAAACTTCTCATGGAAGCTGAGATGTGGTTTCTGAGGAAAATGCAAAGAATACCATGGAAAGACATAAAAACCAACGAGCAAGTTCTACAAAACATAAATAAATTGATTCGGGGAATTTGAAGTTGACAGTCAAGATTGTTTTCAAAAGAAATATGGAGATAAATAAATTGGAAAACTTAGTGACAACTGGCAAGGTTGCTAGGAAAAGAGCAAGGGGACGGCGGAGAGTTAAATGTTTGGATGGCTTGGTAATGTGGCATCATCGATACAAGAACACATATCCTAGATTGGTGATCGTGTGAGACATTGAATTATGGCCACTCATGCTTAAAAGCATGACATATGATGGTGATGATTGTGAAGGAGAATTGTACGCCTGTGAATGTCAATAAGGAAAACATCAATTGTTCTGTACTACCTATAACGCTATGAAGCCAACCCGTCATATCACTTTTTCAAATGTTCTGTACTACTCATAATGCTATAAAACCTACCAATCATATCTCTTCTTCAAATGTTCTGTACTACTTATAACGCTATGAAACCAACCAATCTTATCTCTTGTTCAAATGTTCTGAACTACTTATAACGATATGAAACCAACCAATCATATCTATTCTTCAAATGTTCTGTACTACTTATAACGCTATGAAACCAACCAATCATATCTCTTCTTCAAATGTTATGCACTATTTATAACGCTATGAAACCAACCAATCATATCTCTTTTGTACATGGTGTGACCTACTAATAACGCTATGAAACCAAACAATCGTATCTCTGCTTCAAATTTTCAGTACTACTTATAAGGCTATGAAACCAACAAATCATACCACTTCTTCAGATGTTCTGTACTACTTATTGTCACGGGATACTGTGAGTTAATGATTCCATGATGAACTTTAATAATAAGATTAATTGCAATGTAGGAGGAGGGTTAACAATCGAGTACTTCAGTCTGAGATGAGGATAAATTAAAGATCATTGACCGGCTGGTATAAAACTAGGATACAGTGTGTGTGGTCATTGCCCATCGACTTCAAAGGACAGAACGACGGGGAGACTTCGAGAACGGGAAAACGCACGAAGACGGCGATCAAAGGGTCCGGACGCTTGGCGGTACTAGCGTAGGGGAACACAGGGAACTAGCGGAGGAGCGGAACGGAGCGGGCAATTGACGAATACGTGACTTCACAGACGTTTGATGTGGGGACTTACGGCAAAATTTGATTTTGGATAAAAAAAACAACGGAGGATTGGACACTCGGTATAAATGAGTGGAAAACTTGTTTTGAAGTTAGTGTGTGTTCCAAAACTGGACAGAGATATCTATGCATCCTGTGTGTGGAAAGAAATTATAGTCCCGTATTGTTTAAGGCAATGGGATATTAGTGCATATGTGCTTATATATAAATTTCAATTCATGGATGATCATAGAAGTGATAAGATAATCTAACCTTAGCGTAATAGTATAGCATAGGGAAATAGGCGTTTGTTCTTGACTTGTAGAATTTCCTTAGTTTATATAATCGGTTAAACTTTAGTGCACTCATCAATCTTATGTCAGAGTGTCTTTCGGAGGCTTCTCAATATGGCTATAGAAGGACACTCACATAAGAAGTAGTTTGAAGCAGATTCATCTCACCTGATTGTATATATGTCCCCAGGTTTCATATATACTCCTGACCTGTTCAGAAAAGAGTAAAGACCTTAACGTCACAGGTGCAGTGAAAGTATGTCACTAGAGAAAATTCAACCTAGCCATTCAATAATCGTGGGCTGACATAACGAATGGCAAGTAACAGGTTTGTGTGAACCCCAGTGAAAGAACTTTAAGTTATACAAGCAGAGCGAAATAGGCTCAACTATAATTTAATTGGGTACTCACCTAAAAGAAACATTGAAGAACACCAGAACGGTTTTTAATGTATTTAAAAAACTGATAGACAGTGCTAGACAGTGGTGATGTGATTTCCATGATGGATATGATTAACTAAATAATAATCAAAGAACACTCGGTCTAGACATAAGACTTACAGTGATCACATTAATTTACGGTGATCCAGTGGTGAACAGTTTTTTTTTTTCAAATAACGGATTTACCTCCAGACTCAAGCAGAACGGAGCATCCAGGGTGAGAGCTGTCAATTTCTATGTTTGATGTCCTGTGGTTTGGCCGTATGACGAGGCGAGTGTCAGAGTCTAATGTAGTGCCAGCAGAGATGCAGGGACATCGTTACGCCCGCCAGGCGAATAGTCCCTAGCGGGGATGCTGTAACATCGTTACGCCCGCCAGGCGAGTATTAGTTACCTGCCTGCGAGGTTGCCGGCTGACGAGACAGCCAGCGGTCAGGCAAGGACAAAGCAGGACGCACGCAGGCCTCGTGAAGCCACTTCAGTTGGGCAGGCGCGTTGCGAGAAATAGCCAGACAGCTCTGGGACTCGGACTCGACTGGACGTATGATGGGAGAAAGGCTTGTGTAGTTCTGTTGAGCGAAAGTCGAGTGCTTTTACATCTTGTGAGACTGATTGTAAGCTGTGGGGTGCTTGTAAGTGTATTGTTATAAATTATGTATTGTGATGATCATCTCTAGATCGTGATCTGTAAATAAATCCATCGAAACTTCGTGTCGTTGAGTCTCAAGTCAAATCACGTTGTATCTGTACTGTCTCACATGTGTTAGTTTAACGAGCCAGGTTTAAGACCCTGACAGCGAGAAAGTATACGGCACATACGAATTCCAGAGTCCTATCTTGCACTCACACTAGCAGACACTACCAACTACATATACACATTCAATACATACAACTGACATAGTTTTCAACAATAAACATGTTATTAATTGTTGGAGGAAACTGTTGTCAGGGTATGTTATGAAGGATTGAGAGAGAGAGAGAGAGAGAGAGAGAGAGAGAGAGAGAGAGAGAGAGAGAGAGAGAGAGAGATAGTGTATGGAAGACAGAAGGGAGGAGTGTAGAAAAAAGTCATTCAATAGTTCCAATAGTAGACGGATATTAAAGGTGTGCTTGTCGAGTCCACTTTCCTCCAAGGACGACAAGCGACACTTATAACGCTATGAAACCAACCAATCATATCTCTTCTTCAAATGGTCTGTACTACTATTACTTCAACCAATCATATCTCTTACGGACTACTTATAACGCTATGAAACCAACCAATCATATCTCTTCTTTAAATGCTGGTGACCTCTTCTGATCAACCCATAGAGCATAGTTCATTCATAATGAATGTTTTGTTTAATTCTACCACACCTGTTAATGTTTCTTTCATGCTTATGTAATAAACCCATTGGAACGGGTTTCAAATGAACGACCCTTATAACATCATATGGACGATGCACAAGAGAGATTAGGACCAGAATAAGGCAGGCAAAGCTGCATTTAAGAAAATGAAGAATATCTTATGCAATAGGTCACTATCATTGAATGTAAGAAAGAGAGTGCTGATGTGCTATATAAAACCTGTTTTGCGGCATTGGAGAAGGCAGACCAAGAGAAATGATGCTGGATGGATTGAGACGGTAGCATAGAAGAATATCATCAGCAGAGTTGATCCAGAAAACCTAAGAACGAGATCTGTGGAGAGTCATGATCGTCTACGCCAGTCGGCATGGCACTTGATGAGGTTGATGTGGTCACTATAGCTTTGATATTTTAACAGCTGCCAAGTGCACTTTCTAATCTCTTATTCTTTTCTTATCTTCCGTGAATGCGGATCAAAACCACGTATTTATTTCTCAGGCATGTCAATAAGAAAGTGTTGAGGGCGTTTGGTCCGCGTTGAAGAGGGATTTGGGAACAAATGGGGAGACTGCCAGAATATGATGGATTTGTCTGTATCTTCAGCGGGAACGGATTATTTTTGCAGTGAGGGGAATGTGTGGAGGTTTGATTGGTTAGCTGGTTGCTAGTGACTCCTCTGAAAGACATTGTGTTGAGTTGAGTTGAGTTAGAGTTGAGCTGAATTAGAGTTGAGTGAGATGAGCTAGTGTTGAGTTAAGTTGTATTTGATTTGAATTACAGTTGAGTTGAGTTAGAGTTGAGTTCATTTGTGTTGAGTTAGAGGTGAATGGAGTTGAGCTGGTTTAGAGTTGAATTGAGTTAACAGATTCAGTGTCAAACAAAAAATAGGGGTGGATCGAACAAAAATGGATGGTGGAAAATGGGAAACAGGGTGTGTCAAAGTTATGACTTAAAAGTTGTTCAGATGGTAGCAGACATGTTGTATTATATATATACAACTAGCTGACCAGGCCCGGCTTGGCCTAGTCCCTGGTGGGGAGCATCTCATTTAATTCATATAAGTAGTCATATAAGCTCCCGTTCCCGTTCCCGACTATCTATCTGTCTGTCTATCTGTCTGTCTGTCTGTCTGTCTGTCTGACCCGGCCCGGCTTCGCCCAGCTCCTGGTGGGGAGCATCTAATTTAATTCATATAAGTAGTCATATAAGTTCCCGTTCCCGACTGTCTGTCTGTCTGTCTGTCTGTCTGTCTGTCTGTCTGACCCGGCCCGGCTTCGCCCAGCACCTGGTGGGGAGCATCTCATTTAATTCATATAAGTAGTCATATAAGTTCCCGTTCCCGACTGTCTGTCCGTCTGTCTGTCTGTCTGTCTGTCTGCCTGTCTGTCTGTCTGTCTGTCTGTCTGTTATTAGAAAGAGCACTTGAAAGATCTTTACATCTTCCCCCAACAATTAACTTGGGTAAATGGAGCGGCGGCAGCAGCAGAAGAAGAAGAAAAAGAAGGAGGAGGAGGAGGGGGAGGAGAGGGGGAGGAGGGGGAGGAGAGGGGGAGGAGGAGGAGAAGATAACTGTAGCGAAAAGGTCCACCCATTTGAGAAATATGCAACAATTTTACATATATAGCAATGCTATTAAAAGTTATGTCCCCTCGCTATATATAAATTATAATGTAAATTAATATTAAATAATATTAAGTAAATAACTGTTTGTACACTAACAAACTATGACAGTTGGCTGCACGGGAATGAGAAGAAGACGTGTAGAAAATTTCATCTCAATCGGATGGACCGTTCGCAAACGCATAAATAACATGCATACATACATTGTCATATATATATATATATATATATATATATATATATATATATATATATATATATATATATATATATATATATATATTAAAGGGCATTGTATATGGAAAGCTACTGTATATAAGTCACTGTCAGATACGGGAAGTGGCTTAAGACAGTTAATCATCGCATTGCACTTAATCAGTTAACAGCCGACTATACAACACTTGGGACATCCCCATACATGCTTCGCACTCGACATCAACAACCAGCGAAGAGTCCAGTAACTAGTGATACCAGTTGCAGTCACATTGCTAAGAATAATCAGTAGTCGATGGGTGATGCTGTAAATGTCTAGTCGGTCGCTGTTACTTTCCAAAGCATTTCCACGTATCCATTGTAGGGAGGTTGAGGTGGGAGTACGGATCCATTGAAAAGAAAATCCCTGACTCGATGCAGATTCGAACACCAGACAATCGGCCGAGCATGTTAATAAGTTACTAGCTACTGAAATACCATGGCATCCAATTGTAGGGTGTAGTGAAAATAAATGGTCTACGCTAACCCCGAATACTCTCGTCACGTGACGCGGCGAGAATTAGCAGTGGTTCGAATCGCAAAAGTGACTTATGAGAGTATGGAGCCGGTCGCTCAGAAAGTCGTGGCGTGCTGATGAGCGTAATCTAGCCTAGGAATCAACATACAGCTGAAAGATGCTGGTGTTGACCGCAATATCCTGAAACAGGATGGAAACGCGGGAAAAAAAAGAAAAAAAAAACCAACTCGGACATCAGCTGACCGTTCTCCTTTCCCAGGGACAAGGGTATCTTGTTGACCATCCAACAGCGGTCCCTGATAAATGGGTCTTTAGTACTGCAAGCACAGTTTTCACACAGCAGATGTTGTCTTTGACAGACAGAGGTTGTTAGGGCTTTGTGTTCCGCAGATGCATATTTCATGTTCCGCTGACTTGTGAACTGAGATTGACATGGAGTTCATGGTTAATTCATAGCGTGAAATTGTCTCATGACATCCGCTTCTTTGTTTTAACTTTGTAGTGTATTATTTATGTTCATTGTTTTATTTCTTTTATTTATCTTGCATATCCCTTACAGGACGTTGCAGTCAACACCAGCATTTTCAGCTGCTGTTGATGTACTAGGCAAGTTTTACTGTTCAGTAGTCTGCCATTGCTTTCTGAATGACCGGCTCATATACCCTCGTAAGTTACCTGCGCGGAGCAAACCGCTGTTGATTCTCGCAGCTGCTATTTTCCCCACGCGGATATATGGGATTACGAACACTTTCGAAAACACCTTGGCCAGGAAGACCGGTTCATTGACTTATAGTTAATTATAGAATAAATGTAAGTATGTATATTTGACCCGGTTGTTTAATCGAGGTGTTTAATTAGTTTGACAAGCTTTCATTTCTTCTTCTTCTTCTTCTTCTTCTTCTTCTTCTTCTTCTTCTTCTTCTTCTTCTTCCACCTTCTTCTCCGTCTTCTTCATCTTCTCCTCAATCATTATCATGATCATAATCTTCTTCTTTTTTCCTCTTCTCTACTTCATCATCATCACCATCATCATCATCTTCCTCTTCTTCTTCTTCTTCTTCTTCTTCTTCTTCTTCTTCTTCTTCTTCTTCTTCTTCTTCTTCTTCTTCTTCTTCTACTTCTTCTTCTTCTTCTTCTTCTTCTTCTTCTTCTTCTTCTTCTTCTTCTTCTTCTTCTTCTTCTTCTTCTTCTTCTTCTTCTTCTTCTTCATCATCATGATATGTTTCTTCTTCTTCCTCATCCTCCCTATCTTACTCCTCCTCCTCCTCCTCCTCCTCCTCCTTCTTCTTCTTCTTCTTCTTCTTCTTCTTCTTCTTCTTCTTCTTCTTCTTCTTCTTCTTCTTCTTCTTCTTCTTCTTCTTCTTCTTCCGAATCGCCTCCCTGTTCCTCCCCCCTCTTCCTGTTCTTAGGCATGAGCTTAGTCTACGAGCCTGATATCTTTCATGTAAAGATCTTCTAGGGTCCCATCATGTGCTCCTAAGTCCCTCTTCGCTGAAACCACAATTACAGCCATCCCGAGACATCCTTAAATACACTGTTTCATCTGTACGTGGACCTTCATCTTAGACAGTTTTCACCATGCCTGCCTTGTTCACTCTGTGTCCTTTAAAATAGAAACATATCCATTCTCGATTTCCACTTGTGTCCCATGTGTCCTTTTTAAAAAAAATCTTTCCTAAACGAAAACTTATCCGACACAGCTACGGAAACATTAACCTCGGCCGAACAGTTAAAAACCACAATTAACTGCATCCTTATTCGGCAACCTAACACTTTAACCACCAAGCTACACGAGCAAGAAACACAAAACCGGGTCATTTAACCAAGAATCGTTTCTGTCAGATTCTTACAGTTGCACAATACATTGTCACCACAGCTGCAACTTCCAAACTTTGGTATTGACTCAGCCCGAGCTAATTCAATATTCGAATCTGTTTCGAGTGAGCGATCCCGCATACGAACAGTTATTGGTTATTTTGCCACTTTGGGGTCGCCTTCGTATTCGAATAATTTGATTTGCGGGCCACACGATCCCATCTCCCCTTACAGAGCTGTCCCTTGCTGAAGTGCCAAGGGATTAGGTTTTTGCATTAGGTGCGAAACAAAATTTTATTTCTCTGCGGTTCTTTTTATTTTTCTCTCCTCGGTCTATTCCTCTTTCTACTGTAATACCGCTTGTGGTTGTTGGCACGGCCCGTGCCACATTAATCATGGTGAAACTAATTCAAGGGTATTGACTGACACCTGTAGAATACAAAGGGTAGAAAGTGAAACATCGATTAGTATTTTAGCGATGGAATTCAGAAATTTCAGTGACAGCTAGTTCATAAAACCAAGTGGGAATCAGAGCATTCAGGGCAACAGAACGATGAAGCAGACTACGGACTCGCAGGTCAGCATGGCCGAATGGGTAAGAGCGCGTGTTCTTAGACATTCGTTGTGCTGATGCCGAGGTTAGCGGTTCATCCCCTACACCGGACAGCTGGACTAAAATATTGACCTGTCGTCCTTGACTCTGGGACGTAAATTACAAGTACCTCTGAAGTCGGAATGGGTTCGCCTGACGGCGAGGGACACTGTTAATAAGGAAAGCTAATCCACACGCAAAATTCAGTCCATCTTTACTATAAATGGGTGTATGAACTACGCTTGATTTCACAGAATACATAAAATAAAATACCACGGACCCAACCCAAGAGAAAAGTTTACAATAATCAGACTGTAGGGGAAACAAATGACTGAAGTACATACCACCCGTTTGATTAACTAAAGCTGGAAAATGGTGATGAATGTAACTGAGGAAATGGTAAGAGGTGGATAAATATCACTCGGAGTGTCCGTCATAAATAGAACAAGGAAAGTTAGTTTGGTGTATACCCGCTCCAATTGAGGGCAAAGTGCATTGAGATGGGAACAAGTTGAAGTTGACTGCTGCTTCGGGTATTTTCAGAATGGTGTCTCAAAGTGTGAAGACGAAGCTGAAGGGGGGGGGGGGGGTAGGAGTATGAAGAGTAGGAGGCAGAGGTGTAGATGGGAAGAAGAAGAAGAAGAAGAAGAAGAAGACACACAAGTAACAACAACAACAACAACAGTACTAACAAGAACATCAGCAACAACAACATCACAACAACACCAACATCAACAACATCATCGCCAACACCAACAACAACAGCATAATCGACATCAACAACAAAACTAACATCATCACCAGCAACAACACCAGCACCAACGATACAACCAATCTAAGGCCCTGTCCACGTTAATATGAAAGCACTAGACTCGATTTTCGCTTTCGTTTGAGCTCATCAGTAGTGCATATCCTTGACTGGACCCCGGATCACTGGCGTGTGACGCGGGTATGTAACCACTAAACCACACTGCACACGCCAGACGCAACCAAATAATCATTTACACCCATTTCTCACATTTAAAAAAAAAAAGAAAGTATAATTTGGTTGCGTTTGGCGTGTTTGACCAAGCCACTACACTGTCGAGCCACTAGCCACTTCACTACCGAACCTCTAGCCACTACACTACCGAGCGTCTAGCCACTACACTACCAAACCTCTAGCCACTACACTGCCGAGCCTTTAGCCACTACACTACCGAGCGTCTAGCCACTACACTACCGAACGTCTAGCCACTACACTACCAAACCTCTAGCCACTACACTGCCGAGCCTTTAGCCACTACACTACCGAGCGTCTAGCCACTACACTACCGAGCGTCTAGCCACTACACTGCCGAGCCTCTAGCCACTACACTACCAAACCTCTAGCCACTACACTACCAAACCTCTAGCCACTACACTGCCGAGCCTTTAGCCACTACACTACCAAGCGTCTAGCCACTACACTACCGAACGTCTAGCCACTACACTACCAAACCTCTAGCCACTACACTGCCGAGCCTTTAGCCACTACACTACCGAGCGTCTAGCCACTACACTACCGAGCCTTTAGCCACTACACTACCAAACCTCTAGCCACTACACTACCGAGCATCTAGCCACTACACTACCGAGCCTTTAGCCACTACACTACCGAGCCTTTAGCCACTACACTACCGAGCGTCTAGTCACTACACTACCGATCGTCTAGTCACTACACTACCGATCGTCTAGCCATTACACTACCAAGCGTCTAATCACTACGCTACCGAGCGTCTAGCCACTACACTACCGAGCCTCTAGCCACTACACTACCTAGCGTCTAATCACTACGCTACCAAGCGTCTAGCCACTACACTACCGAGCCTCTGGCCACTACACTACCAAGCGTCTAGTCACTACGCTACCGAGCGTCTAGCCACTACGCTACCGAGCCTCTAGCCACTACACTACCGAGCGTCTAGTCACTACGCTACCGAGCGTCTAGCCACTACGCTACCTATCGTCTAGCCACTACACTTGCGCGACTCCCCTCCAGCAGCGGCTGTAACTACATATTGACCACGCATGTCCGTGATGTGAGACACCGCCCCGGAAGCATTAACCTCGATTATTGCCCTTAGCGCTACTCATCTCCGGGGAGATATTGTGAAAAACGTTTCATCGCATTTACCATGTTCTTCATCAAGTGATTGCGGTATGCTTCCACGGGCAGTACCCCTGCCCCACAGGGACTGACCAGTCAAAGTTGACAAGGACGTCTACTGTACGGGCACCAGTCCCGCTGGACACTGGTCGTTGGACATTGGGCACACGGTCAATAGTGGATTGAGTGTTAGTGCCAGGTCTGTTTTCATGCATGGACAGGTTCGGAGAGTTTATTTAGTCATGCTGAGTTTTCTTTCCGTCTGTTTCTTTTCTTATTAATTTCTTTCGCTCTGTTTCTTTTCTTATTAATTTCTTTCGCTTTAAACATTTCCCAAAATTTAAACAAAAAACATAAATGATAGGCTTTAATGCGTTATCCTTTGCTTGCTGCCTTATGTCTGCCTCTCTGCTGATCTATTTTCCTGTCTATTTTTCAGCCTGTGTGTGTGTGCGCGCGCACACACAAACACACAAACACACACACACACATATATGTGTATATATATATATACCTGCCTGAATCTTTGGCTGTCTATATCTCTGTCTGATTATCTGCTTATCTATAGGTCTGTCTATTCTCTCTGTCTATCTATATTTATGTCTGTATCTCTGACTGTCTATATCTCTGTCAGTTAATATGTCTGTCTATATCCTTAAATGCCTAAATGCATGTTTATATCGAGACTCATGGCTGTTCCACTTTTCACATGGGGCAGTGAGGAGAATGTTATGTGATATTCACTGGCACAGGAACGTAGCATAATGGAGTGAACCTTTGCCGTGAAGTTGGAACCGCGACTAACTAACTAATTTCTGTCCAGAAGATTGTGTGTGTCTCCCTGGCCTAGGAGTTAAACGACGTTCTCCGTAATCCCGTTTATCCACGTAGGGTAACGCAGCGCGCGAGAATTGAAAGCGGTTCTCCCCGCGTTGGTAACTTACGGGATAAGTGAGCCGGCCGCTCAGAAAGCAGTGGCAAACTACTGAGCATAATCTTGCCAAGAAATCAACGACAGCGGTAAAATTTTGGTGTTGACAGCGATGTCCTGTAAAGGATATGCGGGAGAAAAAAGCTTGTGTGTGCACCGAATAATACTTGCTTCGATATCAATGCTCCGAATAATCCTTATTTTCGTTATCAGTGCTCCTGACACTGCTTGTTTCGTTACTAATGCTCCAAATAAAGCTTGTTTCGTTGTCATTCCGACGACATTGTGTCAAAGTGACGTAATGAAGCTGTGATTTCTTCTCGTTGTATGTAGTATTCAGTATTATCTAATACTATTTCATCCCCTCCAGGGAGTGCGAATCAGTACAGTAAACGCATTTGTCTTCCTGATTGATTGATTGATTGATTTAGGAATCGACATCACAGCATTCGGGGCATTCCCATAAGCGCTCCGTCCTCAGCAGCTAGCGAAGAGTTCCAACACTAATAGTACCAGTAGCAATCTGATTATATGTCCGTCTCGCCTTTCCTCTGAGCGTTGAGCATCGGTCAGATCCCCTCTTCACTCCTCGCTGTCTCATTCTTGCCAGACCATGGTAATCCATTTGCTCCTCCGAGGTGTGCATGTGCTCCCACAAGGCCGCAACCACGTCTGCCTTGTCATGTATCAATACTCCACCAAGTTCTGCTGAGCCAGCCGATCTGTCCGCCTGTTCATTTCCCAGCACACCGGCATGCCCCGGAGAAAAGATCGCTCGTCGTCCCTAGAGGAAAGTGGACTCGACAAGCACACCTTTAATATCCTTCTACTATTGGAACTATTGAATGACTTTTGTCTACACTCCTCCCTTCTGTCTTCCATACACTCTCTCTCTCTCTCTCTCTCTCTCTCTCTCTCTCTCTCTCTCTCTCTCTCTCTCTCTCTCTCTCGATCCTTCATAACATATCCTGACAACAGTTTCCTCCAACAATTAATAACATGTTTATTGTTGAAAACTATGTCAGTTGTATGTATTGAATGTGTATATGTAGTTGGTAGTGTCTGCTATTGTGAGTGCAAGATAGGACTCTGGAATTCGTATGTGCCGTATACTTTCTCGCCTTCTCATACGGCCAAACCACAGGACATCAAACATAGAAATGGACAGCTCTCACCCTGGATGCTCCGTTTCTGCTTGAGTCTGGAGGTAAATCCGTTATTTGAAGAAAAAAACCTGTTCACCACTGGATCACCGTAAAATTAATGTGATCACGGTAAGTCTTATGCCTAGACCGAGTGTTCTTTGATTATTATTTAGTAAATAAATCCATCGTGAAAAAACACATCACCACTGTCTAGCACTGTCTATCAGTTTTTTGAATACATTTACAAACGTTCTGGAGTTCTTCAATGTTTCTTTTAGGTGAGTACCCAATTAAAATATTTTAGCCTATTTCGCTCTGCTTGTATAACTTAAAGTTCTTTCATTTCGGTTCACAAAAACCTGTTACTTGCCATTCGTTATGTCAGCCCACGATTAGTGAATGGCTAGGTTGAATTTTCTCTAGTGACATACTTTCACTGCACCTGTGACGTTAGGGTCTTTCCTCTTTTCTGAACAGGTCAGGAGTATATATGAAACCTGGGGACATATATACAATCAGGTGAGATGAATCTGCTTCAAACTACTTCTTATGTGAGTGTCCTTCTCTAGCCATATTGAGAAGCCTCCGAAAGACACTCTGACATAAGATTGATGAGTGCACTAAAGTTTAATCGATTAGATAAACTAAGGAAATGCTACAAGTCAAGAACAAACGCCTATTTCCCTATGCTATACTACTACGCTAAGGTTAGATTACCTTATCACTTCTATGATCATCCATGAATTGAAATTATTATAAAAGCACATATGCACTAATATCCCATTGCCTTAAACAATACGGGACTATAATTTCTTTCCACACACAGGATGCATAGATATCTGTGTCCAGTTTTGGAACACACACTAACTTCAAAACAAGTTTTCCACTCATTTATACCGAGTGTCCAATCCTCCGTTGTTTTTTGATCCACAGTCAAATTTTGCCGTAAGTCCCCACATCAAACGTCTGTGAAGTCACGTATTCGTCAATTGCCCGCTCCGTTCCGCTCCTCCGCTAGTTCCCTGTGTTCCCCTACGCTAGTACCTCCAAGCGTCCGAACCCTTTGATCGCCGTCTTCGTGCGTTTTCTCTTTCTCGAAGTCTCCCTGTCGTTCTGTCCTTTGAAGTCGATGGGCAATGACCGCTCACACTGTATCCTAGTTTTATACCAGTCGGTCAATGATCTTTAATGTATCCTCATCTCAGACTGAAGTACTCGATTGTTAACCCTCCTCCTACATTGCAATTAATCTTACTATTAAAGTTCATCATGGAATCATTAACTCACAGTATCCCGTGACAACCTCCAAAGCGAAGCAAGCCACACCGCACGAAGCCTGCCCGTCCTCGCCCTCGTCAGCATGCTTTCTGAGTCAGTTACAATCACGATGTGTGTGTGTCGTATTCTCCATCCAGCGGAGAGCCGCAGTGACCGCCTCCACCTCCATTCTTAAGCTGGATGTTGTGGTATCATATGCCAGGCTCTCCTGCCTCAAACGTCGACCATTCGCTTTTGCTATGAACCCCCAGCCACTTTTCTCACCTCTTGACACCGAACCATGTGTGTAGATAATCACATCACCCGAGTGAGCATTGTCCTGAATTAGTTGCTGGATTTCCACTTCCGTGGCCCCTGCTGACCATTCCCTGCACTCCCGGCTTAATGTGATTATAACTCTGCACAATTCTGACTGCTCCGCTGGCACTCTGACCCTCTCCTCTCCACGCCTAATGTTCTCCAAGGGGCACGCCTGTCTGATCGTATCCTCTGCCTGAGCCATCCATGATTTCCCTCTTATCAGTCGCTGACCCTTAACTGCGTCCAACGCCTCATGCAGTGGGTGGTCTGTGTCTGCAGCTACTCTGAGGTATGCCTTCGCCTGCATCACCTTGAGCCTACCAGCAACACTCGGCAGACCCAGGATGTAACGCATACACACTACTGGGGTGTCTCTAGTGCATCCTAGAATGACCCGCAGAGCTTCGTTCTGTATGCGCTCTAACTTCACCAGCTGACTCTCTGAGACAGTGAGCAGACCTAATCCATAATCAGTTACTGAGAGGATCAAGTGCTGGTATAGTGTGAAAAGCATTCTCTGCTCTGTGTCCATCGCAGCCATAGTTTTAAGTGCACTGAGTCTTCCTGATTTCCTGGCCTTATAGTTCTCTTTCAGTTCTAAGATACACAAAGATATCATTAGGCCCAAAGTGTTCCGTGGAAATAAATGCAGACACATTGATCATCATCATCATCGTAAAAATTATGTTTTTTTTGTTAATGTGTTTTTGGCGGTGTGTGGATAGGTTTAGGCTTCTCCTCTACATTCAAGGCTCACGTGGCTTCAGGGATCTCCCAGTCATTGACGGAGGTAACGATTCAAAGTTCTCCCAGGCATTTAAGTAGCTAATGATTCAAAGTTCCCAAGCATTTGAAGGAGCTAATGATTCAAAGTTACCAAGCATTTGAAGGAGCTAATGATTAAGAGTCTCCGGTCATTGAAGGAGCTAACGATTCAAGATTTTCCAGTCATTGAGGGAGCTAATGACTCAAGTTTTCCCAGTCATCGAAAGAGCTAATGACTCAAGGTTCACCCATTTATTAAAGGAGCTAATAATTCAGCAGTTCCCAAGCCATTGAGGGAGTTCACTGATAAAGTTCCCTTCAGCTCCTTAAGCATATAAGGAGTTCACGAGTCAAGCGCTCACCCCTGCCTCTAAATTGAAGGAGTTTATGGTGAAGCCCCATTCCCCCGCCCCGAAATTTTAAGGAGGTCATTATTCAAGCCCCACCATCCTTCCCTACCTCTACTCCCACCTTTTCCCTTCTTAGAAATTGAATGAGCTCGTTACGCAACGTCTTCACAGGCATTCAAGGCGCTCATGGTACAGTATAAGCAACAACAAACCAACACGAACAACAACAACAACATATTACAGACTATCTTATATTAATTACCTCACGACATTTTTAACGCATGTATCCAACTCTTAAATATGGTAAGTAGTTTAAATCCAGCTTAACGCCATGAAAAAGAAACTTCAGCTAAAAAAGATGTCCACAGCGGAAAGACCAGAATTAACGCCACCCAGGAATGTTGTAGAATTAATTAACAAGATCGCATCGCCTCACCGCCGGCAGAGAATATCAAGAAGCCAGGAAAATGCCAGCTTGGCGTGTTTTCATATTGAGATTTCTCGAAGTTTCTGCCAAAATGGTTTATCTGGATTAGAATTCCCGAATGTAATGTACGAGAAAACAGCTGTACTTATGCGTGGCGTGTGGTGAAGACATAGGAAATAGGGGAATTGATGCAGCCAGGTTGAGAATACGAGGGATGGGAATTCGTGATTCGAGATACTGTGGTATCCGAGATTTGTTTGAGTGATGGGTGATATCGGAAAGTGATAATGGTGTCTAATGCTCTTTTTTTATGTTTTCGTTCGTTGGAATCATCGTTATTCAATGTTTTGTCTTTTGCAGAACTTCACTGTCACAACAGTCTTTCGAAAATAATAATCTAGGCAAACTATAGGAGTTCTTGGCCTTATCAAAGGGTGTCCAATAGACGCGGCGGTCACATTTAGAAAATGTTTGTCCATCAAGAATGATGATGAGCATTCATTTCATCCAGTGGAGTTGAAAGTATGGAGCCATGAGTTCTAAAATGGCTGATAAGGCCTATTTTGGATCGAAATGTTCTTTGACAATATGGACAAACAATGCTTGACGTTTCTGGAGGAGGATTTCCTGCAATGGTTTTTCTGTCCTGCCTTTTCTTTACGGCTCTTGCAGTCCTGGTCGCCTCACACGTGACTGCACCCTTGCGTAATGATGCACACCACGAATTTCGGTCTCTGGCTGCAGTCTCCCAGGTGTCATGATGTATTCCAAAAGCGTTCAGTGAGATTTTCACAGTGTCTTTAAAGTGTTTCCTCTGGCCGCCTTGAGAGCGTTTACCACAACGATACTCGCCGTAAACAATTCGTTTAGGTAGCCTGTGATCTGGCATGCGAGTCAACTGACCAGCCCAGCGAATCTGATTCTTCATTAGTAGAGTGTGGATACTCGGCATGGACGCTCTTTCTAGGACTTCAGTGTCTGGGATCTCGTTTTCCCATTTAATCTTCAGTAGCTTCCTTAGGCAGACTGTGGAAGTGGTTTAATTTCCTATCGTGTCGCTGATAAACAGTCCAGGTTTCACAAGCATATAGCAGTGTAGATAATACAACTGCTTTGTAGACTTTAAGCTTTGTTTATTTAGAAAATTCTGCTTGTCTCGGAAGACTAGCCTTATTCTGGCCAAATTATCATCATTCTCAGAAATGAATCTTGTTTTCCTGGTAAATTGTGCACGTTATGAGTATAAGTAGCACTTTTCGAGTAAATTTAGCACCTTTCGGGTAAACTCACCTTTCGAGTAAACTTAGCACTTTTCGAGGAGTAAATGTAGGACCTATTGAGTAAATTGTAGTAAACTTTTGCAATTTCTGGCAAATGTAGGCTTGGGGGGGGGGGGGGGTGGGTGGGTGATGGTTGTCATACTGACCAACCCCTCTCTCCTTCTCATTGTGGAACATCGTGAACAAACACTAGGCTGGAAAACTAAGAGAGAATCGTCCAAATTTTCCACTGTGAAGTCCGCCAAGGACTCGAAAGTTCCAGGCTAGAAGACTGCCAGATAGTCACATCAATTCCCCATGATGGTGGCAAATAATCCGCAACTACTTGTTGCACTCACCGCTTCCAGAGCCCACGATCATGTCAGGAATGAGTGCTTGCTCTCGGGCGGGAACCAAGTCATCACCAGTCGAGCAAGAGTGAACCCCTTGAATAGACAGGGTTCCACAACAATCATCATCATCATCATCATCATCATCATCATCATCATCATCATCATCATCATCATCATTATGTACCGTCAGACCTGGGAGCTCATGGTTCGACATTTATTGAGTTAGTCAGAGTCATGGATCCAGTCTGTGTTCTTGTTCCGATTATTCCACGTGACCATGTCATCCAGATAGTTATCGCCCTGTCTTCCCCTTGCTCTTTTCTAATCAATCTTTCCAGTTGCCACAACAAACACATACACACAATCCCCTAAGATGGCGTACGTGATGTCACTTTTGTCAGGCGGAACCAGAACGCTTTCCTGTTTTGGGCACGTCAAAAGCCACGACATCCCTTTAATGATAATCATCCAGGAAACAGTTGAAGGCAAAGGGAGAGGTGGAACGCAAGGAAGACCTGAGCTGTTTAAATTAACAGTAGAACAGCGTGCGTTATTTCTACACTTAACATTCCCGTGTTCTGATGGCGAGGTAGGGGGTTTCAACCCCTACACTGGCATTAAGTTACATTTAAATGTTCACTACGGAGGTCAGCATGACGGAATGGGTAACAGCGCTCATTCTTACACATCCGGTATGCTGGGGTAGGGTGTTCAAACTTTACCCCTGTCAGTTGAACTCAAATGTGGACTTCTCGTCCTTGACTTGGGGGAAGTAAATTACAAGTATCTCTGAAGCCAGAGTGGGTTCACCTGATGGCGAGGGACACTGGTTATCTGGAAAGCTAAATCACGCGCAAAATTCAGCCTAGTGTCTCCAGAAATAGTGTGTATGGGCTACTCTGAGTTCAAAGCGAGATCGCCACACACACACATACACACACACACACACACTCACAGAGAGAGAGAGAGAGAGAGAGAGAAACACACACACACACACACACACACACACACACACACACACACACACACCCGCACACAGACAAACAGAAATAAAAAAGTTGACTTCGGATTGATCACAACGTTTTGCAAAGACATACAACATTTTTTAGTGCGGCGGACTCTGCCAAATTATCTAGCATGACACTAAAAGACACATTATGGTGATCGTACGGCACTCTAAAACACACTCTAGTGATAGTTTGCCACTCTAAGACACACCCTGGTGATCGTGTAACAATCTAAGATACGCTCTGGTATATGTGTGACACTCTAAGACACAACCTAGTGACCCTGTGATACTCTAAGATACGCTCTGGTGAATGTGTGGCACTCTAAGATACACTCTGGTGACCGTGTGATACTCTAAGACACACTCAAGTTATCCTGTGAAACTCTAAGACACCCTCTGGTGATGGTGCGTGATAGTCTTAGACACACTCTGGTGATCGTGTCACACTCTGGTGATCGTGTCACACTTCGAGACACCCCCTGGTGATCATGTGACACTCTGAGAACACCTTGGTGATCATGTGATACTCTGAGAATACCCTGGTGTTCATGTGACACTCTGAGAACAAGCTGATGTTCGTGTGACACTCTGAGAACAAGCTAATGGTCGTGTGACACTCTGAGAATACCCTGGTGATCGTGTGACACCATGAGAACACCCTGGTGATTGTGTGACACCCTGAGAACACCCTGGTGATCGTGTGACACTCTGAGAACACCCTGGTGATGGTGTGACACTCTGATAACACACTGGTGATCGTGTGACACTCTGAGAACACTCTGGTGATGGTGTGACACTCTGAGAACACCCTGGTGATCATGTGACACTCTGAGAACATCCTGGTGATCACGTGACACTCTGAGAACACCCTGGTGATCATGTGACATTCTGAGAACACCCTGGTGATCATGTGACACTCTGAGAACACCCTGGTGA
Source organism: Cepaea hortensis (assembly GCA_963921405.1). Classification (NCBI taxonomy): domain Eukaryota; kingdom Metazoa; phylum Mollusca; class Gastropoda; order Stylommatophora; family Helicidae; genus Cepaea; species Cepaea hortensis. Next base: position 81,809,459 of record OY992879.1, read on the forward strand.
TGGTGTGACACTCTGAGAACACACTGGTGATGGCGTGACACTCTGAGAACACCCTGGTGATCGTGTGACACCATGAGAACACCCTGGTGATCGTGTGACACTCTGAGAACAAACTAATGGTCGTGTGACACTCTGAGAACACCCTGGTGATTGTGTGACACTCTAAGACACACCCTGGTGACCGTGTGGTACTCTAAGATACGATCAGGTGATTGTGTGACACTCTAAGACACACTCTGGTGACCGTGTGATATTCTATGACACACTTAAGTTATCGTGTGAAACTCTAAGACACCCTCTGGTGATGGTGCGTGACACTCTTAGACACACTCTGGTGATCGTATCACACTTTGAGACACACCCTGATGATGGTGTGACACTCTGAGAACAAGCTGATGGCCGTGTGATACTATGAGAACACCCCGGTGATGGTGTGACACTCTGAGAACACCCCGGTGATGGTGTGACACTCTGAGAACACCCTGGTGATCGTGTGACACTCTGAGAATACCCTGGTGATAGTGTGACACTCTGAGAATACCCTGGTGATGGTGTGACACTCTGAGAATACCCTGGTGATCGTGTGACACTCTGAGAACACCCTGGTGTTCATGTGACATTCTAAGACACTCTCTGGTGATCGTATGACACTCTAAGAAACACCCTGGTGATCGCGTGACACTCTAAGACGCACTCTGGTGATCGTGTTAAATGGTGAAACATGACGGCCCACGCTTATCGACATGGCACACGATGAATGAAAGACTCACTATCGCAGTGGTTCTCAACCGGTGAGGAATTCCCCCCTCCCCCCAGGGGGGAATTTTAGGGTTTCCAGGGGAGGGGACGGAAATTAAGATTATTTCAAGATCGCGTTAATACAAGAACCGATTACTTGATATTGTTTTTCCCTTCATACTGTACGGTTCTGTACGTTTCACCTTTCTAAAATTCAATTTATAAAGTAAGTAGACCCACAAATCATGTTTCATGAGGATGTCTAGACTTGTTTTAGTATGTGCTATTAAATTTAGATTTCATTATTACGTATACTGTGTAGGGGCAGGGGCGGGATTTTTAGGTAGGGAATACGAAAGGGGGGAATGGCGTTCTGAAAATATGGTAAAGGGTGGCACGGGCCAAATTTTTAGGTAGGAAATACGAAAAGGGGGGGGGGGGTGACGTTCTGATAATATGGTGAGGGGGGGCACGGGCCAAAAAAGGTTGTGAACCACTGCACTATCGGGTTTTCGGAATGGGATGATTTTGATGAAAGGGTGCCAGCTTCACATTTAAATCTGCGCCAGATATTGGAGTTCAAACAATGTAAAGTTTATTTAATACATCTAAGTGTTCAGTATTTATTGACATAAATGTTCAGTATTCTTTTATTCCACATCCAAATGTTTAGTTTTTCTTGACATCTAAATTTTTAGCTTTTCTTGTTATTTAAATGTTCAGTTTTTCTTGACATCTAAATGTTCAGTTTTTCTCGACATCTAAATGTTCAGTTTTTCTTATTTGTTCACAATACAGATGAAAATATAAAGGAATATAATTTTTGAAACAATGTGGAGTTTTTAATCAATCAAAAACGTATTGTAAAGACGAATAATTAATTCAAGCGCAATTCTAGAGCCCATAACGTGAGACAAACAAAAACGGCACAATAAAGAAGAAGATAAAACAAAGAATTATAGACTGGATGAGGAACAGAGGGGAGAGGGATATAACATGGTGAACAGACGGTAATGGGATTATTCTGATAATCCCAACGACTACTGTTGATAAGGTGATATACATTTCAAAACATCATGTGATATTCATTAAGAACATAACGTGGTGTGCATTTCAAAAAATAAGGTGATGTACATTTCAAAGACGGATGAAATATATAAACATGTTTACACTTTTGACATTATTTTTTGCATTCAGCATCGCCATTTTCATCTTCGGTGTACCGAACTTCCCTTTTTCTGTATAGATTTTGCTTGAGGTTGTTATTACTGCTTTTCGTCTCTTCTTCTTCTTCTTCTTCTTCTTCTTCTTCTTCTTCTTCTTCTTCTTCTTCTTCTTCTTCTTCTTCTTCTTATTATTATTATTATTATTATTATTATTATTATTATTATTATCATCATCATCATCATCAAACATGTCATCATCAATAGCATCATTGCCATATTTCATCCTCTTCGTCCTCTTCTTCTCCTTCACCTCCTCATTCGACTACTACTACTACTACTACTACTACTACTACTACTACTACTACTACTACTACTACTACTACTACTACTACTACTATTTTTACTACTACTACTACTACTACTACTACTACTACTACTACTACTACTACTATTACTACTACTACTACTATTACTACTACTACTACTATCACTACTACTACTACTACTACTACTACTACTACTACTACTACTACTACTACTACTACTACTATTACTATTAGTACTACTACTAGTACTACTACTACTACTACTACTACTATTACCACTACTACTAGACTGCTACTAATACCACTAGTGCTACTATAATACTAATACTACTATACTGCTACTACCTCTACTATACTACTACTACTAGTACGACTACTACTACTACTATTACTACTGCTTTACCACTACTGTTATACTACTATTGCTGCTACTACTACTACTAACTACTACTACTACTACTACTACTACTACTACTACTACTACTACTACTACTACTACTAATATTAATTACTACTGCTACTGTTATACAAACTGAACGTAAACTGCTCACAACAGCAAATAATGCTGGTGTTGACTGCAACGTCCAGTAAAGGATATTCAACTAACTAACTAACTATTATACAACTACTACTACTACTACTACTACTACTACTACTACTACTACTACTACTGCTGCTGCTACTACTATACTGCTACTACTACTACTACTACTACTACTACTACTACTACTACTACTACTACTACCACCACCAACTATGTTCATTACAGCTCATTACACTGATTAAAATGTAGACAACATGAGGGTCAAAAATCTGAAGTAATTCAGAGGAAATCTCACTTAAAAAGAAGATATTTTCTCTCACTGTCCCCAATCAGTTCATACCAATTTGCTTGGAGTCCATAGTGAAAACAAATGGAGGGTGTTTGGGATAGGAGAGCCTGGCATATGATACCACACCATTAATTAAAACTCAAACATTAGGATCATTTGCCGGATCTTTTGCCCAGGACATCCTGGTTGGTTGGAAAATAGCAGGGTGATAGATTGGCTGGTTCTGCACCATTTGGTGGGGTACTGGGGCACGCACGATAAGGCGGGTGTGGTTAGAGCCCTTTGGGATCTTGTGTATTGTGTGAGAGAAGAGACAAATCATCATGGCCTGGAGACTATGGACTACAGGAGACTACAGGGAGTGATCAGATGTTCTGAGCGACAATCAGAACTTCGATGAAAGGTCAGAGGACCACACAATAAGACCACAACTGGTAATATTAGTATTGGGACTCTTCGCTGGCTGTTGAAGATGAGGACCGAGCACGTATCAGAATGCCCCGAATGCTATCGGTGATGTCAGATCTTGACTCAAAGCAACTTAACGTTTCCAATTTGTTCCTATTATCTCTTTACTTATATGTGTGCAACTTGATATTCTTTTGTATTTAGTTATTTCATAAGTATTGTTGTATTCATGTATTGACACGTGGGAATTCCCCTTGCTCAAACTAATCAGTGTGACACAGATAACACGTATTTCACCATCTTTATCTCCATTAAGTGTCATGCTGACTGGCGTGGGCGATCGTGCTTCTCCACATCGTGCAACCTGCCACACCATGCTAAGACATTCTTCCGTGCATGAAATGAGACTGTCGACATTCTATCAAGAATTTCTCACGATGTCTTCCTCAATCTCTCTTGCCACAAATCTTCCCAGTTGTCACAATATGTTGTTGTTTTGTTTTTTTGTTTTTTTTTATAACGCGACCAAAAATCTGACATTTGCCTTATTCTGATATTTATGATAAGTTTTCACCGTATCTTCGCCTCTGTTACAACGTTTAGACTGCACATTTACATCCAGGATTTCGGAAATATATTTACACAAGGGAAACAGTTAATCCCTGTCGCGAAAATTCTTGGAGTTGTCGATCGATGAAAGACTGTCGCGCCATTCGTCTACAGGCAGCCGTCATTCTTTGATGTGTTGTCGATCGATGAAAGACTGTCGCGCCATTCGTCTACAGGCGGCCGTCATTCTTTGATGTTGGAGACAAACTGTCCTGATGGATTTGGCAAGATCTTTTGTTGTTGGGAAAAGACTCTCTAGATTATAGGCCGGCAAGACTTTTGAAGTACCGGGACAATTCTCCAGATGGCCAGTTTTTACATCAAGTCGTAAAAGGAAATAGAAAAATAGCTTTTCGACGCCTAGTGTCTAGTCAGATTTGTGACGTCATTCAGACACAGTATTAAAACAGTCTGGACAAACAACTTTGGCGGGAGTCGACCAAATGTTGTGAAGCAATAAGGACGTGTGTGATATTCCTAGTTTGATTATGGAGAGAGACTACAGTGTCTTATGTTGATTTACATTGGCGGACATTTATCCATTGTGTGATTCAGTAGTCTCGATTTCAAACAGGAATAAATCTATGGTATTTAATTAAATAGACCCAAATTAGATGATTCTTGGGAGACTAGAGTGGTAATGTGCGTTATGAGAACGTATTATAAGAGCGTCGGCAACAGTAGGCTATAGCGTTGCTTAAACTAGCTAGTGTGAGATATCAATTAACTCAGTGAGTTAAGAACAATGTAGTGGGATGATATTTAGAGACATTGAGGATTGTTGGGGGGATGGAGGAAATGTAAAGTGGTAGGATCTTCCAGTAGGGTATCTACTGGGTTTCTGCACTTTTCCTTTAGTCTTTCCTTGTCTTACCATGACTCAGACCGATGTGATGAGCTCCTCTGCCTTATGACAGAGTTTAATTATCTGTTATATATCTGAGTGCGGCCGTCGGCCTACACTCACCTAATAAAGGTCGGAATCGGGTTGCTCTCACCAGGTGTGTTCTCTCCTCAACAAGTTCCACTATGTTTTCCAGAAAGCTAGCAAAAAAGTCATAAAAGATGATTATGGCTCGATCATGGAAGGAAGTTTTTACTCAGTGGGCTTTTGCACTGGGTCCATAATCCAGAGGGTCTGCAAGAACCTGGCCTCTGCTGAGCGGGAACCGATGATCATATAAGAGTGATTCCTCAGTGGTAGTTCTCATCATAATAGAGTGAAGATAATTACAATACCACCAGTAACAGGAACAATAGTAGTTATATAGAGAACTTGAAAATTAACATTGTGTTTTCCAATTGGTGAATTCCGGTGAGAAATTAACTACTAACATTTAGGTTCAAATTGACAGTGAACATTATTTTACTGTACAAGTGTTATCAGAGTACAGAACTTTTAGTGACATATTAGCTACGCTGTGTGTGCCAGATTCATGGTCAGTATTGGACTATCTCCACTATTGGTGACCAGACATCCGGACTATCCAAGAGCCACTGGAGGAAGTCGAAATCTGGCCGGGGAGACGCATCATTTGGTGAGGTATTTCTGTACGTGATCTATAGTGCTGTTGTGTGGCCAGTACTGTGATGAAGCAGACTTTGCTCCTGAGCTGTTCGGTCTGATTCTGCATATACGCTTTGCACATACCTGACACTTTTCTTTATTAAATTAATTTGTCATTTTTTTTAGACGCTAGAGTTGTGTAGTATGTTTTGGAAAAGAATGAGAGGGGGCATGGTCCAGTGGTAAGAGAGAAAGAGAGAGAGTGATCCAAGGACTGATGGGGTGTTGTGGACAGAAATCCAGAAGATCCTCAAGATAATGATATGGGGTTAAAAGAATGTGGGTGTTGATTCCCCTCACCCCAGGGACGACACTTATTACGACAGCCCCTCACAATCAATCAATCAATCAATCAATCAATCATGTGCCATGCCGGAAAGCGTGGGCGGTCATGACTCGCCATTTCACTCGATCACCAGCGTCGTGGATCAGCTCAGTGTTCCTGTCTCGTCCCTGCCATGTGGCCAAGCCATCCAGGTATTTTTCTCTCGGTCTTCCTCTTGGTCTGTTCCCTTCGATCTTGCCAGTTGTCACTAAGTTCTCCAATCCATTTCTTCTCATAACATGTCTAAAAAATTTTGACTGTCTACGTCTAATTTCTCTAATCAATTTACGATTTTCATTTGTCTCCTGTAGTACTTGGTCATTGGTTTTTCTGTCTGTCCATGGTATTCTTTGAATTTTCCTCAGAAACCACATTTCTGCAGCCATCTGTTGTTTTTAGCCCCTCACACGTGATACATAAAATTTTTGTCCACAAAACCAACAGTGATACACGAAAACCCTCGGTCTGTCCTCGATAGTTTAGCAAGCGGTAGAGGCTCGGTGCTGGCTGCCATTGTGTCGACAACAATTTCTAAGTTGGTGGTGTAGAGGCTCTCTAGGCATGAGTTGCCTGACGTGCTGTAAACAGTCTGTTGTTTCCCTCTCACGCTAACGGATACCTGCGCAAGTTTCAGTCCAAATTTGGGGGAGGGGGGGGGGGGGGGGGTGGGTTGATAATTATCACAGAATCTGAGAAGTGGTCCGATTTAGTCAGTTCCAGTTTTCTCCGGATAGTTTTTAGCTTCCTTTTCCTCGTGCTCTTAGTTCTTCTTCTTCTTCTTCCTCCTCCTCCTCTTCTTCTTCTTCTTCTTCTTCTTCTTCTTCTTCTTCTTCTTCTTCTTCTTCTTCTTCTTCTTCTTCTTCTTTGTTTGCCTGTATTCATATGTAGTGCAAGACATAGAAAGCGACTAAGCGTATTACAACCATTAGTATTAGGACGCTTCGCCGGCTGTTGAAAATGATGAAGGAGCACGAATGAGATTGTTCCGAGTGCTATGATGTCGGTCCTAAACTCAACTCAACTACTAAACAAACTACAAGTCTCAAAGCCTAGGATAAAATTATACAAAACAATAATAGATAACTGACGCAACGGCTGCAGCAATATACAACAACAGCAAACAAAAATGGTTAGGTCTGTAACTTCTGATATTACACTACCTAACAGTCCTTATTTCCTACTAAACAAAACAAGCTTAGCGTTCTCCGCAGCTCAGTTGTGGAAAACATCGGTCACAATGAGACAAAGACACCACCAATTCTTATGCATGCAAGTGCAAGCTTTCCAGAAACTGTTTGAGTACAGACTGCGTGTCTCTTTAGAACATCCTGGTATACTCATCATGCTCCAATCTAATGAATGTATACATCCGTTAGCTAATTATAATTGGCATGTCAAATGTTTGCGATATAAGTCCTGTTGTAATGATTTAAGAACATTTACCTTGCGTTTGTAATGCACGTGTTGTTGTTGTTGTTGTTGTTGTTGCCGTCGTCGTCGTCGTCGTCGTCGTCGTCGTTGTCGTCGTCGTCGTCGTCGTCGTCATTCACTACTCTGACACCTTGCAACTTTGACCTCGTCGCGTCATACTAACTGCAGCTGTCCTCAATTGGGATCGTACACATAATTTGCCACGGAAGAGCTGGGACACTCCATCAACACCCCCAAATGAAATTACATCAAGTTTAAACAGAACCACTAAAAACATTAATCAAATTCTGCCCCCCCCCCAGCTCTCTCTCTCTCTCTCTCTCTCTCTCTCTCTCTCCCTCTCTCTCTCTCTCTCTCTCTCTCTCTCTCTCTCTCTCTCTCTCTCTCTCTCTCAACCCCTTTTCTCCCAACCACTTGAGGTGGCGTTCCGGTAACAACTAAGAGCAAAGAAGTAATATCAGTGTGCCGGATTATTGAAATGCTCACGGAACCCGTTTTCATCCCTTACGCCAAATGAATCCTGGTCCTTTTTAATTAAGAAATTAAAAGCCTCTTTGTGGGAGGAGGAAAGTTCTGGAAACAGAAACTATGGAGAGGGTGTTGACAGGGGGAATACTTTAGTCACGTGACTGTTGACACACGTGACCGGCACGAGACGGGTCAAGTCACGAGCGCCATTCAGGATGGGTCTAGATCCACTTGTGCCCAAGCTCGGCTTGCTCTAAGGGTTTTCGTCCCGAGGACAAATCGAGGGCTTTTCCCTTCCGTGTAGAGGACGAAACAAGTGCTTTTTTTGCCTTCTGTCGGGGAGCAACTGGAGTGCTTTTCTCTGCTCTTTGTCTGTCTCTTGCCAAACTCTTGTGTGTTTCGTCAGCACTTTGTGCGTGTTTTCTGTTCACTTCTGCCGGGTTACAAGGAGACAGCATCTGTTGATGTTCACAAAACAAACCACTGTGAAGTCTACGTGGTTGGAAGGTAGGGTGCCCGCTTACTATCCTGTTTATTCTTGGTTGAGTCTCAATTAAAGAGATGGATGGAGCTGTGGCTGAGATGTTGGGTTGTCATGTCAACATAGGGCTGGGAACGTTTCCAAGAACTGTGGTATCTACTGACATAAGACACACCCTGTTCTCTTGAGTAGTGTGTCGGTTTCTAGCCTTCTCGGAAAGGGCGACAAATAGGAGTTCACGTGTCCAAGTTTTGCTTGTTAAAACTCGCACGGCAATTGGAAACCGCCTGTAGTAGACCGCTGCCGTCCTGTCAAAATTGTTAAGAAGGAAACCATACCCACGAGTAGATAGGGCATGTTAAGTTGGACGGCATCTTTCTAGAGGTAGAATACCGCATACAAACGCATGCCGAAGTCGGACACACTAACCTTTTAGGAGCACGACCAGGTGTAACATACTCTTCCCGAAAGAGGTACGAAGAACAGGAGGAGTTAAAATGTGTGACTATTGTAGCGTCTATTATTGCGTGTGTTGTGTGTGTGTGTGTATATATATGCGTGTGTTGTGTGTGTGTGTGTGTATGCGTGTGTATGTGTGTGTGTGTATATATGCGTGTGTATGTGTGTGTGTGTGTGTGTGTGTGTGTGTGTGTGTGTGTGTGTGTGTTTGGATGTGTGCGATTATGCTAACAGAAACCAAGACATTGGATTGGACCAGACACATCCATCTAGACTGTCAAGATTTTGCCAGACAAATAATAGAATCTGGGGTTGTGTGTGTGTGTCTGTTTGTATATATATTTTAAGGTTATTTTTACTCATACGTGTACTCTCTCTCTCTCTCTCTCTCTCTCTCTATATATATATATATATATATATATATATATATATATATATATATATATATATATATATACACACACACACACACACACACACACAGAGGAAAATAGAAATAGAAACAGATAAATAGAAAGATAGAGATAGATAGAAGGAGATATAAAAAGAGAGATGGGGAGAGAAAAATAGAGAGAGAGAGGGTACGATAGAGAGAGAAGGAGAGGTAGAGAGAGATGGAAAGATAGAGAGAGATGTACAGAGAGGGGAGAGTGGAAGGGATAGATAGAGATTAGAGAGAGAGATAGAGAGAGACCGATAGATATAGAGAAGGAGAGAGATAGAGAGAAGGAAAGAGAGATGGGGGTTAGAGATAGTCAGGAAGAGAGGGAGATGGTCAGGAACTACTAAGCGTAAAATTGAAATCATAAATAGTCAAAGGGAAGCAGAGGTGTTTCCAAGGCATCAAGGCCAGGTTCTATACTGGCCAAGGCCTACTAACACAGTGGTTCTCAACCGGTGGGGAATTCTCCCCTAGTGGGGACTATTAGAGTTTCCAGGGGGGAATGAAGATTATTTCAAGATCGCGTTAATACAAGAACCGATTACTTGATATTGTTTGCCCCTCCATACTTTACGGTTCTGTACTCCTCTCCCTTCTGATATTCGTCTTATAACGTAAGTAGACCCACAAATCACGTTTTATGTAGACGTCTAAACTTGTTTTAGTTTGTGTTATTAAAGTAAGCTTCCATGTTTACGTATACTGTGTAGGAGCAGGGTCGGGGGAGGGGGAATTTATAGGGATGAAATAAGATAGGGGAGAAATGACATTCTCAACATATGGTGAAGTGGGGAATGGGCCAAAAGAAGTTGAGAACCACTAACTAACACCTAGGGAACGGGTCCCTTCGTGGTCCAGGCTAACGTAGTAGGATCGCTGATTCTTCCGAAGTCGGAGAGTATCTGCCCGCACGGCGAGGATCCACCAGTCTGCACACCAATATGCCAGACATGAGACAACTGATACTCACGCAAAACTCAGTCCAGTATGACATCACACTGATGTTGGACAACAGGATGTCTTCATCCAACATACAGGACTTCACGCTGGAGTTCACAGCCAGGGAACGCAAACAAGCATAAATAGCCAACAAATGCTGAGGTTGCCTGCGAATCCACTAAAGGTCACGCAACAAAAGTAAAGGGGCAGGCGGACAAACGCGTGCGTGTAACTGGTATACCGCGTCTTCCAGGTTGGTGTTTGTGCAGACCTTACTGGCAGAAATCCCAGCACGTATCTCATTCCATCCATCCATCATGTGCCATGCCGGTAAGCGTGGGCGGTCATGTTCTGCCATCTCACTCGATCACCAGAGTCGTGGATCAGCTCCGTGTTTCTGTCTCGACCATGCCACAAGGCCAAGCCATCCATGTACTTGCTTCTAGGTCTTCCCCTTGGTCTGTTCCCCTCGATCTTACCAGTTGTCACCAAATTCTCCAATCCATTTCTTCTCATAACATGCCCAAAAAATTTTGAATCTCATTCATCATCCTCATAAATAATCTCATTGTCCCGGAGCAATTTCCTGCTAAGGGTTTGTGATATGCTAGGACTGTGACATTTTATAGGCCTGGGGGAATGGAGGAATAGCTGACCAGTCATGACCCCGATGGACGCAAGCCCTTGTCAGCGCTCAAACGGCCGAAACATCAGGTCAACGGACTCCGAGGTCAAACCCCGGCTGGGTCTCCGTGACCAAGAGGTTAAGCCGCTTGCCTCGCTCTACGAAGGGGGTGGGTTCGTCTGTGGACTCAGTCATTCGGTTCACGGGTGCAGTGTTTTCGGAGATTCCTTAGGGTCGTGGCTGGAGCTACGATGGTCGTGCTCTCTGCGACTCCTACAGGCCGCTTTGAGAGAAAAAGACTGATTCATAAGCGATTGAACTCGGTGCAATGAAATCGATCCTCTTTGTCTTTAACCTCCTTACACCTTAACCCCTTCCAGAATATTTTTCAGCCAGTTAACCATCCATTTTTTTTAATATTGAAAAAAAGGCTCATGGTTCCCCGGTGGCCAGAGCTGCCCCATAAGTAAGTTCCGCGTCCCTGTGTGTCATGTGGATGACCGCCTCTGCTGGTGTCCCTAGCAAGATCAAAGTGCAGATGTCTACTCTTTGATCTTAGCCAAAAGGCCGAGGAGCAATCCAATCAATTCCATATTTCTCTTATCCTACGTGTCTAATCACACACTACGTTAAACATCCATGCCGGTGAATGCGAGACAGCAGCACTGCGTGAACTGTCACACCCATTCTTTATTCGTGTATTTCACAGGCAGTAGAGTATAAAGGCAAAAAATAGGATCACAGCATGGCACTTAACAGTTAGTTGAAAACAAAGGTCGCTTCGTTAAATAAATACCAGCCCAGCGCTAACACAACAGAAATACCAACACTGACATCAAAATGTCTGATGTTTCTGCGGAGTCGCTCGTATCATTTGCCTTGTTGGGACATGTTTGTTAGCAAGCTGGTAGTTACCGCCCCTTCTATCATCACGTGTGTCAACAGAACCCTGACGACGGCAAACTGGAGATTGGCTGCCCTGAATAAAAACATGACTTAATGACGATCCGCAAACAGGGTGTCATCGATTCTAGGCGACCGGTTTGATGATGAGATGGTTTGTCGGTGGAACGGGTGGAGTAAGTGTGTGTGTGTGTGTGTGTGTGTGTGTGAGAGAGAGAGAGAGAGAGAGAGAGAGAGAGAGAGAGAGAGAGAGAGAGCTGTGATTGTTGTTAAATACTGGCACAGGAACGGAGCATAGTGGGGACAACCCGTTGCTATGAGGTTGGAACTACGACTAACTAACTAACTAACTAACATGAGCAACTGGTCTGCGGGTATGTGGCTAAGAGGCTGCGACATCGGTATTTACCGTCTGGGGCCCTAGGATCAAATCCTGCTAAAGGATATTCCATTTCTATTCTTCTATTACCCCTACCCCGCTCAGCCGCAGAAGATAAGTTATATTAGGGTACATAATCTGGCTCAGATTAATAATCCTGTGACTGAGTCAGCCACAAATAGGATATTAATTTGAAGTTGATTGTTGTCCAAAGAGGGGGGAGGGGTAGTATGACTATATAAAGAGTGTTTATCTTCTTATAGCCCACGTCGTGGGGCCATAGGTTCAAATCCTGCTCAAGGGTGTGTATCTGCTTATAGCTCATATCCTGGGGCGTCGGTGATCGTTCAAGAGGATGAGTAACGGTTATTGGAGGTTGTGTAATTGTTTACAAATACAAGCTGGTCGGGGCGTGGATGGCTGTGGGGCTGTGACGTAGGTCTCGCCTCGGAGACCAGGGTTCGAATCTATCAGTTTTATCTATTGAAAGCATACTAATGACATTCAGAGGCAAGGAGATTTTGTGGATCGAACGTTTCATTAATATCAACAGGCCAAAAAAAAAAAAAAAAAAGAATGTTCTATGGGGTGTTAAAAAAGGAAATATCCAGAGGCAGTGGCAGTTGATCTTTTAAAAGTTTGCATGTCCTTTACACGACGTTTTAATTAACCCCGGTATGATAATGCTGTTGGTGATTAACTAGGCAATTCTTACCTTCACCAGACAACCATTGCAATTCGAACGACAGACTCCCACGCAAACGAAATCAACGCAAGGCTGTCTACTTAAAAATCGCCTGCAGCTTATTTCGAACCCTGGAGTCGGTATGTCGGGAAACTGGAAAGCGTTCACTGCCCCCTAAGCCCACAGCGCCGGCCTTCTTGGGACTTGTTTGCTAGCAAGCTGGTAGTTACCGCCACTTCTATCATCACGTGTGTCAACAGAACCCTGACAATGGCAAACTGGAAATTGGCTGCCCTGAATAAAAAACATGACTTAATGACGATATGCAAACAAGATGTCATAGATTCCAGGCGACCGGTTTAATGATGAGATGGTTTGTCGGTGCAAGGGGTGGAGTAACGGGAGGTGTTGGGGGGGGGGGGGGGGGTGATGTGATTGTTGGTAAATACATGAGCAACTGGTTGGGGCGTGGATGGCTGTGGGGATTCGACATCGGTCTCGCATATCAGAAGGCCTGCGTTTTGTTTCTTTCGCTCGGTTTGAATTTAAGCATAGTCCACACATGTGCTATTATTTTAGTATACTTGACTCATTTCAGCGTGTACATTAGCTTTCTCTATTACCAGTGTTCCTCGCCATCGGGTGAATCCACTTCGACTTCTAAGGTACTTGTAATTTACGTCCCTATTTCAAAGACGAGAAGTCAACATGTTGGTCCAACTGACCACTGTAGGGGTTAACCCGCTACCTCGACTTCAGCACGTCGGAAGTTTCAAGAGTGAGCATTCTTATCCATTCGGCCATGCTGAACTCCACCTGTGTTCAAAGTTAGGGACTTTTTGTCTGCTGCTGCTGCTGCTTCTTCTTCTTATAGCCCATGTCGTGTGGGGTTGGTGTTCGGGTCTGTCCACAGCTTTTTTTGCCTAGCGTACTGCCAGTCATGTTTAATACGGATGATCTTCCATACCACGATGTCATACCGCCCAACGTCTTCTCTCGTGGTCTTCCCCTGCCTCTCCTACCCTCCTGATTTCCCGTTGTCACGGTATACTCCAACCTCCTCCTTTCATGGCGTATCTAAAGAGTGTGGACTGTCTTCTGGTTAGTAACCAATACTTTCTGTGAGTTAACTAATTTCAACACATCTCCATGGCTTCTTCTGCCCAAACCTGATGGTCTCATATTTTTTCTATAGAAATACGTCTCTGCCGCCTCCACACAATCCCTCTCTTGTCTGTTAATTGTCCATGCTATTCTTCCGTATTATTCTTGTTTATGGAACCAAGATATTCCAAATCTGTTGTGTTTTCAATTTCTTTATTACTGATTATGATCTTTGGTTGGTGTGTAGTTTTCTCTATGGACATTATTTTTGTGTTTCTTAAATCAATTCTTATACATTTACGTATCTAATTACTTTTGAAAGCCGAATGAATCCAACGTGTTTTCGATTTCCCAATGTAATCCTTTGTCGTTACAGCTGCGAAGTGGAGATGAAGATAATTAACGGCAACTCTGCCACGTAACATCAAACAAACGTGTTAATGACGTCCCTTGATACATGGCGAACAAAACTACGGAGAAGATAGAAACGTCAACATTGGGGCAGAGATAGTGATTGATCGGGCGTTCGGCTTTGTGACTTCTCGCCCAGTCCTTTATCATCATTATTCTTAAAATTTTGAATTATTTGTCCATTATGACTTGTGTTTTCCGATCTTGCGTCACCTATTAGGATCATACGGGTCCATTTTTATTTAAATATCTTTTCTTTATTATTTTTTTTTTTTTACCCACACGTTTTTGTAAAATTGACTTTAAATTGGAACCTCTGAGCAATACTGCACCCGCTAAGTTTCGTGAAAGTCGAGACATTTAAGCAACTAATTAGCCTAAAGCGTCTCACGGGTTTCATTTTGGCAAATCTGGACAGATCGCCCTCGTCTTCTTCTTCGCCGTATTTCCCAGTGGATCACAGGCGCTCAACCACGCCACGTCTATTCATATCAACGTTTTGTAGTTTCTTCTGTTTTTCCATATTAATATCTTGAGGACATTGTGAAGGAATACAAGTTGACTTTTTTTTTGCTCGCCATAAGGCGAATAAAAGTGGGCTCATTTTCTCGCCATAAGGCGATTAAAATTGGGCTCATTTTCTCGCCATAAGGCGAATAAAAGTGGGCTCATTTTCTCGCCATAAAACGATTAAAATTGGGCTCATTTTCTCGCCATAAGGCGAATAAAAGTGGGCTTATTTTCTCGCCATGAGGTGAATAAAAGTGGACTTATTTTCCCGCAATAAGGCGAATAAAAGTGGGCTCATTTTCTGGCCACCGGGTGGAATGGGTGTATTGTGCTAGCCCCACATTTGTGTTGGTCAATCGGTGCTCAGTGTTGGTGTGGGCAGTATCACACGGGTTACGTATACTTCCCAGGCCATGACGTTTCTACAGCGTCACTTTAGTTCCCTGGCCATGACGTTTCTACAGCGTCATTGTGGTTCCCAGGCCAAGACGTTTCTACAGCGTCATTGTGGTTCCCAGGCCATGACGTTTCTACAGCGTTACTGTACTTCCCAGGCCATGACGTTTCTACAGCGTTACTGTAGTTCCCAAGCTATGACGTTTCTACAGTGTCATTGTGGTTCCCAGACCATGACGTTTTTACAGCGTCACTGTAGTTCCCAGGCCATGACGTTTCTACAGCGTCACTGTAGTTCTCTGGCCATGACGTTTCTACAGCGTCATTGTGGTTCCCAGGCCAAGACGTTTCTACAGCGTCATTGTGGTTCCCAGGCCGTGACGTTTCTACCGCGTTACGTAGTTCCCAGGTCATGACGTTTCTACAGCGTCATTGTGGTTCCCAGGCCAAGACGTTTCTACAGCGTCATTGTGGTTCCCAGGCCAAGATGTTTCTACAGCATCATTGTGGTTCCCAGGCCACGACGTTTCTACAGCGTCACTGTAGTTCCCAAGCCATGACGTTTCTACAGCGTTACTGTAGTTCTAATGCCATGACGTTTCTACAGTGTTATTGTGGTTCCCAGGCCATGACTTTTCTACAGCGTCATTGTGGTTCCCAGGCCATGACGTTTCTACAGCGTCACTGTGGTTTTATGCATTCCATTTCTAATCGCCCCCTCGTTCTCTGAACTGCTACAAACTGTTTCCGGTTTCGTGTTGTGCTTTTTTTTATTTCTATTTTGCAGTCCATCAGGGTATGTTTAATTGTTTGCTGACGAAGGCTTTAGCCGCAATGTCCATTTTGTCACTTGTGTGTTCTAATAAACCTGAACTATTCTACTTTCTCGTGTTTGTTGATGCGGTCGTGTTTGTTGATGCGGTCATGTTTGTTGATGCGGTCATGTTTGTTGATCGGTCATGTTTGTTGATGCGGTCATGTTTGTTGATGCGGTCGTGTTTGTTGGTCGGTCGTGTTTGTTGATGCGGTCATGTTTGTTGATCGGTCGTGTTTGTTGATTCCGTTGTGTCAGTTGATGCGGTCATGTTTGTTGATCAAATCATACTATAATTCCTGGTGCCTATTTTAGCTAAGTCGATCTGCTAACCCAGGTCAGAAAACATGAAGCCAATCTCGAAGGAATTCAATAATTTAACCACCAGACTGGCAGCAAGCGCGCTAGCCATTAGACAACCACCGCTCCCACGACAATCTGCAGTAAAGATATCTTGTCCACTCTTTAAGATCTATTGGCTATATAGAACTAGCCCCATATTTTTTACCAATTGGCACTTAATAAACAGTAGAAGTCCCGTAGTTTGTATATGGTGCTAAACTCATATTTTATTGTCCACTCGGAATTCAGAAATCAACGCGACAGAAAAGATAAGACTGCTCGGGCTTAAACTGCCGTCTCAGATGGCGGGACAGGGGTTCAAGTTGGGCAAACACCTGGACTTCTCCTTCAGACATGCAGACAGAGAGAAGGACAGACAGACAGAGAGAAGGACAAACAGACAGAAGATACATAGCCCAAGACCCCTCAAGAATGAGAAGACTAACTGGACTTAGAACTATGTCCGAAAGAGTTGGTTACATATTTTGGAGTAAGATCACAAAGGTCAGCCCAAGGCAGGATTGGCGACACCTGCATCGAAACCTATACTTACAAGCCAGTGGAAGAACACATGAAAGAATCATCACGTTAACGGTAAATAGGAAGACGACGAAAATTATCATGGCAGTAAAACAGAGTATAACTTTAATAACAATGATTGTGATAGCCGAAAAAAAAAAAACACATAACGTAAAAGAGGATAATGATGTTGATCATGATTTTGAATGTATTGAAAAATAATAGAAAGAGGAGTAAGAAGAATGACGTGAAGGAAGAAAAATGAAACAATCAAGTATCAATGTCTTTGTTTAACATAAGAATGTTAATGTGTGTTGATTAATGGTTTCATTTTCTTTCTTAAGGTTCGAAACAACGCCCACGATGACGTCAATAGCGTCACTTCCGGAGAGACAACTACTAGCGACAGTGGGCGTGGCGGAAGTGAAGATGACATTCCACTGCCACCAATAGCGGAATGCTCTCCTGAATTAAACAGTAAGTAGCCAGTTGTGTGCAATGACAGGGACGTTTAAAACAAGAATGGCGTGTCTTTTGCAAGATGCTGCAACCACGCCCGGCCTATACCAGCTGTGATTCATCAGACAATTTTACGTTCAGTAGTTTGCCATTGCCTGTCTCCGTAGCGAAGGTCTTAAGGACGCGGTTCGTAATTCCTTATACCCGCGTTCGAAACACAGCTGTGCGCGATTTGGCAGTAGACTGTGTTGCGTTGGTTTTGCGTTCGTTTCGGTGCCGGTCGTTCATAAAGCAATGGCAAACTACAGAATGTAAACTTGCCAAGAGATGAAAGTGGCAGAAACGCTGGTGTTGACTGCGATGTCCTGTAAAAAGGATATGAAATAAAAAGTGTTCCATTGCTTTCTGAACCAGAAGGAAAAATTTAATTGCACATCGCAATTATTGCAGTTTCTGTCATATACCACGGTAGTAAAACGAATATCGTAATAAAGCGAATGTCGTAATAAAACGAACATCGTGATTACGCGAACATCGTTATAAAATTAATATAATAATAAAACGAACATCCTGATAACGCGAATATCTTTATAAAATTAATATAATAATAAAGCGATAATAGCGAAAATTGCAACATCGTAATAAGGCGAATATTGTAATAAAGCGAATGTCGTAATAAAACGAACCTCGTGATTACGTGAATATCGTAATAAGACTAATATCATAATAAAACGAACATCGCGAAAACGTGAACATTGTAATAAAACGAATATCATAATGAAGCGAATATTGTGGTAACGCAAATACTGTAATAAAAATGAATATAGTGATAAAGCTAGACAAGTAAAGTGTTTGCTTTCGGTAGTCTAAAATATGCCCAACAGTCCCGCTTCTTCATATTCTTCGGTTATCTACGTACATGTTCCTATATCACCAACAGTCCCGCTTCTTCATGTTCTTCGGTTATCTACGTACATGTTCCTATATCACATACAGTACCGCTTCTTCATGTTCTTCGGTTATCTACGTACATGTTCCTATGTCACCAACAGTCCTACTTCTTAATGCTCTTCGGTTATCTACGTACATGTTCCGAGGTCAACAACAGGTCCACTTCTCCATCTCCTTCTATTATCTACATGTTCCGAGGTCACTAATGATCCTGCATCGTCTTCGGTTATCTACGTACATGTTCCGAAGTCACCAACTGTACCGCTTCTACATCTTCTTCGCTTATTTACGGACATGTTCCTGTATCATCAACAGTCCCGCTTCATCTTCTTCTGTTATCTACGTACATGTTCCGAGGTCACTAACTGTCCCGCTTCTTCATCTTCTCCTGTTATCTACGGACATGTTCCGAGGTCAACCAAGCCTAAAATAGGTACTATAGTGTGTGTTTTTTATTTGTTGCCTCAATATAAAATTCAATATCTCAGTAACCAACTGAGGGAAAATGATGAGATTTAGTATATAACCTTATCATTATGTCCACCCAACAAAAAAAAATTTTGTTCTGGAGATTTTACAGCAGATTTCAAAGTTTGTTTATATGCGGTATATAAATTACGACTTAGAGATTACAGCTTCACCAAGACACGCCCCCGCATTTTTTAAAATTTTCACGTGATTTTCGTTTTGAAACAAACAGCGCGAAGTTAAATTGGATTGTTCACAGGTGTCTCCAAATGGGGGGGGGGGGGGGGGGGGGGTTCTTTCATGAAACGTGATTATATAAATAAACTAACTGACAAGGCCCGGGTTCTGGCGGGGGTCTCTATCTATCTATCTATCTATCTATCTATCTATCTATCTATCTATCTATCTATCTATCCATCCATCCATCCATCCATCCATCCATCCATCCATCCATCCATCCATCCATCCATCCATCCATCCATCCATCCGTCTGTCTGTCTGTCTGTCTGTCTGTCTGTCTGTCTGTCTGTCTGTCTGTCTGTCTACCTACCTATCTACCTACCTACCTACCTACCTACCTACCTACCTAATCTATCTATCTCCTGCCTGCCTGCCGGCCGACCGACCCACCGACCGACCGACCGACCCACCCACCCACCCACCCAACCACCTACCTTTCTGCCTACCTACTTACCTACCTTTCTGCCTACATACCTACCTACCTTTCTGTCTGTCTGTCTGTCTGTCTGTCTGTCTGTCTGTCTGTCTGTCTGTCTGTCCGCGCTATTAAATATTGATAAAAGTTACTGGAAAAAATGTGAGGACCATGTGTTGAAATAGGAAGAGGACTATTGGAGAAAGGATGGATTGAATTTTATGCAACCGAGAGCAATCATCAATCTACTGGAATCGTCCGACACAGATTAAGGTCTGAGTAGATCGCAGACCTTAATCTACGTACACACATACTGGGATATTTTGCTCCAACTATTCAGACGAATTGCAGGCCCTAAACATTACAGCATCAGCATCAGCTGAAGAAACAAGAAGGAAATGAAAAATAAGGTAAGAAATATATTCCTTCTACTTTCCTGTTAATTTACAAATTATTTACCCCGTGCCTCTGTAAATTCTCTGTCTTTACTAATATTACACATTGCACCCCTCTCGGGATTCTCCGTGGTGAAGTGGTCAATCGGGCTCCGAAGGTTGTATGTTCGATTCCGGGCCGCGTCCTTCATTTCACGAGTGCATTTTTTCGGAGACTCCCGAGGGTCGTCGCTGGAGCTACGGAGTTCGTGCTTTGTGCGAGGCTTTCCGCGCTGCGGAAAGAAACTGAGCCATATGGGATAAAAACCCGGTGCAATGCAGCCGACCCTGTCGAATTTAAGCTACTTCTTTCATTGCACCCACTCACATACGAATCCGGATACGCCTTTGTGTGTCATCTGAATTGGCAGGTCTCCAATTACTGTAAACTTAACTTTGTTAGCGAGAAATCACTAGTTGTTCAGCAAAACATCAAAGGAATGTCGCCGCTTTTGATGATTTAAGTTGTTTTTGGACCTATCAAAGACATATTCCTTGGGTGGGGGTAAATATAAGACGGCTGGAAAAATTTCATAACGATGCAGCAGACAGTTTTCAAAATAATTGATCGTGAATGAAGGCATTCAAATCGGAACATACTATAGTACATGCCCTGGTAAGCATATGCGAAGACACAAACAATAGATTGCATGATTTATTGTCTGGCATATTTCGCTGCATCTCGTTAGATACATACTGCATAAATCACACAGCATAAACTTGAGCAGCAGGATGAGTTCTGAGAACTGAAGTATACAACACATATTCAGGCAATACTTCGTGCAATAGAGTCTTGAAGTGCTACATAAAATCTGTACTTTTGTATGGGTGTGAAATATGGACAATAAGCAGACACGCAGAGAAAACATGTACTGGTAGTGTAACTATGCTTTCTCAGAAAAATTTTAACAATACCATGGGCAGGCAGGTGGGAACTGAGCAAGTCCTACAAGAAGCAAATGAAAATCGTAAACTGATTAGATAAATTAGACGTAGACAGTCAAAATCGAATGGGGACGTTATGAGAAGAAATAAACTGGAGAACTTGGAAACATCTGGCAAGATTGAGGGGGAAATAACAAGGGGAAGGTAAAAAGAAAGTAAATATCTGGATGTCTTGGCCACATTGTATGGTAGAGACAAGAACACAGAGCTGACTCACGACTCTTGTGATTGTGTGAGATGGCGAAACATGACCGCCCACGTTGTCGGCATGGCACATAATGATGATGATGTCTTCGTTATTCAAATTCACTACGGGAAAATAACGCTTGTTTGACAGCTGTAAACAAAATTCACATGCATGTCTAATACACATATAACAAAAATTAACTACACCCAGCATAACAAAAAATTAACTAACTGCTATAATAAAAAAGTTAACCCCATTCAAAGCTTTAAACACGGGCTTAACTAGCTGGCTTCAGGTTTTTTATTCTCTCTGTTTTAGAATGACAGGTTCCATAAATCTGTCATTTGGCTTCGTGATGTTTAGTTTGTGTCCGTATTTGATGTTGCTGTCGCGGCGATAACATTCAATTTGCTGGCAATTTTTGTTACTCATTCAATTTTGATTCATGAACGGCGACTAGCGGTTGTCACGAAATTCTGATGAGCTCGGATGCAAGGTGATGTTGAGGTTGGGAAAGGGGAGAGGAGGTGGGAGGTTGTTTTTGCTTGCTTAATTTCAATATGGATTTAGTGTTCCGGTGACTTGAAAGGTCAAGCTTGTGTGACCTCTGGTAGGAGAGAAGGTTAAAAAGATTACAGATAGCTACTTTAAGGTCTTTCATATACATATATGCACAATGAAACCTGGTCAACTTACATCGAGAAAAAACGTTTCAACAGCTTTCATATGCTGTGTCAGCGAAGAATATTTAGTATTAAGTGCCCATATCACAAATACCGATGTATGGGAAAGATGCCGGATGTGTGAAGGTTTGTTCCAAACTCAGTCTACTTAAACGTATATGGATAGGACGCGATATGAAGATGGACGATTGTAGAATGTCAAAGGAATTATTTTTTTTTTTTTTTTTTTTTGGGGGGGGGGGGGGGGTTTAATTACAGATGGGTGATAAATCTCAGTGTTTGCCTTCACCATGATACAAAGATGTGTGTAAGCGGGGCGTGATTGATACAAGCATTGATAATGCACTTTGGAAAAAGTCGCTGCTGTTCGCGTTGCATGGAGGGCAAAGACCATGAATAGAATAAAGACAAAGGAGACAATTATTGCAGATTGGGACGGTACTAAGCCTGTGAGATGTCAGGTCGTGCGTGAGGGTGGAAATGACCATACGTTCACAAGCATCAATTGTGAACGAACATTCACCGCACAGATTGGGCTATCCAGTCATAATCGCTATCGCCAATGGTTGTAGTTATCCTGCCTTTTTTTATTTAAAAAAAAAAAGTGCAATGTAACAAACTATCAATGTTATTAACAATGTTTCTATGTTAAGACAGAAAGATGCCAACACACCTTATATATAGATATGATAACATAACTAGACACGCTTCTGTCTGAAACCTACAAGGCAAACAAAAGAGCCAGATATCTAAAAACACGTATAGAAGATAATTTCAGTCAGAGATGAATTATTTTTGGAAGACTTAAAGGGAGCTGTAGGAGATAGCAAAGGATAGGACGGCTTGCTGTGGCATGGTTGAGGTTCTATGCCCCGATGGGGTATATAGGGCATAAAAAAAGAAAATACAAAGGAGAAGAAGAAGAAGAAGAAGTACAGGGATTAAAGGTGGAAATAACTTAAGGTCTTTGAAATTATATATATATATATATATATATATATATATATATATATATATATATATATATATATATATATATATATATATACATTGAATACAATATACGCAACGCCTTTTCCTTGTTTACTTATGATATCTACATCGAAATCAAGCTATTTATTTTACCGCAACACGGATGAAAGATATGCTTATATACGACTACAACAACAACAAGGAAAACAGCAAGAGCATTATGTTTACACGAGAGCACTTCAAAACCCAACAGGAGTTGAACCTGTATTACAACACCAGTGCTCTATCAACAACCATAACACGACTCCGCCAATCACAGAGCCAAGCGTAAATTAGCTGACCAACTACAAGTGTCATGGCGTCTATAAAATATTCACTGCCGTACTGTTCCTACTCCCAACATCCGGTAACTTTACGACAACGATGAAAAACTGGCAATTGCGACATTCGGTTCGGATTTCCCCATAATGACCCGTTATAAATGGCGTTAGCTCTATACCTGTTTCCTGTATCGGCCATGTTGTTAAAAGTGACTCATTTTTGGGAGGTTTTAGTGTTTTCTCAGTTTATGACTCCCCGGGCACAGATTTATTTCTCACGTCTGGAACAATAACTGAGTTGTCACGGCAGACGATATCAATGTTGCTCTTCTGTTGTCTTTAATATGTCGTAAACTAGTTCCAGGGTTTTCTTCCGCGGCAAAAATTATTTCCTTTATGTTCTTTGTTGAGCTTTCAAATAAAACAACGGCTAGGGAAGTAACTTTCATTGAATGTAGCTTTTTTGGGGTTATAAATTAGGTAGCGGTATCGCTTTGACACACCAAGACCTTAAATGTGTAGTGCATTTTTTAATTTGTCTTAAGGTCGCTAGCTTTGAACTCAAACGTAGTCCATACAGTATTACCACTTCTATCAGAGACAGAGACTCCCATTTTTTTTTTTTTACTTTTTTTTTACCACTTCTAGTAGTACACAGGATTTATTTGTAGGTGTGGATTAGCTTTTCCTATTGTCAGTGTCCCTCAGGCGAACACACTCTGACTTCAGAGGTACTTGAAATATATGTCCCCGTGTCAAGGACGAGGATTCAACATTTTAGTCCAACTTAACGGGTTTAGGGGAAAACCCACTACCTCAGCATCACCACACCGGATGTTTAAGAACCAGCGATTTTATCTATTCAGCCACGCTGACCTCCAATGTAGTGATGATTTTGAAGAGGATAAACAGGTTCAGGGAATTATACTCGTCACAGCTTCGGTGTCACGTGGTAAATTTAAGTCTGATGTTTAAAATGAGAGATAGGGAGGGGAGGAGAGAGAGAGAGGGGGGGGGGTGGCGTGGAAGTGGCAAGGGAGAGATAAGGGGGGAAGAGAAAAGGAGTGGAAAAGAAGGCAAGAGAAGAAGAGGGAGGAAGAGGGGGTGAGAAGGAATGGGAATAGAGAGAGAAAGAGGGACGGAGATGGAAAGAGCAGATAGAGGAAGAGGGCAAGACAGTGGGTGGGAAAAGTATAACTTCACAACAAACGGGTTTAAGAAAGTACAGACCTACCGAAAATACAATAATCTACATAGATCAGGAAATAGAGGAGGCCTCTGCAAGAGAAAAACTACATGTTAGACTGAGTTATGAGTTAGTTATTGCATATCCTTTACAGGACGTTGCAGTCAACCCCAGCATTCATTTCTTGCTGTTGTGATATCTTGGCAAGTTTACTTTCAGTAGTTTGCCATTGATTTCTGAAGGAGTGGCACCATACAATTTCGTTAAAAAAAACAACGCAATACGACCTGCTGCCAAATCGCGCACGGCTGTGTTTAGAACGCGGATATGCGGGATCACGAACTGCATACGTAACACCTTCGCCATGGAGCAGGCAGACCAACTCAGTAGATTTAAACCAAAAAAAAAGCATTTAAAAAAGTTAAGTGCATGTTGGTGTAATTGTTAAGACGTTCGACCGACAGTGGCGTGAGCGTTAGAGGTGGAGGTGAGGGGTTGGATTTCAGTTCTCTACGTTCGCTAGAGGAAGGTTATACTGACCACGTATTTCCCCGTGCACCCAAGCCTACAAAATGTGAAGGTTCTAACACTCCACACCAACATCAAGTTCCTGCTTCGGGGCTTGTATCATTGCATGTATGGGATACAGTATGGCACGAGGGACTGATATTACAACTGCACACGGAGTTAACCATCGGTGAATTGATAAGAGCCCTCGTTCTTAAACTTCCCGTGTGCTTATGCCGAGGTAGCGGATTCAACCTCGTCAGCGGTAAGCAGCATTAAAATTTTGACTTCTCGTCCTTGATTCAGGGAACGTAAATTACAAATACATCAGAAGTCGAAGTGGATTCCCTTAATGGGGAGGGACACTGTAATAGGGAGAGCTACTTCACACTCAAACATTAGTCCATGCACTGCCCAGTAGAGGTAACTACTAGAGGTGGTTGCACGTGTATGGACTACGACTGAATTCAAAGAATGCGAACGCAAAAAGACAGCAAAGGTACAGATGGTTCAACAACTGCCTCGAGAAGAGAACTGTCAAGAAGATGGCGTTAGAGCTTCATTCTTTTTCTTCGAGCAGTAGGACAAATCCCTTGCCGACTTGCTGGGCCAGTCGCAGGTTAAGGACAGGAAAATACGACAAACGGGAGTCCGTCCCCTGGCCAGCCAGAGCCCCGTTGGCACATGATAGTAATGAAATCAGGACTAAAGCTGACTATTGCTTTCAGCAATAGCAATAGATTTAATTTGAAAATAGCAAGTGAAATGGTTCGACCACATAACTAGACTATCAGCTGACCGTATACCAAGCAGTGATGTACAGGCCAATTGGAAGCAGTAGAAGAAGCCGACCATGTAAATGATGGACAAAGGGAATGACAGAGCCCATGGGAATCTTGATATATGAAGCCCATAAACGGGCCCCTCCCCCTCTGTTTATGCTTCACCTCGACACCGCAGGGCACAAGAGGAAAATGATGAGATGTGATGATGTTCGAGCAAGAAAGTTATATCATCAACATTGTTCCTCATCATCATCAGCTAGCGTAGGCATTCATGACTCTCCACAGATCTCGGCCTTTGGTTTTCTGGATACATTGTTCCTGACATACATAAATATCATTGCTGAAAATTGTACTGTCAGAGTATACACCTGCTCGTTTGCAAACAACATAGCCGTATGAACTTCTGAATAACATATTAGAGGTTTTAGAGGAATGGTCAAAAACTTGTGAGGACCATTTATTCATTCATTTATTCAGTAGTATCTCCTTCGCAGATCTTCGCTCGCATAACAACCTTCCGGAGAACTCTCGGTGATAAGCAAGCTATCCCGAATGCAATACACCCAATTGGAGATCATCTGCCACTTTCTGCACCAATCTTCCCTTTCGCCTCCCTTTTCCTCTCTTCCCGGGCATGTACTCCTCCATTATTGTCCTCTCCAAACTTTCGTGACGTTTCAAGTAACAAAAATATTTCAGTTTGCTTTATTTTATCGTCTTTAGTAGCCAACTGTCTTCCGTATTCAAATATTTCGTATGGGTGCATTTGTTCTTTTCTGTATCCAAAATATTCTCAAAACCCGCATATAACATGTATATTCAAGGCGCTGTTCAGCTTGTTTAACAAGTGTTCAGGTCTCGCAGGCGTATGTTGCAATGAGAAAGACGCATGCTCTTAAACATCTAATTTTTGTAGTTCTTGTGACGACCAGTCAGGAGAAAACAACATGCACTGTCTCCTCCCACACAAGTTACTCAAAATGGCCTCTTCTACCCTTCTCTTTTTCCACAATTCTCCATCGCTTCTCTTTCTCCTATCACTGCGTCTCTAATTCACCCTATCTTCCTCTCTCCTTCCCTTCTTCCCAGCTCTGTACCTCCCCGTCTATCTCACTATCTCTTTCTCTCTCTCCATCTCTCTCTTCCTCCGTATCTATCTCCCTCTCTCCCCTCTCTATCCCCCCTCCCTCTCTATCCTCCTCACTCTCTATCCTCCTTCTTTTCCCCTACCACGACCTTCCTCTCTCTCTCTCTCTCTCTCTCTCTCTCTCTCTCTCTCTCTCTCTCTCTCTCTCTCTCTCTCTCTCTCTCTAACCTCTTTCTCTTCGTCACTTTTCCATCCATCGCTCTCTCTCGCCCTCTACCTTTATCTTCTGGCCCCTTCTTTCTCCATCTCACTCCCTCTATTCCTGTTTCTTCTCACTCCCTCTTCCTTCTTCTTCTTCTCTCTTACCTCGCCTTCTCTTCCTCCTACTTTTCTCTTCCCACATTTTCTTCCCCCTCCCTCTCCCACGCCACCCCCTCCCCTCTTCGCCCTCCCATGCCTTACTCTCATTTTAACCATCAAACTTAAATCTTACCACGTGACACCGGTCCGTTAGTCACCGCTGCCCTTGGGGGACTTTATGTCTCCAGCGTGGAAACCCTGCTCTTGTACGGTTCCAGGAAGCAACTATAACCCTAATTATACCACCAGCCACACCACCAAACGTCCAGGGGCTATTTCAAGATGACTCTTAATATCAGAGTCTCCCCGCAGCAACAGCAGCCCGATTTGACTTAATACCAGAAGTTCACGAATATGACCACAAGTGAACTATTATTAACAAACTCCTTTGGGGGGGGGGGGGGGGGGGGAAGAGAGGGTCTGGGGATTGCTCCGCAATGTTTTAGTGAGGTTGATAATATAACAAGTAATAATAATAGTTACAGTTGCTGTATAATAGTATACGTTTCTATTGTTGTTATTTTGAAAAATGAAGGCACAATCAATAGGTTGCACAATTTATTGTGTGACATGTCTTTGAAAATCTTGTCGCCTCATACTGCAGAAGCCATTCAAGGTAGGACAAAAAAGGGGGGAGGGGGGATATAATGAATCAATCTGTAATATAAGACACGTATTTTTACGGTGAATGTAAACTATTGCTGTAATATAGAAGACGGATATTTTTACGATAATTTAACATGTCTGCCTCGGTTATTTGAAACTGATTATTGTGTAATTTTTGTGTTTGGACGTGAGTTACTTCTGCTGTGCGTGTAGAATGCCAGCACAAAAGTCCGCCATGAAAAATACAGTTCATCGTCAATGGAAACGACAGTCACTAGAAAACCAGCAGTCACACATTACTGCATACGGCAAACCGAATTAGTTCAGCAATCGTCTTGCCGCCATTTTTTCTGAACACGCAGTTCATGATACAATCAACGGCTGACAGATGTAAAAGCACTCCACATGAAATCAACAGCTCACAGTGTCGCTCCACGCACCTAACGCAATAGCTGGGCGACGGAACCATGCAACACGAGTCCAACTTGAGGAAAATGCGTAAAGCAAACCGTAACCACAAGCATAAACAATCCAGAGGCCTTAACAGATCAACTCCTATCCTCCACGTTGGACCTGAAGTCTGTTCGATGGGTTAGGTGATGAATATAAGACTGACCTACTTTAATTACATGAATAAAACAATACAGATTGAATTGACACCAAGCTAGAAACGCATAAAGCTCGGGAGGCGAAATACGCAGCTATATTTTCGCCAGAAGAAAAGAACCACTTTTAATGGCCCCAATTATCTTCTTCCTCTGCGTTTGTCCGGAATGTTGTTTTAGATATAATTGCCTTGTGCCCGTTCACAGCAAAGCTGTGATATTTGCACCTTTAGGCCGACACATCCGACTTCTTCAGTTATAACTAACTGACAGACATTTGAACGTGGCCTGCACACTCTCCTCTACATACTAGACTGGAATGGACTTCCCATGACATTTGTCTAGTATTCATGTTGGAATGGACTTCCCATGACATTTGTCTAGTATTCATGTTGGAATGGACTTCCCATGACATTTGTCTAGTATTCATGTTGGAATGGACTTCCCATGACATTTGTTTAGTATTCATGTTGGAATGGACTTCCCATGACATTTGTTTAGTATTCATGTCAGGCCTGATCCACCTGCGAGCCCAGATCAATATTTAAAAGTCCACCTCGGCGGGGATGCGAACACAGGACCACAAGGTCGGCAGGGTATCCAAACTTGCTGGGCAGTTTTCATTATTAATTACCATCTCAGGTTTATTCAGACAGAAGACGTCTAGATATTCTGAGTAAGTAATCCCAAAATCCGAGATTTGTGACACGCGTTTAAACACATCCTTTGTAAGATGGTGTGGTAGTTTTCTCTTCTCTTCCACATCCTTGCGGGTGGTCGTGACCATCGCTTTTGTTAGAAGTGTCAGACTGATGTGAGTCATTAACCATTTCGCAATCCCTAAAGAAGAAAATCAGGGCCTTTTAATTTAAACGTTCCACAACAGCTGTAATAATATTGTGAGCCATTAAGAAGAAGATTACTGCCATTATGCAGGATTTGAGCTCGAAACTAAACTAGCCTATACACGGCGTGATGTCTCGGAAATGGAAATACTCTCAGACGTTTTAAAAGAATCCTTTTCTTTTTACTATTCCATTTTAGTACTTTTACAAATCACGTGTGATAATATGTGTGTTAATATGTGGCGGAATTTTCAGTTATACGTCGACATGAAATAATTAAATTGTTGTTATTATTTCCGGTCATACCTCGAAAGCTTCTTTCAGAGTGTACTGGTAGAAACACCTCTTTGGAGTGAGAAGACTAAACTCTGCCTTTGTCTCTGCCTCTTCTTCCACTCCAGTCATCATGACACCCTCCAGTGCTTCTCTTCACAAAACTGACAACGAAAGCTATATAAACACATTTGACATCCCCCGTGTCCTCACTGGCAGCGCCGCTAGTGGCTAGACACTCGGCCTGCCGGACCTATGTTCGTGTGTTCAATTTCCATGGGAGAGGATTCCGAATCTGTAAAGTTTAACTGGGCTGTCGGGTCGAGCTAGTCTCAAATCATTACCAGGACTTGTATTGGGGAGTAAAGATAAAGATGGCCGGTTTGATACTGACGTCACCCACCGAATGATCTATACACATGGGAGTCTAGCACCACATGACCAAAGCGCCTTAACATATATAAAGGGGTTCTTAACTTTATTGACTATTATTAACTATTCTATTTGAGCCGGCTTCCTGGCCTAGAGGTTAGGCGACTTTACTCCGTAATCTCGTGTACTCTAGTAACTAACATGACGACGGTGAGAATCAGCAGTGGTTCGAATCGTGTAGGCAACTTACGGGGTATGTGAGCCGGCCGCTCAGAAAGCAATGGCAAACTACTGAGCGTAATCTTGCCAAGAAATCAACAATCAGCTGAAAGATGCTGATGTTGACAGCAATGTCATGTAAAGGATATGCAAACATATTCTATTTGAGTACTTCTACACGACTTACTGATTTATTTTATATACTATTTTATTTTGAGTAATTCTGCACGACTTACTGATTTGTTTTATATGCAATTCTGTTTGAGTGCTTGTACATAACTTACCGATACTTCTACACGGCCGGGTGGTAATCTGTATGTTAACATGTGGTGAAATCTTTGGTTATCTGTCGATGTGAAACACACAACTTCGGATTATCATTTTCAGTCTAACTCGAAGGGTGCTATCAAACTAAACTAGTCAAACAGAAATTTTGATCGCGACAACCAAAGGTATCCACACACACAAAAAGACAGACAGACAGACAGACAGACAGACAGACAGACAGACAGACAGACAGACACGGTGAACTAGACAGAAAGAACCCGACGTTGAATTGGTCATTGCGTAAACAGACTGACACACTTAACACCTACCCTGTCCGGACCCACAATCATCTATTTTCAACAACCGTTTTCCTCGAAACTCTCGCTTCCTATCGGGATCTCAGAATTATTTGTGAAGAGAAACTGTAATCATAAAATCCCCGAAGCTTATTCGCCAAAAATGAGTAGGACCCGAGGCACAAGCGAGGGAACCATGCGGAAGGATAGCTAATGAGTGCCCTGTAAAGGTTGTGGTACTTGAAGAAGTCATCGCCGTGAGGCGCCAGCGTGAAAGGTTTTGGCGGTTATTTGTGGTGGTTAATGACCGGTCTAACGATCACATTTAATTTCCAGATGGTGTTTGAGGAACTTCCTTTAAGATACTCGTTATAATTACCAGAAAAAACTTGGGAAAAATCACGGAGTTGGAAAACAGAGGATGGCGGTGTTTAGTCATTTTTAGTGATAGTCGTTAGTTGTTTTAATAACAACACGTAATATGATTAAGAGCCCCCATGAATGAAAAAAAAAACACACACACACACACGCATGCGCGCGCGCGCGCGCACACACACACACACACACACACACACACACACACACAGATTAGTGCACGTTTCGACAGCAATCTTCATCAACGAACAAGAAAAAGTTAATAATAAACAGCAGATATAACCCCAAAATAAACTTACCTATTGCAACATCCGAGACGAAGTGTGAATCAATCCTCTAAGAGGATACAAACTGGGATGATCCGTGGCGAAGTGGTTACAACGACTGCTTCAATTTCCGAAGCTTGTGAGCTCGATTCTCGAACTATGTCTTTAGGTTCACGAGTACAATTTTCTCGGAGACTCCTGGGGGTCGTCGCTGGAGCTATGGAGTTCGTGCGTTGAGACCGAGCCATATGGGATAAAACCGGGTGCAATGAAGTCGATCATCTTTCCTTGTAAAATCCCTTTCTTAGAGACACACATGGCCACCATACGAAAGGCAGGTAATGCGCTAAAATTGTACAGCACTGTATTATTACAATGTATTTGTTTCTAGGCTGGTCTCCCTGGCCTAGGGATTTACACAGCTTTCTCCGTAATCCCGTATACTCTTGTGAGTAACGTAACGAGCACGAGAATTGGTAGCGGTTCTTTCCTCGTCGGCAACTTACGGGGTATGTGAGCCGGTCACACAGAAAGCAATGGCACACTACTGAGCGTAATCTTGCCAAGAAATCAACAGTCAGCTGAAAGATGCTGATGTTGACAGCGATATCCTGTAAAAAGGATATGCGAACAAAACAAAAAAAAAAAAAAAAATTTGTTTGTAGAGCTTTCTGTCTTTAAAACGTTTCCGTCATGTCAGGTTTGTTTCTTTGTTTTTTATAAGGGGCGTTCATTTGAAATCCGTTCGTGCCACACCGCGTGTAATTGCGTACGTTGAACATGATCATGTCATAGTCATGTGATAAGTACTGAGCAATGAATAACAGAGCACGTGCTTATCGTCCCATGATGCATAGCTTCTGTTTCTGACCGTTGAGAAAATGGCCAGGTTGATTCAAAATCCGCCAAAAGAAGCTCAAAGAGCAGTGATTCAGTTTGTTTCATTTGAAGGATGTCGACCAGTGGACATTCATCGAAGAATGCAGGCAGCGTACGGTAACAAATGTGTGTCGAAGTCAACAGTGACAGACTGGGCACGAATGTTTCGGAAAGGACGTCAGTTCACGACAGATCTTCGACGGCCGAGTCAAGCGCATATTGTTGCAACAGAAAAAAAACATCGCCAAAATTGATGAAGCGGTACAGATGAACTGTTGTCGAAGCATACGTTCGCTAGCGAAAGAATGTGATGTGTCAATTGGGACAATTCAAAAGGTCGTTCGTAAGAAGCTGCAATATCGGAAGGTGTGTTCACAGTGGGTACCACGGATGTGGACTGACCACCAAAAAGAGGAACGCATGGGATGGTGTTTGAACCACTTGCTGCGTTACAAAGTGGAGGGTGATGAATTTCTCTTCCACATAGTGGCAGGCGATGAATCATGATGTCACCACTTAGATCCGAACAGCAAAAGAGAGAGCATGCAATGGAAGCATGCTGGATCACCAAAAGTCCAAAAATTCAAGTTACAGGTTTCCGCTGGTAAGGTTATGCTGAGCGCATTTTTTTTTTTTTTTTTTACCATGAAGGGCTATTGTTGGTCGACTTTAAAGGACCTGGTGTCAACATCAACTCAACCAACTACTTTGAAACACTAGACAAGCTGCAAAAAACCATCAAAAATAGACGACCCGGCATGCTTTCTCGCGGTGTGATTTTGTTGCACGATAATGCTCGTCCGCATGTTGCAAATATTGTGCAGGAAGCATTAGCTTGGAAGATGTGGGAAATTCTGCAACATCCAGCCTATAGTCCTGATTTGTCACCATGTGATTTTCATTTATTCGGACCTCTAAAAAGCTCTCAAGGGGCAACGATTTTACACAGATGCAGACGTAATGAACGCAGTAACCAGTTGGTTCAGTGAGCAGCGACAATCCTTTTTTTTTTTTTTTGCGGACGTCATTCGCCGCCTACCTAAACAATTAGATGCTTGCCTGAATGCCTACAGCGACTTCTTCTGATCAACCCATGGTGCATAATTCATTCAAAATGAATGCTTTGTTTTATTCTACCACACCTGTTAATGTTTCTTTCATGCTTTTGTAATAAAGCCATTGGAACGGGTTTCAAATGAACGACCCTTATATATTATAAGAGAAGCAACATTTGCTGTTCATATATCTACGACTCTATGGTAACCTCTGTTGTTCATATTTCTTCCACTCTATGGTAACCTGAGTTGTTCATGCTCCGTCCACTCTATGGTAACCTCCGTTGCTCATATTTTTTCCACTCTATGGTAACCTCAGTTGTTTATACTTCTTCCACTCTGTGGTAACTTCAGTTGTTCATATTTTTCTACACTGTGATAACCTCCGTTGTTCATATTTATTACACTCTGTGTGATAAACCTCTTTTGTTCACATTTCGTGCACTCTATATGGTAGGGTTTGTTGTACATATTTCTCGAACTCTATATGGTAACTCCTGGTGTACATATTTCGTGAACTATGTATGGTAGTCTCTGATATTCATACTTCTTGCCCCCTATATTGTGGGCCCTGTCGTTCTAACACTCTATGGCAAACTGTGATGTTCATACAAGTATTTCCACGACTCTACATGCAACCCAGTATGGGTTTATACTTCGATACCCAATCTGGAACCTCCATAACGTTGTAGATAGCATGTCTGTTTGTCCAGCAGGTCGTGCTAGCTTGAACACCATAATCAGGCGACGGATTCTAAATCAGGTACTAGAGAATGTCTCGGTAAGTAAATTTGGTCGGCTGATATTGACCCTATCATCCCTGGAGCGTCGATAGGTCTGTAAAATATGAGTTTAGCACCATATACCCAACACACCTCAAGGCGTGAGTAAAGAGGACCTCTTTTCATTGCACGGAATCCTGTGTTCATATTTCTGACACTGTGATCTCCCCAGCCATTCTACAGACAAGTAGTTTCATAGAATATTTTTGCCCACATGATGGCCCAAGTAGAAATGAGACTAAAAGATTATCCCCATAGTAAGGATTACATGACAAACAAACCATTGGATTTTCTATTTTTTATTTGCGTCCGCTCTTTGAACTCAAGCGTAGTTCTACTACTTGCACTGGACTGATTTTTGCGTGTGGGTTAACTTTCTCTATCACCCGTGTCCATTGCCATCCTACTTACACTTCTGAGGTACTTGCATTCTACGTCCCGAAGTCAAGGACGAGAAGTTAATATTTTAGCCCAACTGTCCGGTGTGGAGCAGTTGGAAAAGATACCAACTGGGAGGGCAATTTTTTTTTTTTTTTTTTTCATATCCTTTACAGGACATCGCTGTCAACACCAGCATCTTTCAGCTGTATGTTGATTTCTTGGCAAGATTACGCTCAGTAGTTTGCCATTGCTTTCTGAGCGGCCGGCTCACATACCCCGTAAGTTACCGATGCGATTTGAACCACTGCTGATTCTCACCGTCATCACGTTACCGACGAGAGTATACGGGATTACGGAGAAAAGTCATAACCTCTAAGCCACGAAGCCGGCGGAAGGACAATTGGGTCCACGAATCCACCACTAAAATACCGAAAATGGGGCACATATTTCCTACTTCAGAATTGCCATTTCTGGAATTATCGCTCCTCTTCTTGTCAACCCAAACACCATTATAACATTCGTCTTTCCGAGCTCCTCGGATATCGAGAGTTCATTAAGGTGTCTTTGTCCTCCACGTTGATAGAACACTGTATGCAGTGTGGGAGACATGCCACGCGGGACCTGCCAAACTGCATGCCGGTCCGCGGGAGTATCATTTCATCTCTACGTCAAGAGTGGTAATCATAGAAATTGTCCGCATACAGATGACCTCCGGCTGGACAGTCGATGTCCAGAATTGAATGGGTATTGAACTGAGGGTGCATTCTATGGAGCGTCGTAAATTTGTGACGGGCTTCCAATTGCATCGCTTCTGATCGTCCTCTGATGACTCTGTCACCATGGTAACCTTCTTTGTAAAGGCATGTCTGCATCACCAGTTTTCATGTTGCTAACATAAAGTTGTATGCTGCTGTCATATAACTAATGCATTAGAGCAGTGGTTCTCAACCTTTTTTGGCCCATTCCCCCCTTCACCATATTTTCAGAACGCCATTCCCCCCCCCCTTCCTATCAAAAATTTGGCCCGTTCCCCCCTTCACCGTATTTTCAGAACGTCATTCCCCCCCCTTTCATATTTCCTATCTAAAAATCCCCTCACCCCTACACAGTATACGTAAAAGTGGAAGGCAAATGTAATAGCATATACTAAAACAAGTCTAGACATCCACATAAAACATGATTTGTGGGTCTACTTACTTTATAAAATGAATTTTAGAAGGACGAGACATACATAACTGTAAAGTATGAAGGGAAAAACTATGTCAAGTAATCGGTTCTTGTATTAACACGATCTTGAAATGGTCTTCATTTCCCCTCCCCCCCCCCCCTGGAAACCCTGAAATTCCCCCCTGGGGGGGAATTCCCCACCGGTTGAGAACCACTGCATTAGAGACTACCGGATATCCGTGGGGCTGTTTAGTTTCCGTATATGTAAGTGTAAACTTGATTTGCGTAAATTCCTTTCCCGATACTTCGCTCAAACGCATTATTTTTCCCCCGAGGACTGTTCGCAAATACGAGCCAGTGAACTTAAACCTAATCGGTCTGAATAAAAGTACACTGGCAAATTCAGCAAATCAATATTGCCATATGGATGTCGCAGGTTCAAATCCCGATGTGCGCTATTTTCGATGTGTCTACCAAGAAATAACAAACAGCCAAACAATGCTGGTGTTGACTGCAACGTCCCGTAAATGGTATGCAGTTAACTACTGTTAGTGATGTGTCGCCAATTTGTTACGGGCGCAATTCGTAACCCCGCATATCACGTTCGAAACACAGCTGCGGGCGATTTGGAAGCAGACCGCCTTGCGTTAGTTTCTATACAATGATATGAGTGTTGGTCGTGTAGAAAGCAATGGCAAACTACTGAACGTAAACTTGCCCAAAACAATCACAAACATATATGAAAAATTCTAGGGTTGACTGTGACATCCTCTAAAGGAAGTGACACTAACTACAGGTGTGATATTCAAAGGCACAGGAACGGAGCATAATGGGGTGATCCTTTGCCGTGAAGTTGGAATCGTGACTAACTAACTAACTAACTAACTAACTAACTGACTGACTGACTGACTGACTAAACAAACAAACAAACAAATAACACTAACTACTTCTTAGAACTACCTCTTATTTATGCCTGTGCCCGAAAGATACACAAAATATGAAGAGACTGAATACGTTAGAGAGTTAGACGCAGAGGAAAAATAACAGTGAAAGTGGCCCTTGTATACGATGAAATATTACGTTGTCTTATAGGCTATATGGTTGTGGTTCTATATTTTACAAACCAGTCTCTATTGGTAATACGATTAATATCACACCGGCGGCCGCTCCTTTCCAGGACATTTCTATGACCCATTTTAGACTGGGTCAACCTGGGAGGTCAAGTCAAGTTATTTTTTTTTTAAAACCACCTCGGCGTGGATTCGAACATCTGACCTGGCAAGTGGGCTAGCCACTTTTGTAGCTGTTTGTAATTTCTTGGCAAGTTTTCATTTAATAGGAAATACAAAATAGCTAGGTATGTGTAACTTCTGCGATAAAGTGAGATAGCTTAAACACGGACACAGTGTACATACTAACGCCACAATGATGAACATAATTCACAGGGGGAAATCGCAAAAACAAGGAAAAATCCACACACAAAAGTAACAATAAAATACAAATAAGTATACTACGACACAACAAACGACCTTTCGATTACATTCAATCGTTTGCAATTGCTTTCTAAACTACCATATCATCGAGTTAAAACCACGCAAGGCGGTCAGCTCCCAAACCCCCCGCAGCTTTGTATCAAACGCTGTATGTGGGATTGCTAATTGCGTTCGTGAGCCCTTCGTCACAACGCAGGTTGATCAACCTTTTTTTTTTTTTTTTTTAGCATATCCTTTACAGGACTTAGCTGTCAACACCAGCATCTTTCAGCTGTATGTTGATCTCTTGGCAAGATTACGCTCAGTAGTTTGCCATTGCTTTCTGAGCGGCCGGCTCAGTATCCCGCAAGTCACGAGCGGGGGTCGAACCGCCTCAGCTCTCGCTCCGCTACGAGACTGCGTGATAAACGGGATTACAGAGAGAAAGTGTTGTAACCCCACAGCCAGAGAGACCGGCACGAAAAAGTCACCGTCAAACACACGAAGAAAGGCAAAACGGCTGGGTCAGATACAATCACGGAAAAGCAATTATACATATAGGGCAAATTTGTAGAATAAACCATTGAGCGTTGTTTACAACAACGGATATATGCTGAAATCTGTATTTATGGCTTTACCCCGGAGACCAAGAGAAACTGTATGCGAAGAATCTCTTACAATAAACATCATTAACCATGTCAGCAATCTTTTATTAAGAATTATAAAGAGAAGAGCAAAGGGGGTAATAAAGATTTTTTCAAATATTACTTGTTCACATTGAAGAAAAGTACGCATTTGTGGACAGGAAAGT
Organism: Cepaea hortensis; assembly: GCA_963921405.1. Classification (NCBI taxonomy): domain Eukaryota; kingdom Metazoa; phylum Mollusca; class Gastropoda; order Stylommatophora; family Helicidae; genus Cepaea; species Cepaea hortensis. The sequence goes on from OY992879.1 coordinate 81,847,009, forward strand.
AAGAAAAAATACACATTTCGCAATATGAAAGTCCACGGTTAAAGTTAGTTGCATAACATTAACAGGACGTAGCAGTGAACTCCAGCATTTTTAGGCTGTTTGTGATTCCATGGCTAGTTTACGTTCAACAGTATGCCATTGCTTTCTGAACGACCAGGCGCTCATAGCATTGTATAGAATCCAACATAGGGCGTTCTGCTTCCAAATCTCCCGTAGCTGTTTTACTAGCGCGGTATGCGGAATTACGAATTACATTCGTAACCCTTCCGCTACAGAGACGGTAAGTTCATGATAGGTTGGGGAAAAACAGCCATGGGAGGCGTGGTCCTTGGATGAAGTGACATGGCGGGAGTCTGGGATTCAAATCAACATACGGGCGTATTTTAAAATTGACCCAATCTTAAATGGTTACCTTGAAATTCGTGGGAAATAAAGGTGGTGGGAAACTTACCACATTATTCCCGAGTACCGACTGTTTTTTTTTTTTTTTTTTACACATATCCTATTTACAGTAGAATGCTGCTGTTGATGTCCTGGCAAGTTTTACATTCAGTAGTTTGCCATTGATTTCTGAACGATCGACTCACATACCTCTATAAGTAACCAGCGTGATGTGATCCTCTGCCGAAACTCGCACAGCTGTGTTTCGTACTAGAGTATACAGGATTGCGAACAACGTCCTTAACCTCTTCGCCAGGGAGAGTGCCCAATGATCTGTAATAATATGGCGCTGGCACCATATGCCCAAAGCGCATGAAGCCTTGTAAAGGGGTCCTTTACCTAACATACCATAGTGATCATGCCGTCTGCCTCGCGCTCCGAAGGTTGTAGATTGATTCCGGGCTACGTTTTTCGGTTCGCGATCGCTTTCGGTAGCCCGCGCTGCGGAAAGAGACCCAGCCATATTGGATAAAATTCGGTGCAATGAAGTCGAACATCTCGACTTTTAAGCGACTTCGTTAAGGCGTGAAACGGGGCCCATTTCTTACTTGCTGTTTTGGTTACTACCGAGAAGAGTACTATTATGTGACGGCGGCTGAAACACAACATTACAATATGGAAAATCAGGCTTTCTTTTTTCAGCGACGCTGTATATGAAGCCCATAAACGGGCACTCTCCCGCTGTTTATTCTTCAATCTTCAGATACAAGAGATCGAACGAACGAACAAACTTAATTCTCAAAGGGTTAAGAATTGGGCACGAAGGCCCGTCTAACAATCTGCCCTTCTATCACCCTCTTTCATACATTATTTCCACGACATATATGGCCATATGATTAGAAATATGATGAGCTGATGATGATGATCGTCATCATCATCACGCCACATCTACCTTGTTATACCATTCATGTTTGCTCCTATTTCAAGACGTGGATGATCGATGGGAAATGTTGAAGAATTCAATCAGTTTAGCTGCAGAAAAAAAACTATTCCAAAATTAAAGAAAATGGGTCGTCAGACATGGATGAGTGAAATTTTTTTTACAACTAATGGAAACAAGACGACAGAACAAAAATAATCCTGCCAAATGTAAAGAAATTCACAGAAAAATCAGAACATTATGTATGGAGGCAGAAGAAGCATGGCTCGAGAAAAACTGCATAGAAATTGAAAAACAACACACCAGTAAATATACCAAACTAATGCGCAAAAGAATTCAGGAGCTTACTAATCAAAGAACACATACATCAGCAGGTTGCGTAAAGACAAAAGAAGGAAGAATAATAATAGAAAAAGATCAGATTTTACATGTATGGTCAGATTATGTGAAAAACCTTCATAATGATAACAGAGAAGAACAGTATGATATTCAAAATAATAATGAAAGACCATCAATTTTGAAGAAGGAGGTTCAGAATGCTCTTAACCATATGATAGCTGGCAAGATCCCCTGTTCAGACAACATCACAACAGAAATGATTAGAAGAATGCTTTAGAAGAATACGGAATAGATAAAGTTACCAGGCTCCTGAATGCAATATATGATACTGGAGATATACCTTATGAATTATGTAATTCTGTATTTATTGCAATCCCAAAGAAATCAGGAGCCTTGTAATGTGATCAACATCGAACAATTAGTATAATGAGTCACATCACGAAGATTTTGCTAAGAATTATCATGTTCATACAAATAGTTAGGAAGAAAATACAACCTGAAATAGGAGAGGAACAATGTGGGTTTGTAGAAGGCAAGGGTACAGTAAATGCTGTGTATATACTGAGAACAGTAATTGAACGTTCTATAGAGGTAAACAAAGATCTACACCTTTGCTTTATTGACTACACAAAGGTTTTCGATAAAGTGAGACATGTCGACATGATAAGGATGCTTGAAGATCTACAAATTGATGGAAAAGACCTTTGACTTGTAAAAAAAAACATATATTGGAAACAACAAGCTGCCATAAGTATCGAATATGAAGTAGGTCAGTATCAACCTATTAAGAGAGGTGTGAGACAGGGATGTGTAATGTCTCCAGATCTTTTTTTTCCCCTGTACAGCGAAAATATTTTCAGAAATATAGAAGAAATGGAAAGAATCAACATTTGGGGACGATATATCAATTACCTTAGACATGCTGATGTTAGTGTATTGATTGCAGACAATGAACAGGACCTGCAACATTTAGTAGATGCGGTTGTTGCACAAAGTGAACAACTAGGGTTAGAATTGAATTTTAAGAAAACATATGGTCGTCACTAGGAAGGAAGAAATACCACAAGTAAATGGGCATATTCTTAAACAAGTGAATCTCGGAACAGTCATAACATCTGATGGGAGATGCCTTGAAGAGATTAGAACAAGAATTGCCATTGCGAAGGTGGCCTTTTGCAAGATGAAAAACATACTGACCATGATTGGTTGATTGATTGATTGATTGATTGATTGATTTAGGAACCGACATCACAGCATTCGGGGCATTCCCATAAGCGCTCCGTCCCCATCCTCAGAAGCCAGCGAAGAATTCCAACCCCAATAGTACCAGTAGCAATCTGATTATATGTGCGTCTCGCCTTTCCTCTAAGCGTCGAGCATCGGCCAGATCCCCTCGTCACTCCTCGCTGTCGCATTCTTGCCAGACCATGGTGATCCTTTTGCTCCTCCGAGGTGTACACGTGCACCCACAAGGCCGCAACCACGTCTGCCTTATCATGCATCAATACTCCACCAAGTTTTGCAGAGCTAGCCAATCTGTCTGCCTGTTCATTCACCAGAACACCAGCATGCCCCGGAGAAAAGATCCAGACGATGCTTGCCACCCGTGACTTCCGAAGCGAAGCAAGCCACTCTACACGAAGCTTGCCTGTCTTCACCCTACTCAGCGTGCTTTCTGAGTCAGTTACAATCACGATGTGTGTGTATATATCGTAATTTCCATCCAGCGGAAAGCTGCACTGACTGCCTCCACCTCCATTCTTAAGCTAGATGTTGTGATATCATATGCCAGGCTCTCCTGCACCAAGAACTCCCAGGCACTTCTACTACCTCTCAACACCGAACCATCTGTGTAGATAATCACATCACCCGGGCGAGCATTATCCTGAATTAGTTGCTGGATTTCCACTTCCGTGGCCCCTGCTGGCCACTCCCTGCACTCCTGGGTCAATGTGATTATAACTCTGCACAAGTCTGACTGCTCCGCTGGCACTCTGACCCACTCCTCTCCTCGCCTAATGTTCTCCAAGATGCACACCTGTTTGATCGTATCCTCCGCCTGAGCCATCCATGATTTCCCTCTTATCAGTCGCTGGCCCTTAACTGCGTCCAGCGCCTCATGCAACGGGTGATATGTGTCAGCAGCTACTCTGAGGTATGCCTTTGCCTGCATCACCTTGAGCCTACCAGCAACAGTCGGCAACCCAAGGATGTAACGCATACACACCACTGGGGTGTCTCTGGTGCATCCCAGAATGACCCGCATAGCCTCGTTTTGTATGCGCTCTAATCTCACGAGCTGACTCTTTGAGACAGTGAGCAGTCCTAGTCCATAATCAGTCACTGAGAGGATCAAGTGCTGGTATAGTGTGAAAAGCATTCTCTGCTCTATGTCCATTGCAGCTATAGTTGTAAGTGCGTTGAGTCCCTTTTGAGATCTTGTCACAACCGTCTCGACATGGTCCTGAGCACCACAAAACAGCTGCCTTTTCCGGGTGGATGACAGCACGCATTTCATTGCACCAGTCAATCACATTGTCTACTGTTGCATGTAGCTCCTGGACTGTTTGCTCCCTATCTCTCCCCTGCCTATATGCACGAATATCATCTACAAATGTTAGTATCCTTTCAACCCCTGGTGCTTCTAAGTTTGCAATTTTGCTCGTATACACGTTTAAGAGCACCAATAAAAAGATATCAATTGCAACGAGAAAAAGAGTGTTGAAGTGCAACATAGAACCTTTACTTGTATATGGATATGAAGCGTGGACAATGAGCAGACAAGCATAAAAACATCTGATGGCTGCAGAAATGTGGTTTCTGAGGAAAATGCAAAGAATACCATGGACAGACAGAAAAACCAATGAACAAATCCTACAAGAAACAAATGAAGATCGTAAACTGATTAGAGACACTAGACGTAGGACAGTCAAATTTTTTTGGGCATGTTATGAGAAGAAATGAATTGAAGAACTTGGTGACAACTGGCAAGATCGAAGAGAAGAGACCAAGGGGAAGTCCCAGAAGTAAATACCTGGATGGCTTGGCCACGTGGCATGGTCGAGACAGAAACACGGAGCTGATCCACGACTCTGGTGATCGAGTGAGATTGCAAAACATGACCGCCCACGCTTATCGGCATGGCACATGATGGATGGATGGATGGTGTAGGAACGTGTTGTTGTTTGTGAGTACTCCCAGGAACCGTGCGTGTAAACTCTTAAGCTCCGAGCAATGACGCTCAGGTCGTCTGAGCTTTCAAAACGGCTTCCAGATATCGGAATAAGGCAGGTTCTCCTCCACCCGGAACTGGAGGGTCATATCTAGGCGTGGACTGTATTGCAGAGCATCATTCCCTTCTCCGGTCTGAGAAACCATAGGGGCGTGCAAGGCCGATACTGGAAGAGTTGTTACCTCTTGAAAGACTATACATTTTAAAGCGATCTGTTAGGTCAGTGGTTCTCAACCTTTTTTTGCCATATTTTCAGAACGCCATTCCCCCCTCTCTTTTTTTTCGTATTTCCTACCTAAATATTTGGCCCGCGCCCCCCTTCACCATATTTTCAGAACGTCATTCCCCCCACCCCTCTTCTCGTATTTCCTACCTAAACACTCCCCCCCCCTCCCCACACACAGAGTATACGTAATAATGAAAGCTAAATTTAATAGCACATACTAAAACAAGTCTAGACGTTCACATAAAACGTCATTTGTGGGTCTACTTACTCTATAAAATGAATTTTAGAAGGGTGAGACGTACAGAATCGTAAAGTATGAAGGGGAAAACAATATCAAGTAATCTGTTCTTTTATTAACGCGATCTTTAAATAATCTTAACTCTCTCTCTCTCTCTCTCTCTCTCTCTCTCTCTCTCTCTCTCTCTCTCTCTCTGTGTGTCTCTCTCTCTTTCTCTTTCTCTCTCTCTCTCTCTCTCTCTCTCTCTCTCCCCCCCCCCATCTGGAAACCCTAAAATTCCCCCCTGGGGGGAATTCCCCACCGGTTGAGAACCACTGTGTTAGGTTATCTATTTGATTATAACCTACACATAACACACAAGTGTATGTCATTCTTCTTGACAACCCACAAATAATTCTACCCAGACTAATAATTCATGTAATATCTGCTGACATATCTACATTGAATTTCAGCGGCCATACATCTGGCGCATTGTATGCTCTTCTCCATTCTACAACACTCAAACAGTCTCCACTTTCTTATTCTGTTGTTGTTATTTTACCATCAGAACCGTTCTTTTTTTCAGACTCTTGTCCATTCCGTCTTTCTTCTTAGCTTAATTTTGATCAGGCAATATTGTTATTTTGTGTAGGGAACAATGTAATTGTCGCAATCCAATTATCGTGTTTAAGCAGTTTTATTCTTTAGTAATTTTCTTGTTTAGCAATTTGTTTTGTTTACTAATTGACTTGTTTTTGGCAATTTTCACTTCATATTTGTTGCGTTTGACTTTTTTGCAAACACGACCTTTTGTTATATTTTCCGAGCTCTCACACAAGCAGCATACGTAAACGAGTTGGACTTCCTGTGAAGACATTATTAGAACACCAGCGAACGAGAAGTAAGACAGAAATGTGGTTTTTCACCGGATCTCTTCTCCCTCTACAGCGAAGTAATAATGAAAGTGGTCAAAGAGAAGTCAGGAATAATATTCGGAGGTTATAATGTGAACAATACACGCTATGCTGATGACACAGTATTGATGGCGGATAATACAAAAGATCTACAGCACTTGTTGGACATTGTAGTAACAGAGAGTGCAAAGAAAGAACTCTCATTGAATATCAAGAAAACAGTAACAATGGTGATATCAAAGACAAAGATGACACCCAAATGAGAAATAGAGATAGAAGGGAAAATTCTTCACCAAGTTGATAGTTTTAAATATCTATGGACATTTATAACATTAGATGGAAATGCACAACAGAGATTAAGAGCAGAATAGGGCAAGCAAATGTTGCATTTCAGCAAATGAAGAATATCTTATGCAATAAGTCACTTTCATCGACTGTAAGAAAGAGAGTGCTAAAGGGCTATATAGAACCTGTTTTGATGTGTGGCAGTGAATCTGGGAATGTAAATGAACAAATTAGGAAGAGATTGGAAGCGACAGAAATTTTTATTTCTTGAGACGAACGTTGCAAATACCTTGGACTGCCAAAGTAACTAACAACGACTGCCTGAAAGAGGATAATGAAACTAGAACATTACATACAACAATAAGAAAGAGGCAAACAGCTTTTTTTGGTCATGTGATGAGAAGAGTGGCATTGGAGAATATCGTGACAACTGGGAAGATCGAGGGGAAGAGAGTCAGAGGCAGTCCATGAGAAATGATGATGGGTGGATTACGATGGAGGCAGGGAGGAATATCAACAGCGGAGTTGATCCAGAAAACCAAAGACCGAAATCTGTGGAGAGTCATGAACGCCTACGCCAGTCGGCATGGTACGGCACTTAATGATGATGATGAAGATGATTATGATTATGATGATGATGATAACTTGTTCAGAATAAATACGTTGTCCATAACTTATTCAGAATAAATACGCTGTCCATAACTTGTTCAGAATAAATACGTTGTCTATAACTTTCTCAGGATGACCACGCTATCCATTTTCATGGCCCATTCTAAGCGGCTTGAGGCAACAATATAGTGTTGACACGGTCTGTCCTCAAGTTGTCATGGCTCAGAAGAGTTTACATTGTCAGGGTTAGAATTGCTGGTGGCTGACTAGATATCTTATTTGAATCTCTCTCTCTCTCTCTCTCTCTCTCTCTCTCTCTCTCTCTCTCTCTCTCTCTCTCTCTCTCTCTCTCTCTCTCTCTCTCTCTCTCTCTCTCATCCTCCCAGGTTAATTAGTTAGTTAGTTAGTTAGTTAGTGAATGAGTCAGTCAGTCAATCATTCAGTCAGTCAGTCAGTCGACAGATCATCTTCATTGCACATCGAACCATTCAGACCATAAGTGCACAGATGCCCACCTCAGTAAATCCCGCAGCGTGTAGCGCAGTGGTTCTCAACCGGTGGGGACCACCCCCCCCCCCCCCCCCCCACCTAGGGGGGAATTTTATTGTTTCCATGGGAGGGGGGGGGGGGGGAATTAAGATTATTTCAAGATCGCGTTAATACAAGAACTGATTACTTGATATTGGTTTTCCCTACATATTTTACGGTTCTGTACGTCCCCACCAATCAGTTTTATGTGGACGTCTAGACTTGTTTTAGTATGTGCTATTAAATTTAGCTTCCATTATTACGTATACAGTGTAGGGGCGGGGGCGGGATCTTTAGGTAGGAAATACGAAAGGGGGGAATGACGTTCTGAAAATATGGTGAAGGGGGGCAAGGGCCAAATTTTTAGGTAGGAACTACGAAAGGGGGGAATGACGTTCTGAAAATATGGTGAAGGGGGGAATGGGCCAAAAAAGGTTGAGAACCACTGGTGTAGCGGCTAACGACATCAGTTCTGTATTTTTTTATTAATCTTCTTTGGCCTCCTGCACAGTGTTCTTGTTTGGCCACACCTCTTTTAACTTGCTGTTCTCGCAGTCTGACCACGGCTGTAGATTCACAGTCATCACTTGGTTCTCGCAAACGACGCACCCCTCGTAGAGCATGCATTATATCAGCCTGTTCTATGGCTCGTCCTCCCTCCACGGTAGCCTCTCTGGTCTACATGAGGAACAACAGAATGACACTTTACTTATATAAACTTAACAAAACGTTGTATAGTTTCCCTGGTGTACATGAGGAACAACAGAATGACACTTTACTTATATAAACTTAACAAAACGTTGTATAATTTCACGTCTTCTATTCGCGCACTGACACGTTTACAATGTGTATCAGTATCACATTACTTATAAAACCACTAACTAATTGTAAATAAAATATGTGTACAGATGGTGACAATATAAACTGTGCCATTGCCACAACGTGTCTGACCCGGTCCATCTTCGACCACTGTCCCCCGCCTCCAAGTGGATCTAGGATAGGCCTTTCTCTCCTGACCCGGTCATAAGTGTGCTTCTAGCACAAGGTAATCTGTACTTTCAACCGTGATAAGATTTAAGCTTTAATCACGCTCATTGATCTATGACATCCATATCTTGTTCAGAAGTCACAGATTGTCCATAACTTGTTCATAAATTACAACTTGTCAATATCATGTTCTTTTTGGACAAAGCTTCAAACATAACATAAACCGCAAACCCAAACGTAAAAATTAGACAACATTAATATATTATCTACGCCACAATTCTAGCAGAACTAAACCCTCATTTAATCTATTCTCGCCCATCCCTGGGGACACACTTTTCAAATGTCAGTGCCATATCCGCCCTGGGAGATGATCCTCTCACGTGGATCCGCTGTAAAAATCATCATTAAAATTCCGCTAACACAAACAAATCAGGGCAGATATAACCGGAGGTCCATTAACTCAATCCGCGTGTCACGGGTTCGAATATGAATACTGGTTTTTGTTTGTCTTCATTTTTGTTTTCCCAAACACGTCGTTGTGGAGGGAGGGGTAGCTCCGGGGCTATCTTCTTCCTCTGCTGTCTTTTATCTCCCCGGTGAGACATGGGTTCCCAAACAGCTCACGCCAAGTTCTTCTGTCTTTTGTCATCTCCTGCAGTTTCATCCATGTCATTGCTATATCGTTCATTTCTGTCTATCCTTTTTTAAATATTGAGCACAACCCACTACTGGCAACGCCGATCGCATTCCGGTATGAACCTAAGGCCTATCCACGTCATGGAAGCACTATACTCGAGTTTCGCCCTCGTTTGAGCTCGTCAGTAGTGCATATCCCTGACCGGATCCGGACACAAGCCCCGGATCACGCGTGTGAAGCGGGTGTGTAACCACGCAGCACACACTGGACACGCCAAATTATCACACCGGAATACCACAACGCTACCCATCGTAGGCTATCCTTTTTTCACTGTATGTATGTAGGTTTCCCTCTTTTTCTGTAGGTATGTGTGGTCATGAGAAAGTCCTTTCTGGTTAACGTTGTCTACTGACAGTAAAAGAATGTCTCTATACACTTTAGTAATAAAGTGTGCCTATGTTATTTCCAGTGGCGTCACTGGGGTTGGTGTCACCCAGTGCGGTAAACTCTTGGTGTCACCCCTCTAGACTTTCACCATGGTCTTCTTCCGAGTGTTCCTGTACCATATATAATCGCATATAGTAATGTTTGTAAAATAAGTCAAAAAGTTAATAAGGACATAAGAAAGAAAACAAATTGAACAATATAACTTCAATACTTCAGGTAAAACATAAATAAAGAACTTCGACAAACTCGGACAAAGTTTAATTTTTGTTATTTAACATTAAAATTTCTAAAATTAACAATGAACGGTTATGAAACCCGACTAGACAGAGCTATGTCTGCTTTGTCAAATTTGCAATTTTTTTATTTTGGTGTCACCCCTTGATGGTGTCACCCGGTGCGGCCCGCACCCCCCCCCCCCCCCCCCCCTAGTGACGCCCCTGGTTATGTCAATACCTTGTGCCATCAACGGTTCTGTGGTAAACATTTGTGATATTCACCGGTTATGTGGTAAACATTTGTGATATTTACCTGTTCTGTGCCAAACAATTGTGACACTCACCTGTTCTGTTTTAAACATTTGTGACATTCGGTCATTCTCTACCAGTGATGTGTGACTTTCACCCTTCTATACCAAATATTTGTGCGATTCGTCAGTTCTGCTACAATCATGTGTGATATTCAGCCATTTTCTACCTATCATGTATGACATTCATCCATTCTATGCCAACCATTTGTGACATTCACCAATTTTATGCCAGTGATTTTTGACATTCATCCATTCTGTATCAATGATAAGTGCGATTCGTCAATTCTGCTCCAATCATTCATTCTGTGCCAGTCAGCTATGACATTCAATCATTCTGTACAATCTAAATCCTTCTATCTTTATTAATTAGTCCTTGCTTGTTTTCGCTCCGTTTTGTCCCACATTTGTTACACTCAGCCTTTAATCCTATCTCCACAACTGTGACTTTTACATCGGCTATCCTGTCTTGTGGAAACTGTTGCAGAGCACTGGAATCCCAGCCTGAAATAGGTACCTGATAACATACCGTGAAGCAAAGACGACCGGCGTTATATTGAATACATTAATCATCGAGTACCGATTGCTCTAAAATATGGCGTTAGCACCATATACTCTTCAAAACGTATAAAAATGTGCTTTACTTTCCTTTTTCCTATTCCCTTATAATCAAATCTTTTCTTTCACGGGAAGGTTACCCGGCTAACAAATGCCTGAAGAGGTCGGATGTGTCGGCCGAAAGGTGCAAATATCGCAGCTCCGCTGTAAACAGACACAACACATTTAAATCTAAAACAACATTCTGGACGAACGCAGAAGAAGAAGAAGAAAAAGAAGAAGAAGAAGAAGAAGAAGAAGAAGACATCCTTTCTTTCCATTGATCTCCACTACTATTTTAATTTACAACAAAGAAACAGAAACATGAACACATCAAAACATAACAACCCACAAGACTAATAAATACATACATAGTTTCCTTATTTTAATATTTAATGGCAGTGTCCCTATCCGTATTCATAAGTTAGGTATCGCATTTCGCATCTACATAAGATTAAGATACACAAAAACACAACCACCAAGCGGCGACCAGACATCCTCATCTGCAGATCCGACTCATTAGCATAAATACAACTACAGCTGGTGAAACAAAGGAGGAGGCCCTTCGCCGATTCTATTTCCTCAAATATGACCCAGGAGACCCTGGGCAGATAAAACATGGCGGTACCGGAACTCCGGGGAAGGGCATTATTCTTTGTGCCCGAGTGACTTAATATCCCAGAGTGGCAGAAGATGTGTTCGGAGTGTTTGGTTTAATCTTAAATGAAATTTTGGGAACTGAAATTTGTCGGGGTTTAAGAAGTAAGATGGAGTCGGGGTGGTGTTCGGTAGGAAGGCATTTTTTTTTTAAATTTATTTTTTTTTATTTATTTATGTATTTATTTATTTATTTTTTTTTTCTTTTTTTTTTTTTTGGGGGGGGGGGGGGGGGGGGGGGTTTAGATAGGTATGTATACAGATAGATAAGTTAGGGTGGGTGGTAATATGAGTATGTTGGATGGATGGATGGATGGATGGATGGTTAGGTGGGTGGGTAGATGAATGGATTGAGATAGAGAGGGTGGATGGACGAACGAACGAACAATCTTCATTTTCAAGGAGTTAAGAATTGGGCACGCAGGCCCGTCTGACATTCTACCCTTCTTCTCTATTTCCTCTCATACATTCCTTCATTCAACATCACTTATGAAGCTAATAATTGACAACAAAAGAACAATAAGCATTAAGCGTTAAAACGCATGAACAATAATCAATAATACATGACTCACTGAGGCAATGTTTAACATGGGCATTATTAATACCTAAGGAAGGTATAGCGTGCCATGCATATTGGAATGTTTATTGGCTACTTGACGTTTGAGATAATTGACCATTATTATTATTTTTTTTTTTTTTATTGTTTATGGAGGCATGTAGTCTGTACTAAACTCGTGTTCAAACAGGTTGCGAATTTTTGTATAATGATTGGTGGTGTCTTTAATTTCTTGTGGAAGATTGTTTCACAACTGGCGGCAGAGTATGCTAAGCTTGTTTTATGTAAGTCTATCCTAGGTTTAGGCACATGAAGTTTATTTAGTCGTTCGCTATGTCTTGCGTTATATTTAAACAATGGCCAAAGGTAGCTTGGAGCATTTTGAAATAGGATTTTGTGAATTAGTTTAGCCTTATTAAAAAGTAGGTGTTTGTGGAGTGGCAGTAACTGAAGACGTTTATGTAGGTTAGAATTGTCGGTAAGCTTTTCACCATTAATTAAACGCACTGCCCTTTTCTGGAGTGAATAAAGGCGTTTTGTTATTGATTTGGAGCATAATAAAGGCGTTTTGTTATTGATTTGGAGCATCCATCCTAAATTGTGGAGCAATAATCAATATGTGTTTGTATGTGGGAAGTATAGAATATTTTTCTTGTGTTTTCGTCAAGGAAATTTTTAATTTTGGCAAGTTGGTATAATTTTTTGGCTATTTGATTAACGAGAGCATGAAAATGGGAGTTAAAGGTTAGATTTTGATCAACAATGAGACCCAGTGCCGTGTGATAGGTTACACTTTCTACAGGCGTGCTACTAATGTGCAGCTGAGGAGCTCTCTGCGAGTGTAGAGTGTGAAATCTTTGCCTGGTTGCTATTAACATAGATTGTGTTTTAGAAATGTTAATTTGCATGCGGTTTGCATGACTCCAGTTAACTACACTATTTATTTTCTGCCGCAAGGATGATTCTAGCATATTACAAGATAGATGAGTGAGTGGATGGATGGATGGATGGATGGGTAGGTCGGTGGGTGGTTTGATGGATGGATTGAGGAAGAGAAAGTGGATGGATAGATAGATGGGTGGGTGGATAGATGGGTGGACATACGGACAAAATGACAGGTATACAACCTTACATACACGCACACATATCGCAGGTCTCCTGTAAACGCAATTTACGTTCAAAACAAACAAACAGTATCTACTCCATTGCACCGCGTTTGATCCCACCATCAATCTCTTTCCGCAGGGCCATATACCGCTAGAGTCACACAGAGCACGACTTCCGTAGCTCCAGCGACGACCCCCGGGAGTCTCCGAGAAAATTGCACTCGTGAACCAAATGATGTAGTCTGGAATCGAACCTGCCACTTTCGGAGTGCTGGGAAGACGGCGTAACCACTTGGCCATAGAGACTCCCCGAAGAAGACGGAGAAGAAGAATGAAAAACACAACAACAACAACAACAACAACAACAACAACAACAACAACAAAGTGGGGAGCATCCGGACTACAGCCATAAATTAAATGCTGTGCTACAACAAAAACAGAGACTACTGAGGTGTAATAAACAATGACAGCCCACGGGCAATAAACAAAGACGGGAAAATGGTGTGTTTAATCAGGGATTGGGGTGGGGAGGAAGTGAGACAGGTGATAACCTACTTGAAACTAGGAAAGATATAATTCATGTTACTAGCAGCCAGATGAGGGCGATGGTTTCGTAAATCTTGAACGATCGAACGAAATTTGTGTCAGAAAGAATAAAAATAGAACATGCTTGCAAGCTTGTGTTCGCTGGCTGTGAACTCCAGCGTGAAGTCCTGTATGTCGGATGGGGACATCTTGTTGTCCAACATCAATGTGATGTCATACCGGACCTGTGGTTTGCGTGCGTATCCGTTGTCCCATGTCTGGCTTATTGGTGTGCAGACTGGTGGTTCCTCGCCATGCAGGCAGATACTCTCCGGCTTCGGAGGAATCATCCATCCTACTGATGTAAGCCAGGTCCCCGAAGGGACCTGTTGCCCAGGACGCACGGCGTGGACGTGTCAGCAGATCTTGGCCAGTATAGATCCCGGCCCTGGTGCCTTGGAAACACCTCTGCGTCCCAAAATAGAACATCATCATCATCATCATCATCATCATCATTACCTTCGTCTTATAGTCCATGCAGTATGGTGTTGGTGATCGTGTGTGTCCACCGCCAGTTGTCGCATGTGCTGCCCATAATTTCTGATACTTTGATACCCCTTGCCATGATGTCAAACTGTAAAGTATTTTTATTCTTGGTCTCCCCGTGCCATGATGTCAAGCTGTCCGGTCTTTATCTCCCCGTGCCATGATGTCAATCTGTCCAGTATATTTACTCTTGGTCTCCCCGTGCCATGCTGTCAAACTATCCGGTTTTAGTCTCCCCGTGCCATGATGTCAAACTGTCCAATATCTTTACTCTTGGTCACCCCGTGCCATGATGTCAAACTATCAGGTCTTGGTCTCCCCGTGCCATGATATCATCCTGTCCGGTCTTGGTCTCCTTGTGCCATGATGTCAAACTGTCCGGTCTTGGTCTCCCCGTGCCATGATGTCAAACTGTCCAGTATCTTTACTCTTGGTCTCCCCGTGCAAGGATGTCAAACTGTCCAGAATCTTTACTATTGGTCTCCCCGTGCCATGATGTCAAACTGTCCGATCTTGGTCTCCCCGTGCCATGATGTCAAACTGTGCGGTTTTGGTCTCCCTGTGCCATGTTGTTAAACTGTCCGATATCTTTACTCTTGGTCTCCTCTGCCATGATGTCAAACTGTCCGATATATTTACTCTTGGTCTCTCCGTGACATAATGTCAAACAATCCGGTCTTGGTCTCCCGTCCCATAATGTCAATCTGTCCAGTATCTTTACTCTTGGTCTCCCCGTGCCATGATGTCAAACTATCAGGTCTTGGTCTCCCCGTGCCATGATGTCATCATGTCCGGTCTTGGTCTCCTCGTGCCATGATGTCAAACTGTCCGGTCTTGGTCTCCCCGTGCCATGATGTCAAACTGTCCGGTCTTGGTCTCCCCGTGCCATGATGTCAAACTGTGCGGTTTTGGTCTCCCTGTGCCATGTTGTTAAACTGTCCGATATCTTTACTCTTGGTCTCCTCTGTCATGATGTCAAACTGTCCGATATATTTACTCTTGGTCTCTCCGTGACATAATGTCAAACAATCCGGTCTTGGTCTCCCGTCCCATAATGTCAATCTATCCAGTATCTTTACTCTTGGTCTCCCTGTGCCATGATCAGCATCTTTACTCTTATTCTCCAAGTGTCATGATGCCATACTGTCCGGTATCTTTATTCTTGGTCTCCCCTTGCCATGATGTCAAGCTATCCGATATTTTTACTCTTGGTCTCCCCGTGCCATGATGTCAAACTGTCCGGTCTTGGTCTCCCTGTGCCATGATGTCGAACTGTCCAATATCTTTACTCTTGGTCTCCCCGTGCCATAATGCCAAGCTTTCCGATATCTTTACACTTGGTCTCTCAGTTCCATAATGTCAAACTGTCCGGTATCTTTACTCTTGGTTTCCCTCTTCTATGATATCAAAGTGTCGGGTCTTGGTCTCCCCGTGCCATGATGTCAACCTGTCCAATATCTTTACCCTTGGCCTCCCTGTGCCATGATGTTAGACTGTCCGGTATATTTACTCTTGGTCTCCCCATGCCACGATGTCAAACTGTCCGGTCTTGGTCTCCCCGTGACATGATGTCAAACTATACGGTATCTTTACTCTTGGTCTCCCTGTGCCATGATGTTAAACTGTCCGGTATATTTACTCTTGGTCTCCCCATGCCACGATGTCAAACTGTCCGGTCTTGGTCTCCCCGTGACATGATGTCAAACTGTCCGATATCTTTACGCTTGGTTTCCCCATGCCATGATGTCAAATTGTCCGGTATTTTACTCTTGGTTTCCCCGTGCCATGATGTCAAGCTATCCGATAACTTTACTCTTGGTTTCCCCATGCCATGATGTCAAATTGTCCGGTATCTTTATTCTTGGTCTCCCCATGTCATGATGTCATACTGTCCGGTGTCTTTACCCTTGATCTCCCCGTGCCATGATGTCAAACTGTACGGTATCTTTACTCTTGGTCTCCCCATGTCATGATGTCATACTGTCCGGTGTATTTACTCTTATCTCCCCGTGCAATGATGTCAAACTGTCCGGTATCTTTACTTTTCAGTTGTGACGACATACTCCAGCTTTCTCGTTCCCATGGCATGCTCAAATATTGTGGACTGCTTTCGTCTGATGCGAGTAACCAGTTCTCTTTGTGAGTTAATTCTTTCAAGTTATCTTCTAAGTTCTTTCTTTTGATTTATCATCTACTTGATATGTAGAACTGAAAGGCAATTAGCAAATCGAATAGCCGAACATATACCAGCGAGTGTAAAAGAGAGTTCATCAACCTTTAGGAATCCATGTGCAATCGAAATGCTATAAAACGCCCTCCTCGTCGATTTCTCAGTACCTAATAAACATCAGAATTTAAGACATATCAGCAAAGCAAATGCAATTAAGACCAGCAACTAACGCACAACCCCGAGTATAACCGTATTAAAGGTTGATCAGGGTAATTGTGTATAATAAAAACAAAGTGAATTGACATCACTGGGTTGCACTGGTCCATCCGGATTCGGCAAGCATTTTCTCGGGCGGGTATGCTATCCATAGCTTTTCACTTTCTCATCTAACTACAAGACAGCAGGTTTGTGTCTCTCCTGGTCTAGTTTGTATCCCTTGACCCGTCCTTCATAGGAGACCCTACCAGTAGTTGCGCTACCGTCGACATACGTAATGGGGGTCACTGGAACAGGCCTAGACCACTTCAAGATGGAGTCACCTTAATGGGGGAACTGAATTTTAAATGCACGAGTAGACAGAGCCCAATACTTGGATGGAATCTGTTTAGAAGAGGCACACCTGATACACATGAATGCCGAATCCGCACATTCTGTCCTTTGAGGTGCTTATCGAAGAAGAAGAAGAAGAAGAAGAAGAAGAAGAAGAAGAAGAAGAAGAAGAAGAAGAAGAAGAAGAAGAAGAAGGATGAGGAGGAGGAGGAGGGGCAGGAGGAGGGATTAAAGAAGAAGAAGAAGAACGAACGAACGAATTTTATTTTCGAAGGGTAACAAATTGGGCACGCAGGCTCGTCTTACATTCGGCCCTTCCAATCACTCATCTTTCGTTCATCAGTGCATAGTGTATTCACATAGGAAAAAAAACATTGTCAAATGAATGTTTTAAGCATAAACAATGCATATTACCATGTTATAAGACAAATCCCCCAAACCACCCACCCGTCCCCTATCTCCACGTGTTCCCCAAACGTGTTCCAATAGACAGGGAGAAGATTTGGAGGACGCCCTGGCATCTGCTGCCCTAATCTGTCTGAATGATGGGAAGGTCACTAGAATGGCCACTCGACCAGGCGACTCTGACAGCATCATTGACTTGGCTCTGGTGTCGCCCACCATCGCACCAAGGTGCCGGTGGGGCACACTGGGATACCACGATAGTGACCACTACCCTTGTGTCATCCTGATCAAGAAAGACGGAGCCATGAGTCAAAGAAACAAGACCAATGCCTTCCCGTACGACACCACTGGTCAAGACGCCATAAGCAAGATCAGAAGAAGGAAACTAACTTCCTCCCGTAGGAGACAAGAAAGATGGCTGCAGCCACCATGGTGGAATGGAGAGGTCGAGAAGGTGTGGCTGGGAAAGAGGCAGGCTGTCAAAGACTGGCAAAAGGCCAGAAAGGCTAACATGCCACAGGTTGAATTGGCGAACTTGAAGACTGAGGTCGTTAGGACGACGACTTTATTCAAATCCTGCGCCAAACAGGCCAAGGCCGACAAATGGGACGAGTTCTGCAGGAAGGTGTGCTCCGAGCAATCTCTTACGACATTCTGGCGCCTCCACAAGAGCATGAACGGTGCTGCACAACGTAGGGGTATTCCAGACTTTGGGGCACAGACCTCGCATGGAAAAAGTCGGATGCGGATAAAGGTAAGGCCCTTCTTGCACGCTACATAGAACAGACTGACCAGAAAGACGAGCCCGCCAGACAGAGGACCACAACAACACTCTCTCAGTTGTGCGAGGGGGTCGGGACAGACGAAGAATGGACGATCACAGTTGACATATTGCGCGCGATGCTAAAGAAATCACCTAACACCGCCCCAGGCCCAGACGGCATCCGATATGGTGACCTAATGGTGATATCAGATGATGACATGGAAGAACTGGCCAGAGAATTCAACACCAGTATCCAGAGGGGTCAGGTCAAAGAAGAATGGCTACACAGCTACCTGCTGCCGCTGCCAAAACCGAACAAAGACCACTCCAAGATAAGCGGCTACAGAATCATTACGATGCAGAATACTGTTGGCAAGCTACTGGAGAAAATTGTAGCACACAGACTTGCTTGGGACTTGGAACAGCTCGGCTGCTTCCCGCCCACACTTGGAGGATACAGACGCAACAAAGAGTCATGGCTGAATGCGGCGGTCTTTGCTCAAGATGTTTACGAAAGATTTCAGGTCAGAGAAGAGACATGTGCGGCCGCCATAGACTTAGAGGACGCATATAACAGAGTATCTTTCGAGCACTTGATGCAAACCCTCCTCAGACTGAAAGTGCACCCTCACCTTGTACGATGGATAGCTGCAGTTCTACTCCAAAGGAAGGTGGTGCTAAGATGCGGGAGTTGGTCTTCTGAGCCGATAACGATATGTCCAGGATTGCCGCAGGGTTCACCACTGTCACCAGTACTTTTCAACGTGTATACGGTGCCGATCACTGAACAACAGTTGGATGGGAGGGGTAGGACTCTATCATTCGTTGACGACATCCTCGTGTATCGACAGGGTCGAGATAGACAGGCGGTTGCCAACTATATGCAGGGCGAACTAGATCGAATTTCCTCATGGTGTGCTGATGCCGATGCCCTTGTCAACCCTGCAAAGGCAACGGTTACATGGTTCTCACTAAACAACCATATTGTGAAAACAGACCTGCCGGCAGTAAGAATGGATGGGAGCATTCTGAGTAGAACCCAGTCAATGACATATCTTGGCGTGAGGCTTGATCGTAGCCTGTCCTTCAGAGATCATGTCGATTATGTCATAACGAAGGCTCGAAAAGGTTTGGCAGCAATGAGAGTCATGGCGAGTGCCAATATCGAGCAAAGACTGCTATTACTTCTGTTCCAAGGACTTGTGCTTTCACGCATCGAGTATCCGCTGGCCATCCTCACTGTCAGCCCTACACAGATTGGAAGACTTGAAAAGGTACAAAACGAAGCCATGCGCATCATTTTGGGCTGCACGAGAGACCCCAGCTGTGTAGCAATGAGATACCTCCTTGACTTCCCGACAATGGAACATAGGATCAAGATCTGGAGAGCTCGTGCATACTTAAAAATAAGTGCAGATGAGCAGCACCCTCTGCATGACGCTGTATTCAGAGAAAAGGGTGACAGGCTAAAGAGGGGCAAATCATGGATGGGGCGGGCGGAAGATGTCGTCGGACAGGTCTGCAGTCTTACCAGTATCAACCCCGGCAAGGAATGGGTGCCGGTGCCTCCAGCTTTTAAGTGTACCTTCTCCTGCATTATCACACTCGACAGACGGTGCAGAGAGCAGAACCCTGCCGCTGTCAATGCAGAGGTTAACGCGCTCATCTATGATCACTCAGATAGCCCCGAAGTGCTCATCTATACAGATGGATCTGTTGTAAAGCAGCAGAGAAGTGCGTGGGCATTTACAGCCCGCTCAGCGGGCCGAACCGTTCAAGAATCCAGTGGTGCCCACTCCATGACCACGAGCAGCATGACGATGGAGGTGATGGCAGTTACACAGGCTTTCATATGGCTGGAATCACAGCATTATACCAACGTGTGTGTACTAAATGATTCAATGAGCATGATTCAGAAGGTCGAAGCTGGATCTGTACGTAGACAGTGGACTGAGTCGCTGCGGAAGTCTGTTGTCCGCAAAGTCACCTTCATCTTCGTCCCGGGACATGCGGGAGTCGAGGGAAATGAACGAGCTGATAAATTGGCTGGCTCTGCACCCCCTGTAGATGGCCAGCCCATGGATCGTGCCGATGTTATTAATGCCCTTAAAGATATGGCGAGAACAGAGGATTTTGACGCCAGTGATTCCACATCGCTTTCCAGGATGAAAGACCTGGGAGTAAGAATCGACACAGCCAGACGCGAGAGGTACATCGGGAAAACAAAGCGCCTCGTCAACCAACACAGAACTGGCACTATTAGCCACCGGACGCTGATGCATATGCTGGGGGGAGGATCTGAGCACCTATGGACATGTCCGGAGTGCAACGAAGATACCCCAACTGATAACTAATAATAACTAATAATCCCCAGACATGCATCCACCACCCAACCAGACACATACCCACAGGCACATACATGACCCCATCCATCCACCCATCCCCCAACTCACACATCCCACACACACCCCCACATACATCATCTCCCCACCCACACACACACATCTCCCACCCACCACACATCCCCCACACACATACCCAAGCACACATGCATGCAACCACCCATCCATACCCACCCACACATCCCCCCCACCTTCACACATCTCCCCACCCACACGCACACATCCTCCACCCACCCCATAACCTACCAACACTCACCCACCCAGAAGAAGAAGAAGAAGAAGAAGAAGAAGAAGAAGAAGAAGAAGAAGAAGAAGAAGAAGAAGAAGTGTATGCCTTTATAAAAATGTACCAGGAAGCAGTTTCCTGCTAGGGGCATGTGACGAGATAGCATCATCACATTTTGTAGGCCAGGGAGCAAGGAGGCATGGCTGTCCAATCTTTTCCTCATTTTGCCAAGCGACGATCCGTGCTCTCGACGTCATAGTGCAGTTTGCTATCAAATTCGCAATCACGCCCGCGGTATTCTTGAAGATTTATGTTAAATGATTTAGGTGTACTGAGACAGTAGGGAAATTTCACATACCGCCTAATTTTACCGGGTAAATATAAACTGGAATATTTTTGAAACCGAGAGGTCAAGGGCCAGGATTGTTTTTAAAATAGTCATAGGTTGAGCGGGAGTGCATGACCGAATAGCGGCAAGGCCATCCTCTATTGTTGACTAACAGTTTCTCAGGGAGAGGAGTGCCAAATGTATTGTACACTTTGGATTCAAGCTGTCAGGGGGACAATGGTGAACTTTGGGGGCAGCAGAATTTATGGGTACAGGCGGCATTGGAAGTGACCTTGGCTGTCAGAATAACGCCATACTCCCAAAATTTATGGCG
The DNA here is from genome assembly GCA_963921405.1 of Cepaea hortensis. Taxonomy (NCBI): domain Eukaryota; kingdom Metazoa; phylum Mollusca; class Gastropoda; order Stylommatophora; family Helicidae; genus Cepaea; species Cepaea hortensis. Next base: position 81,868,438 of record OY992879.1, read on the forward strand.
GCGGGAAAAGATGGACCCGACCATGAACCGGAAAAATAATATAGATTTGGGTTAATATGATGCAGAGTATGAAAATTAATCAAGGTACGCGAGGTACGGATTGGAGGACCTTCGGGGGGTGAGAAAGAGCATGGTCACGTGATTCCAGAAAGGCGCCAAATCGAGCAGGATTTATACGCGGTACAGCAACCAGTTGGGGAGATAAGCAGATGTGAGACGGCCGAGTGCAGATACTCAAAGTCTGTTGAGACCAAGGAGGCTGTGGCAACTCTGGTCGGGCAGGTATACCCGAGGACCATAGGAAGCACGGACTTAAGTGTTGGAAGAAAGAGCCGCCCAAAAGAAACTATTGATTGCTGCTGTCAATTGCAATCATTAAGGAAAGTCACACAAGACTAGAGTGGGCTAAGAGGACACACGTTTGATGGGATCATCCAGAGAACTGCGTCGAACAAAGTTGGAAGGAGCCTGACTTCATTGGAAAGTGGCGACCAAAGAAGCCGTAGGCGGGCGAGCAATTATCCACTGGACAGGACTCTTACGTAAGTTGATTAAGATTAGTTTGTATACCTGTTAGTCTATAGTCGGGCGCGGTAATGGTACTTAGATTTAGAAAGCAATGGCAAGCTACCGTGGATAAATTTACCGAGGAATCGTGAGCGGTCAGTGAAAGCTAGGATTGACTGTGACGTCCTGTAACGGACCCGTAACTAGCTAGCTAACTATAATAACAGGCTAAATCAGGGAGCATTGGCAAACTACAATGGGCCGATAGCGGGGATTGACTGCGACGTAAACCATACTAGGGGTCATTATTTGCGAACGGGAATAGTAGCCTCAAAAATCCCCGATTTATTTCTCAATAGAAATGTAAACACGACAGGACAGTTAGGGCGGATACTAGACTCGGCCAGAGGTCAAACCAAACAATGGGACCCGCTGGCTACTGCATTTAAACGGACCCGGAACAAGCCTGTGAAAAAAAAAGAATGCAGTGTTGTGTAGCAGAGGGGAAATCGGGGTCAGGCTCTGTTATGATTAGCGCGAAAGACAGTATCGTCCTGCGAATTTAAAGTCGCGGGTTCGGATCTTCGCGGAAAACCGGGAATAAATGGTTAATAACTGTGTGGGTTTAGGTAGTCGATGTTGACGGCCCATAATGATGGTTAATCATGAGTGGACTTATGTACTGCAAAAGATTATAATGATTGTAGGAGTTTTAGTGAAAAAGGGCATTTCATATATGTGATTTTTGGGCAGTATGTGTGTCCCACCTTGTTGTCTTGTGATTATTGTTGGGGTACCAAGCTGCAATGATATTGTTGATGATGTAGATTTATGTTGTTATTAATAATGACTATGATATACACAGTGGGTTCATGGCTTAGGTTACATATAGACGACGCATGAGGGGAGCTGAAGTCATTATTGATCAATAGCTATGTTTTTGATGTGTTGATTGTTTTGTGATTAAGGACAGGGGGAATTTATGTTGTTGAGAATGCATATATATAAGTATGTATAATATTAATACATGCTGTTGAGGACGATGATGGCGCCAATGATAAGGAGACATAGCGCCAGTACGTGTCACTGACGTATTGTGTTGTCGGCCTCGGGGACAGAAGTGTTGTTGTTGGGGGTTACCCGATGTAGTTGTTGAAATGTGACGTCCAGTTATCAGCTGTTGTGTTATGTGTCTGGCGCGGGGAAACCCGGCCGGTGTGGGCAAGCGGATCAGGAGTTGTTGTTTAGGGTTTTCCCACTGCCGAATTATATGTGTCTGTCCACTGGGGAAAGACTATCAGTGTCGGCGTGGGTATTGTATTAATATCACCTGATTATGACACATGGTGCAGTGTTTGGGGTGTTATGGGTTGATGTTGGCATCAGGGGACACTGATTAGTGGTGTACGACCGCCCAGGCAGTGATGGAATATCACTGACCCGATTTCAATACACGTAGCAGAAGACGAGGGTGAGTAGCAGGTTAATGACACCCGATGATGCTGTTCACATAGTCAAGGGTGTCTTTTTGTTCAATTTTTAGGTTGTCGCTTGATCGATTGCCTGGGTAAACTAGTGGGTGGTCATTTGACGGTGGTAGTTCGTGTGTGTGCATCCTTCTTAGATTTATATACTTTCTTGTCAGATTTGCGTACTTTTATATTCCTCTGATTGATATGTGACTAGTTATTGGTTTAATTGCAAGTCCTTAGTTTGATGGTATTCACTTGATGCTAGTTACCTGACATCATTTTTCCATAATAATTTGAATTGATTTCGCACGACACTTTGTATACTTTGTAATGTCTTTTGAGAAGCAAATAAACTTGATACAGTGTTAGCTTATTCTTTTGAATGCCTATACTATTGTCGGTTAGGGTAGTGTTGTATTCGTGACCTGCATACCTGTATACTTGTGAGGTTGGTAGATAAAACCAAGGGTAATCAGATTTAGTATTTATCTCTACGACCGGAAGACGGACAATCTTTATCTATCAATCCTTTATTCTTTACACCTCTCTTCCTTCCTCTCTCTGACCTTTATTCTGCTCCTTCTCTCTCTCATCTCTCATCTTCGTGCTATCACAGTACCTTACTTACGTCATCATCTGTAATGTCATCCAGTTATACCACACATACGTCATCTGTAATGCCATCTAGGTATACCACACATACGTCATCTGTAATGTCATCTAGGTATACCACACGTACGTCATCCTCTGTTATACCATCTAGGTATACCACACAAACGTCATCTGTTATACCATCTAGGTATAACTCACATACGTCATCATCAGTAAATTTAATAAACTAACGAAGCCTGAACACCAAGTCCGCGTCTTATCTTTAATTCGTTCTGTATAGTTCAAGACGTGTTTATAGCTTATAGTTTGTTTATAATTCACAGCTTGTTCTAATCCACAGCTTGTTTATTGTTCACATCGTGTTCATTGTTTACAGACTGTTTATAGCTTGTTCATGTCACAAGATTGTAAATAGTTCATACATTATTCCGTGTTCTTCGCTTGTTCATGCTTTATTAAATGATCCAGTACCAAACAAACAGTAGGTTTCGGCCAATCATGGTTCACAATTAAATACAGGAAGGCTCCACTATACGTCGCTTCGGTTTACGTCGTTTCGCTATAACGTCGTTGTCATAATGGGACATAACTTCACTTTACGTCGCTACGTTCCGCTATAACTTCGTTACCTGTGTTGCTATGCTGCGTTAACATCGCCATTTTACAATTTGTGCAGTGCGTTGTTCCAGGATTTTATCGTGTAATCACCCATAATTATGAATTCAAAGGGCACAGTAAGTGCTGATAGTGTGTCTGTTTGTAAGAGAACCAGGAAAAGTGTTACTCTTGAGGTGAAGTTAAATGTTTTATGTCGTTTTAAGGCTGGCGATAGCGCTTTTAATGTCGGTAAAGTCCATGGTTGGAGGTAAGGACAATTCGTGCAGGTGTTGACAAAATCAAAGAGGGTGCTAAAAACGTAATCCATTTGAGTTCTTCCAAGATCACTCGTACCAGAAGTACTCTTATGGAGAACATGGAAGCACTATTGGCCGTCTGGAATGAAGACCAGAACCAACGGAATATGCCTGTGAGTAAGATGACTATCCAAGAGAAGGCAAAGTCCCCCTATGAATATCTAGCTAAGAAAGCGGGTGAGAGCAGTACTAGTAGTGCTGATGATAGTTTTGGAGCGAGTCGTGGTTTTAATCCCTCTACGTCCCAATAATTCTACCACTCGCCCTGCAACCCAACTCAATTTAGCCAATAAATATCAACAACCATCGAAATAAACATTACATAATACACTGCATTTCATTTACTTCTATGGGAAATAGTGTTTCGCTATATGGCGTTTCACTTAAAGTCACGTTTTCCAAGAACGTAACCCCGACTTTAATCGGGGCCTTCCTGTAATCAAGTATTATAATGTAAATTTCCGTAAACTGGGCATTGATATTGCGGAAGCTAACACAAAACGGAACAGATAACACGATGGCTCTAGTATGGCGATGTATCGTCGTTCTTTCTAAGTATTTAGCGATATAGTATTATTTGCCACTGAATCATTTACATAATTGTATTTACAAGTGTTATCTAGGTATACAGTTGGGACTGGTTGAAAGTTTCAGTGGTTCAGTGGAGACCCCTGGTACCAGGTATCTGATATCTAGTGACTTCAATGCCCTCGCCAAGGAATGGGACAGGTCGGGAGAGAACAGAAAGGGTACTGCTCTTGCTGAGGCCTTGCTTGAGACGGATGGTGTCTGTTTAAATGACGGGACACCAACTAGGCTAGCAATGAGGATCGGGGGATCCTGACACGGCCATCGACCTGGCACTTGTGTCCCAAGAGGCGGCATCAAACATAAAATGGAGCGTCCTTGGAAACCATAGAATCGACCAACTCACCTGTTCTGTGCTAATACCTAAGTCCAGCACAGTCAGGACTATAAGAGCCCGCAGGGCATTCATTTATGATCGCAACCACTCTTCGCTCTTGGGGCGCCTTAGTTCACAGGGAAGATCTAAACCAACAAGACGAATCTTCGCCCAACCACCATGGTGGACACCAGAGGTGGAGAATTCGTGGAGCGAAAAGAGGGCGGTCATACGGAATTGGCAGAGGATGCGGAGAGCAATCAATTCATTTAACACAATTGGAGGAGGCTGAAAGATATTTTAAAAAGTAGAGGTGCAGGATTTTAAACTCCAAGCAGCTGAGGCAAAAAGGATTAAGTGGGAACAGTTTATCAATGAAGTCGGTGGGGATGTGACATTGGGAAAATTCTGGAGGTTGCATAGGCAGATGAAGAGATAGGCGATACCTGGTACACATGGTACTGTTTATGATGAAAACAGCCGACCTATGAAAACTGACCACGACAAAGGGAAAGCTTTACTTTGACGATTTTTAACACAGGCGGATCAGCAAGATTATTAGAGATATGGTCAGAGAAGCCTTGTCTCGGATCACTAGGAAAGTGGACTGTGAAATTAAGGTGGAGGATATTAAACGGGGACTGAAGTGGGCTAACGACACAGCGCCAGGCCCGGATGGGGTAGGTACACCTCTGTGAGTAACTTGAATGATGGGGACTTGGAGGAGATGGCTCTTTGTTTCAACACAAGCATCAGTAGGGCGGATAAACCCCGCGACTACCTGGTCCCACTCACAAAGCCAGGTAAAGATCACTCCAGACTTAATGGATACCGAATCAAAACCGTGCAAAACACGTATGGCAAAGTCTTCGAAAAGATAGTAGCACGCAGGCTCCAGCGACATTTCGAAAGTCGTAATCTGCTTCCCAACGGGTTCGGGAGTTACCGGCCTGGGAAGGACACCTGGGCCAATGCTGCAACTTTTGCATTTAATGTCTACAAGGCTTCCAGGATAAACAAAAGACAGCGGCGGTAGCTCTTGACCTGGAAGATGCGTATAACAGGGTCAGGTGTGATCGGTTGATGTACACACTGTTGGACATGGAAGTCTGACCTTGCCTTGACAGATGGATTACGGCGGTCCTCTATGAGCGTAAGGTTGCACTGCGCATGGGTTCCTGGACTTCTAACCTCTGTACTATAACACCTGGGTTGCCACAGGGATCTGCCATGTAGCCAGTGCACTTTAATATCTACAACAGTAAAATCGCAGCTATTGAGACACCAGGTGTGGGTAGAATCTTGACATTTGCAGATGATGTACAGACAGGGCAGAGACAGGGCCAGTTTGGCGAAAGACTTACAGGTGGCAGTAAACAGGGTGGCGGAGTGGTGCAGGGAGGCAGGGGCATTATACACCCAGACAAGGCATCGGTTGTGTGGTACTCCCTGGATAACCGGATCGTCAAGGCAGATGTCCCAGGTATTATGTTGAATGGATGTCCTCTTAGTCGAGAGAGTAAATTGAAGTACTTGGGTATCACCTTTGACAGGTGTTTGTCTTTTTAGGATCATGTGGAGGCTTTGGTGGTGAAGGCTGGTAGAGGACTTAATGCACTGAGGGCTATGGCAGCAACCAGGGTAGAGTAGAGGATGCTTTACAGGCTCTTTCAGCAGTTAATAATTTCTGTAATTGAGTATGGTTTGGGGCTGCTGACAGTATCAAAGAGCCAGCTTGAAAGGTTGGAGCGCATACAAAATGCTGCCATGTGGGTAATCCTGGCGTGTACAAAGGACACACTAATTATATGCGTTAGGCATATCCTGGCGCTACCAACAATGACGGATAGGCACAGGGTCCTTCAGGCCAAATGGTACCTAAGAGTTGCTGCAGATAGGGATAACCCCCTGCATGAAGCCATGGATATGGTCAAGTGTCATAGACTAAGACGAGGCAGGTCCTGGATGGCACTGGCAGAAATATCTATACGTCAGGTGTGTGATCTGGAGACCATCAATAGTGAAAAAAGAGTGGGTTGAAGTTCCGGAAGACTTGACGGACTGGCACAATGTAATAGTAATACTGGGGCATGAGTGCAGAGAATGGGCAGCGGGCCGCACTGAGTTTGAAGTGCAACAGCTGATCCAGAGCAACACACATCAAGGTGACATAGTCATCTACACCGATGTGTCAGTGGTGAGAAACAGACGTAGTGGCTGTGGCTTTATTGAAAAGGCTAATGGGCGAGTCTTGGCATATGAGACTACTACCTCCAGCATGAGAATGGAGGTGGAAGCAGTAACAGCGGCATTCCGTTCGTTAGAAGAGACAACACATGATACTGCAACACATTGTGTTCATTATGGATTAAAGTAGTATGCTTAGTAAGGTGGAGAAAGGGATATTTCGTGTGAAAAGGCTATCGTCGCTTCAGATGTCACAGTTTATGAGAATTGTATGGACATTTTTGCCCTAGACATGCAGAGGTGCGGGGGTAATTAACAGGCTGATAGGCTGGCAGGGAATGCACCTCTTGGTGGTAGATTACCTATGGACAAGGAGGAGGTGGTCATGCGTTTGTGAGACCAGGTGGAGAAGGCGGCGGAACAGATTGAGACCCCGTATGTGGAAAGAATGAGATTGCGGGGTATAGGTAGGGGTTCTGGGAGAATCTTAAAACTGTGAGGGACGACCAGGAAAACTTTAAATCAGATAGCGGTGGGAAAGATTAGTAGTATGATGGCATGTGGCGTGTGCCGTCATATGGCATATGACTCTTCGCTGGCTGTTGAATGAGGGGACGGAGCACACATGGGATGTCCTAAGTGCAGTGATGTCGGTTCTTAACTCAACTCAACTCAACATTTACAAGTGTTAAATATTGCATTGTCAGGGACACCTATGTCTGCAATAAGGAGGATTACAACGTCTGGTAATTTTACAAGAGAAACATTAAATATTTACCCACTTAAGAAGCAAATTCCACACTTTTACCCAATGAAAAACAAACGAAGATATACGAACTTGCGATCGCAAATGTGAAATATTCAGCAGGGACTACTGATGAGAAAGCAAATAAGAATCTTAAATGCTACGTTATTTAGTCACCTTGCGTACACAATGTCATAGGAATTACAGCAGAATTAGACAGCAGACGTGTTTGTATACGCTGTTTGTTTACGATGCTGTTTTATTGGATTTAAACCGGATATTTCTTAGCCATTAATCTCTATCAACGTCACGGAATGGTATTTATTAAAACATTCTAGCGACGCCAGGCTTCATTCTGATTGTCCTAGGGTTCAGGCTGTTATCGCTCCGTTCTCTATTCTGTAATGAATATGAAAATGTATTGGTCCGGTATTTGATTGCCATATCAAAGAGCCATCACTCATGGCTGCTCTTGCTTAACATTTAATTGTTTCCTTATAATGATTGTAAATTCGAATTATACGCGCATTTGAATAACAACAGCCGACGAGTTCGCTGAGAGGAAATGACGTTCGGAACAGAGGTAACTTCCGGTAGCGCCATTTGTTCCAGATGAAATCAAGGGAGAGAAACAGCAAAAAATCAGGGTCGATGTACATTGTTTCCTCCGAGAGACGACCTGGTCGTTTGGATGTGACGAATTCGCGTCAGGTGTGCTCCTGGCTATCAATATTTCTGTTGTTTAATGAGTCATCTGATATCTGGCTAAGATCGTGTCAGTCGTGAGTGACAGCGGGAACTCGTAGAGGTGTTAAGTTGTTAGTGGATGCCGGGTCTGTCTGTCTGTCTGTCTGTCTGTCTGCTTGCCCGCCTACTTTCTCTCTCTCTCTCTCTCTCTCTCTCTCTCTCTCTCTCTCTCTCTCTCTCTCTCTCTCCGGCCGACCGTCTTCCTGTCTGCCTCCCTGTCTCTCTGTTCTGGCTGAAACACAGTCTCAGCAACCAATCATGTATCATTCGCTGTTCGGGTAATGAACTTTAACGAGTAAGGGAATAGGTATTTTCACCTCCGCGCCAAGATGTTCCCCGTTATCGTTCTGTTCACAACCATACGGCTGCGCCTTCCACGATACTGCCTGTATCTACATCGTTCAGCATGTTCATACTGTAAGATGTTGGAATATTTTCTCTCATCATCTTCTTGCCCCGTCTGTCTCCATCTATGCATTCATCATTTATCAGGTGCCATCCCGATAAGCGTAGGCAGTAATGTTTCTTCATCTCACTCGATCTCCAGAGTCGTTGATCAGCTCAGGTGTTCTTGTCTCGATCATACCACGTGGCCAAGCCATCCAAGTATTTACTTTTCTGTCTTCCCCTTGGTCTCTTCCTCTCAACCTTGGCAACTGTCTCCAAGTTCTCCAATTTATTTCTTAACATAACGTGTCCAAAAAAAACTGTGACTGTCTACGTCTAATTTCTCTAATCAGTTTACGGTTTTCATTTCTTTCGTGTAGAACTTGGTTATTGGATTTTCTGTCTGTCCATTGTATTCTTTGCATTTTCCCCATAAACTACAATTCCACAGCCATCAGACGTTTGTTAACTTGTCTGCTCATTGTCCACGCTTCACATTCATACAAAAGTACAGGTTCTATGTAGCACCTCAATATTCATTTTTCTCGTTGCAAATGACATCTTTTTATTAATAAGTATATTTTTCATTTCGCAAAAGACTACCTTCGCCATGGCGATTCTTGTTCTAATTTCTTCAAGGCATCTCCCCTCAGATGTTATGACTGTTCCGAGATAATTGCACCCATTCACTTGTTTAAGAATAGCTGTGTAACCTCTCCTCCTTGATGCTAGCACTCCCTATAATGCTGTTGTACTGTCTGCTAGTTTCTCTAGTTCGTTGTTGGTACACATATTGATGTCGTCATATCTTATACCATCTGGCCATGGAGCGCTGTTTTGTATCGCCGAAGCACAGCCCTGATTTCTTTCACTGTCACTGTGTCTTCATCAGAAATGTTCTGGGCCTTGCACCTATCTGAGTTAAACTCCTTGGCAAGATTTTGGCCTCTTATATCTCTAGATAGCGTTCGAAGAGGGCTTTGCCCTTGTCCTCTTCAGTCCTCTGCCAGATGAGGTCAGCACCTTGGAAGTCAGGAATACTCTTATTCTTAACTACCCCACACATGCTTTTATGTAGTCACCAGAACAATTTCAGTGGCTTGTCTGTGCTTACTCTTTGACATACCTCTCTCCATTTTTCAGTTTTAACCACCTTAACCAGTTTTATGAAGTAGCTTACTTTTGTGTGCATCTCTCTTTTTAAGTGCATCAATGGACTATGATGGGCAACTCTGTTCTTCTTGGGGTTTTGCCATTTCCGTACAGTACTACGCTTATCCACCCAGGCCTTTTCCACCTCACAATTCCACCAAGGTGGCTGCTCTCAGATTTTTTCCTGCCATGAAGCTTTCTGCGCCTGTCGCGCCTTATTTTACTCACCACATCTTGCCCTGTACTGTCATACTGGAAAGTCTTGACAGTTGACTTGTGCTGCCTGGTTCTGCTTTTCTCCACCAATATGCTGCAAGGGTGGTGGTCCCTGCCGTGGTACCCTGTGACACCTCATCTACACACTATTGAGTGAAGGAGAAACCAGCGCCAGATCTATAACACTTCCTCATCACCTGGACGACTTGTTTTCCTAGTAACACAGCCATTGTTGATACAAACCAGGTCAATGGTTTCAAGTGCAGTATCGAGCTACCCCCCCCCCCCCCCTGTGTTTTGGGGAAAATGTTTTCCCATGATCTGCCTTTAGCGTTGAAATCGCCACAAAAAATAAAATTTCTCTCGTGACCTAATATGTCACTTAAGCACTGCCACTTCTGGGAATCCACACTCGCGTTCCAGGTATAAACATTAACCAACACGAATGGTAGACCGGATTGAACTCTAACCACCTGTATTTTATGTCGTCACTTTCCCAACTGGACATATCTAGCTCTGAATACACCATACTGTCGCGAATGAGAATCGCCATTCCTAGATGTCGCCTGTTGTAGAAACATTTGATGCCAGCAATTTGGAGTAACTGATCACCCAATCTCGTCTCTTGAAGCGCTACAATGTCGTTCCTGTATACCAGGTTTTCTATAATAGGGTCTCGTTGTTTTACGCTGGTACAGTTCCAATATAGAATACGAGTATTCCTGAGTCCCATATGGTTACATTTGAGTCTACCTTGCCGCTTGCGGCCTCTCCGTCGCCTTGTTAAACGATGTTCCGCCATGTTGAAAACCCGAACACCACAGAAACACACATGCTGCGAAATAGCATCGGCGAAGTTCTTGAGAAGAAACCAATGGTTTTACATCCTAGCCATCTCCTACGCGAAAAATGGAACGGTCACAAAACAAAACGACCGTTCGCCGCCATCTTGACCGGAACAGTCACTATTCTATTCTTCCATTTTATGCACATAATCCCAAAGGGCGGTAGCTTGTTGTTTCCAATATATATATATATATATATATATATATATATATATATATATATATATATATATATATATATATATATATATATATACACGAGTCTAAGGTCTTTCCTATCAAATTCTAGATCTGAAAGCACCTTCATCATGTTCATATGTCTTACTTTATCGAAAGGCTTTGTGTAATCAATAAAACAAAGATGTAGATCTTTGTTTACTTCTATAGAACGTTCAATTAATGTTCGCAGCATATACAAGGCATTTATTGTACACTTGCCGTCAAGAACTCCCAATTTTCTTCTCCTATTTCAGGTTGTAATTTCTTCCTAACTCTTTGCATGATGATTCTTAGCAAAATCTTCGTGATGTGGCTAATTATACTATTGTCAAATTATCTTTTACTGTATTCATTATTTGCATGTAAAGAAATCCCTTTACAATCCCACATTATTCACAGAAACATAAAATCTAATATGTTACGTCACTTCCGCCATTCCAACTTCCGCCATGAAACAAACCAGTAAGATAACACATCTCCTGCTCTGGTCGTACATCATCAAAATCGTCTGTCTCCCCGTCTCCTGGATAATCCGATCTCAGATTTCTCCCTGCGCTAGGGGGCCTACCGGCAGATTTATTTCTCATCTTGACAAATTTGATCAGACAATGTCTTGTCTGAAGATGGCGTCCTGCGCACCAGACCCTCATGCGGCCGGTGCGCAAGGATTTATCAGGGCTGCGGCAGTGCACATTCGGTGAGCTTACGTCGTTACATGATATATGAGTTCCCAAAGTTAATTCTGAAATGTTGATGTTAATTTTACATTTGATTAATGAGAATGGATTATTCAACTAACGTTGACCAAATCACATGAAATCCACATGGATTCTTCAATTCTTAAATGCACGGCGTTATCATTACCATCATCTAGTGACACGAGCTGGCTTCTGAAAGAACGAACCATAGGAAACTGTGTGAACACAGCTACAACATTTTGTTAAATTAGTTACGAATATAGGGCACATCATCATCATCATCATCATCATCATCATCATCATCATCATCATCATCATCATCATCGTCGTCGTCATCATCATCATCATCATCATCATCGTCGTCATCATCGTTATCAACAACAACAACAGCAAGTCCTCTACATCCCAAGGTAGAAGTAGAATAACAAAACACCCAAGGTGTTTTAACCTGAAACATATCTCGGCAGTTCACCTGAACTCATTTGATCACACCATATTTAGAAGCACATTTGTCTCCCGCGTCCCGCGGACTGCGAGCCAATCGCTTTCCAGCGACTAAAAGCAAATGAATCCACAATTAAAAGATAGTTTAACCGCGTTGTTTATCGATTAAACATGGCAGGCGATAAGGTCGCTTATATTGTTTCATAATTTAGAAATTGATTAATGTTGAATTTTTAGACGCTTTGCAAACAAAGCTTGTAGCAAATGCGGACTAAATCCATTTCAGAGTACTTCGTTATAACACGAAAGAAGTTAAGTGTTGTCATCAAAGGGATCCGAGCGGCATGTTCGAACCTCTTTGGTGATGATTATTTGTTTTTGCCTGCGGTTGTTGGGTTCGTCGTTTGGAGTGGAGCAGCAGGGTGTCAGCTAGAATGATTGGAATCCATTAAAGGTGTGATCTGTTTAGTAAAAAGACCATACAATCACTCATTAGCGGGCCTGCTGTTTCTCTCTGTGAGTGCTTACTCTTACACTTTGGGGGTATTTGCGATATGGTGGGGGAATGTTGGAGATGCGGCCGTTGTTAACATTATGTAAGTAATGTCATGCGTAGCACTTACACACGCAAACACATACACACACACACACACACACACACACACATACACAGTTAGGTAAGTAAGCAGACTGAAAGACGGAAATCTACCCTACAAAAGTAAGTTGCACATGGGTGTGCACTTCGGACTATAGCAAAAACACAGTATATGACAATCCTCACAAAACACTGTATATGGCTACAAACAGAAAACACAGTAAATGGTTACACTCACAAACTACAGTATATAACTACACTCATAAAACACAGTATTGGCGACACTCACAAAATACAGTATCTGGCTATACTCATGAAACACAGTATTGGCTACTCATAAAACATAGCATTGGCTACTCATAGAACACAGTAGTGCATACTCATAAAACACAGTATTGGCTACTCATAAAACACAGTATTGGCTACACTCACACAATATAGTATATGGCTACTCTCATAAAACACAGTATTGACTACACTCAAAAGATACAGTATTAGCTACACTCATAAAACACATTATATGGCTATACTCATACCATAGTATGAAAACCAATGCAAGGCAGTCTGTTGCCAAATCGCCCGCAGCTGTGCTTCGAACGCGGTATGCGATATTGCGAATTGCTTCCGTAGCACCTTTTCATCACAAAGAGGGCATGCATGTTCTGACACATATTTTATTTGAACCTGTTTGCTAGTCTTGTGTCGTAGGTTCTTATTACTGTTTAATCCCTGCATTGCCATGCCGAGTCTACGCCTGTCTTCCTTGGAACAGTTTCTATTGTTACTGATTGTCCAAAGTATTTAACGCGGCGCTCACTAAAACCCACATCCCACATTGTGCCAACGGCTTCAGGCGGCGGAGCGAGGTTTGGAGTGTACAATCCTGATCATAGTGCGAGGAAATGCAACTTTAAGACTAAATGTCATGGCATGGCAGACCAGGCTCTAAGCCAGGGGTGGCCAACACGAGGCCCGCCGGACGTCATGTTGCGGCCCGCGGAGTGGAAAGCGATGATGTGGTCGAGGCTGTAGCACGCTTGCTTGTTTACTTTAATTAACCAAAAAAAAAAAAAAAAAATTAGGTGCGTGGCCCGGCAGAAAATATTATTTCTGAAATTTGGCCCGCCTGCTGAAAAGGTTGGCCACCCCTGCTCTAAGCCTTGGTCGGTAACTGATCTAGTATCGAAGCCCACCCAGGCGGACAGTTAGAGCATTGTTTTGCTGATCCAGCAGCTTCTGCAGCTTGTCTTGTTCCAGACGTAATGGTATTACCTTTCCTCTGGAGTAGACTAGGCAGGTCTCCGGTCTCCGTGGCCAAAGGCTTGCGAACGCGGTTTGTGAACAGCTTACCAGGCTTTCGAAACGCAGCCGCGATCGATTTGTGTAGCAGACCGTGTCGCGTTGCGTTATAACGTGCTGGTATGGGAGCCGGTCGTTCAGAAAGCAGTGACAAACTACTGAATGTAACATTTGCCTAGTACATCAACAGCAGCTGAAAAATGCTGGTGTTGACTGCATCGTCCTGCAAGGGATATCATCATCACCCTTTCCCGTGCCGGCTGGCGTAGGCGTTCATGGCTCTCCATAGATCTCGGTCTTTGGTTTTCTGGATCAACTCAGCTGCTGATATTCCTCCATGCCACCGTTTCAATCTATCCAGCATAATTTCTCTTGGTCTGCCTCTGCCTCTCTTCCCCTCGATCTTTCCAGTTGTTACGATGTTCGAGAGGATATGCAACATTTAAAAAAAAATAACAACTAGGCAGACGGAGAGGGTGCTCATTCTGCATTGACAACGCTTTGTCTCTACAATTCAGTCAAGGCTTTGTGCTATGATGTATAACTCCACCCCTGTTCCCCGCTTTGGGTTCAAGCTACTATGTCATTTTTGAAGCGCAAGGTAGCAAACCCATCGTCTGTCAAGGCGGCAAGGTGCCTGTGCAGTATTCAACGTTTGACTACTCACACAAAACGCAGCGTATGACCACAACCAGAAAACACAGTATATGTCTACCGCCACAAAACACAGTACATGGCCTCTCACATAAAACACATTATATAGCTCCCCGCACAAAACAACATGGAATACAAAATCGGCATTAACCTATGCCCTCACATACTCCTGTTTTTTCCCCGAACTCATCCGCCATGGCTGGTTACCCATGAAATGTGTACTTCAGTTTTATGATGATTAACTCTGAACGTGGACAGAGCTTTGTGATCTAATCACCATGACATACAACAATTATAACGGCAATACCCAGGACATAACAAAGGATAAGCTGTAATGAAGTCTGGGGCAAGCAGTTTGAAGTACTGCTTCTATCTTTTGGGCCAATGAGCGTTTATGTCGGTGGGGAGATAACCATAAATATCCTCGTTGTAATGTTTGTAAAGGGAGATAACAATTAATATCGCGGTTTTAATGTTGACAAGACTTGTTTGAGAGTTTGGTTAATTTTATTAATTAGTTTATTAAATGGGTTTTATTGTTTGCTCTGTACTGGTAGTTTAAATTAAACATTTGTACTTTGAATATAAATATTTACCGAGAAACAGAGCTTAAACAAATTCAAGAGCTTGTGAGACAAGACCAGTAAACAAATTAAAGTAACATTTTTGAGAACATGCGTCTTTGCTGTGGCGATAATCGGACGTGAGTCATTGAATATTTTGCAATTACATGACAAAGAGTATGTTTAGCAGAAAGCAGATCGTGGATGATGTACTTCATCCAAGCAAAGCCACTCTTCTATAACAGAAATCAGGAAAAGTTTGCCAAGATGTACAGTCACACTTTTGCTTTTGGTTGACACATTTTGGCGGTGGGGAAAACTACTGAATTTGCCGTTGTTTATGAAACCCTGGACAAGGCCAAGAAATGTTAGCCTAAAGTCAGGCTAGCACGACATGAATTGCTAGAAATCAAGAGAACAGAGCGAAAGCGGAGTAAGGAAAGAAAGAACAGACAGAAGAAAGTAGGAGGTACCGCAAAGACCGGCGCAGGCAAGGAGAATAAGTCATGTGCGGCTCAACTACCTCGTTATGATATGTTATTTTTGATGTGAGAAATAAACCCTCAACTACGTCGTTATGATATGTTATTTTTGATGTGAGAAATAAACCAATTGAATGGAAAAGAAAAAAGAAAGAAAACTTAACTGTTAGTCATTACTGCCTGTAGTACCTTGTGGTTTAGGAGATGTGGGGGGAGGGGGTGGAAGAGGGGGGAGAGTCTTTAGCCTGAGGAATTAAGGTCTCCTGGTTAGAGCAGTAGCCGCGAACTGTGCTGATTAGGTTTTTATTTTTGCTCTCGACAGAAACAAATCCATCACCTTACCAAGGATTCGAACCAGCTGTCACGATTGAGGAGCGGGAGGCCACTAGCCACTAGACCAGACGATCCTCAATCATTACAAGAAGCTTGCCATTGCTTTCGGAACGACCGACGCTCATATCATTGTTAAACATCAACACAAAGGCATCTGATTCCAAATTGCTTGCAGCTCTTTGAAACGCGATATGCGGGATTGCGAATCGCGTTCGCTACCCTTTCGTCATAGAGGCCGGTGTGTGACCCCTACACCGGCTTTAAGCTGGACCTGAACGTTGACTTCTCATTCAGAAAGCAATGATAAACTAAATAAATAAATGTTTGCATATCCTTTACAGGACATCGCTGTCAACATCAGCATCTTTCAGCTAATTGTTGATTTCTTGGCTAGATTACGCTCAGTAGTTTGCCATTGCTTTCTGAGCGACCGGCTCATATACCCCGTAAATTACCGAAGCGGTTAGGACCGCTACCGATTCTCGCCGTCGTCACGTTACTCACGAGATTATGCGGGATTACGGAGAAAGCCGTTAACCCCTAGGCCAGGGAGCCGGCAATGGTAAACTACTGAACGTAAAATCATCTCGAAAATCAGCACGGGGTTGATTGCAACGTCTTGATAAGGGCATGCAACATTTTTGTATTAAATCGACCCAAGGCGTTAAAGAGTTAAACAAGAGTTAAACTTGTCGAAGCCATGATCGATCCAAGACGTTAAAGAGTTAAATTTGTAGAAACCAAGATCGATCCTAAGCGTTAAAGAGTTACATTCAATGAAGCCATGATCTATCCAAGGCTTTAAAGAGTTAAATTGGTAGAAGCCGTGATCAATCCGAGGCGTTTAAGAGTTAAATTTGTGGAAGCCATGATCGACCCAAGACGTTAAAGGGTTACATTTGTGGAAGCCATGATCGACCCAAGACGTTACAGAGTTAAATTTGTGGAAGCCATGATCAACCCAAAACGGTAAAGAGTTAAATCTAAGTAAGCCATGATCGATCCAAGTCGTTAAAGAGGTAGATTTTTGGAACCCACGACCAACCCAAGATGTTACAGAGTTAAATTTCTGGAAGCCATGAACTTGAGCAATGACCTCCAGGTCTCTCTATAAGAAATGGATTCACGTGTTATCTCTAGGTCGTTGTTGTGTGGGCCGATGCGCGTACGCTCCGACCATACAACACTAATAACATGTCAGTCACTGTCACTGCTGGCTGCCCTACTTTGTTCCCAGGTTAGACATAGTCACATTAATATTATTGATTTTAGCTGTCCAGTTCCGTTACCGTTCCACTCTCATTCTTATATTGTGCTCCCTCGCATCTTTACGAATTTGACCTATCGGCGCCTGTCTCTCTCGCTCGTTTACTCTCTCAGAGTCTTTTTGTCTCTGTCTCTCTCCCTCTCTCTATCACTCATAGGTTCTCTCTGTCTGTCTGTATCTATCTATATCGACCTTTCTTTATCTCTCCCTTTATCTCTGTATATCTTTCTTTCTCTCTCTGTAACTATGTCCCTATATATCTATCTCTGTCTATCTCCCTATCTTTCTCTGTCTCCGTCTGTCTCACTGTCTGTCTGTCTGTTTGAGTGTGTGTGTGTGTGTATCTTGCTTTCCCTCTCTCTCTCTCTCTCTCTCTCTCTCTCTCTCTCTCTCTCTCTCTCTCTCTCTCTCTCTCTCTGTGTGTCTTTCTCTCCCTCTCTCTCACACACACTTTATGTCCTTTGACCCGAACCTTTTATCAGTAATTTTTATCTCTCTCCTTGTTTTTTTTTTCGCGTTTCCTCTTTTCTTTCTCTTTAGCTACTGTCCTGTTTTTTTTTTTTTTTTTTTTTTTTTTTTTTTTGGGGGGGGGGGAGGGGGGGGGGGGGGGGTTTATATTCCTCTCTGAAAACACAATTACGGAAAACAAAGAATTTCGTGGCACCAAGCAAAACATCTGAAGGCAGTGGAAATGTGGTTTCTTAGGAAAGTATTAAGAATACCACTGACGGACAGAAAAACGAAAGAGAAGACAGTCTTTCAAAAAAAGATAACAATTATAAATTGATTAAAGAAATTAGAGACACGCGCAGTCAAACTTGTTTGGGTAGAGTGTACACAGAAGTAAACTTTAAGACTTTGCGGTAACTGGTAACACGGGTGGGAAAAGAGCAAAAGAGAAGTTAGTTGCATGTTATTTACATGGCGTTGCTATCAGCCCCAGCATGTATTGGCTGTTTGCGATTTACTAGGTAATGTCAGTTCAGTGGTTTGCCATTGCTTTCTGAACGGTCGACGCCACATACCATCGAAATCAACGCAATGCAGTCTGCTTCCAACTCGCCTGCAGCTGACTTTATGAAACTACTAATTATGAAACTGTGAAATATGAAACTGAATAATAAAACTGCGAATTATGAAAATGCAAATTATAAAATTGGGAATTGCGAGTCTCACTATCCCCCTAAGCTACAACGCCGGTTGCAAGAAGACTGTCTTCTACTGTCATCTACTGCCTATGGTACCTTGTGGTATAGGGCCGTATAGCACAATCATGAACTACGCTTGAGTTCAAAGTGAACAAACGCGAAATAAAAAAAACAAACACATGTCCTTGTTTCCATGCCTAAAATAGGTACTATATAGGAAATGTCCTGGGAAGTAAAGACAGCCCACATGATATGCATTACATCACTCAAGGAGTGCCGATTGTTCCATGAAAGATATGGGACTTGCACCATTTATCCAGTACACTTACGGGCATATTCAGTATAGATGAGCCAGTGTCGCCCACGCCTGTGGTTACCGGTTATAATGCCACAAACACATTATGAGAAAACATCTGGAACATGTTGTGACAACCGGACAGATTTGTGGAGAGAGAGAGAGATAGATAGAGAGAGAGAGAGAGAGAGAGAGAGAGAGAGAGAGAGAGAGAGAGAGAGAGAGAGAGAGAGAGAGAGACAGACAGACAGACAGACAGACAGAGACAGAGACAGACAGAGAGAGAGACAGACAGAGAGAGAGACAGAACATTCTAGACAGTCTTGTGTCATGGCACGGAAGGCAGTAATTCATACATAGATACATGCCGTTGGTGATCGCAAGATGTGGATAAGCATGATCTCCCCCACCAGTTGTCAAGATAACGTCAAACGTTTCATAAACGGGAAAAACATAAAACAAGATGACGGCACGGCATCTAATGAAAAAGTGTAAACCGAACTGCTTTAGTAATTTCCCGAAAAGTATGTTTCAAAGAGATTGGACTGTGTTCAGTTAGTCTGCAGCCTGCTTCCATTGGAAACTACATTGGGCAATTCTAATGGAGCGGCGGAAATCCACAGACGCGGAAAATGACTTCCAGTCAAAATCGAGTGTGCTTCTCTTTCACAGCAAGGCGTGAAACGAGAGCTCGGGTGTTAAGTGAAGATTGGAAGATGATGGAGTAAATGAAGCGTGGTTTTGGGGTAATGATTCTCACTGGTACGTGGAAACTTAGACGCGAAATGTGAATTGAAGGAAAACGGTGGGTAAATAGGGAATTCTATGCAACACGGAAAAGTAAACATACTTTTTTGTGGGGATTCACGCGAGGCGTATAATGTAATGGATAAGTAAACATATGTAACTCCACGCAAGCACATCATCATTATGAGCTGTGTCTGAGCACGTAGTCGATCAGGAACACCCACAAATATTTTATTTTTGGGAAGTTTGACGCCCACTTGTCTTCCGTACCACCAAATATTTGGGGAAGTAACGGCTAAGAATGTGATATTTAATACATTATCCACGGAGTGCCAGTCCATCTATGAAAGTACGGTCTCTGCACTATATCTCCAAAGCGCCTAATGGAGTGACTCTCAACCTTTTTTGGCCCATGCACCCCATCACCATATGTTCAGAATGTCATCCCCCCCCCCTCTTTCGTATTTCCTCCCTATAAATTCCTCCCCCCCCCCCCCACCCTTACACAGTATACCTTAAAATAGAAGCTAAATTTAATAACAAATACTATAACAGTGGTTCTCAACTGCTGTGGAATACCCCCACCCAGGAGGGAATTTTAGGGTTTCCGGGGGGGGGGGGGGGAAATGAAGATTATTTCAAGATCGCATTAATACAAGAACTAGTTATTTGATATTGTTTTTCCCTCTAAATTTTACGGTTCTGTACTTCTCGCCCTAATGAAATTCGTTTTATAACGTAAGTAGACCACCCGCAAATCACGTTTTATGTAGATGTCTAGACTTGTTCTAGTATGTGTTATTAAATTTAGCTTCCATTTTTATGTATACTATGTAAGGGTGGGGGGGGGGGGGAGAATTTATGGGGAGGAGATTCGAAAGAGGGGAAGGGATGACGTTCTGAACATTTGGTAAACGGGGGCATGAGCCAAATAAGGTTGAGAACCACTGTATTAGAACAAGTCTAGGCGTCTACCTAAAACGTGATTTGCAGGTATACTTACGTTATAACATGAATTTCAGGAGGGCGAGAAGTACAGAACTGCAAAGTATGGAGAGGAAAACAATCTCAAGTAATCGGTTCCTTTATTAACGCGATCTTAAAATAATCTTAACCCCTCCCTCCCCCTGGAGATCCTAAAATCCCCCCCCCCCCCTTTGCGGGGGAGGGGGGGGGAATTCCCCACCGGTTGAACCACTGGCCTAGTGTGTGTTGTAATCGGGTCTTTTACTTATTGCGTTTTATAGTCTTCCGTTCCCCTTTTGCCAGCTCATGTAGCATTGTCTTCCTCTGTCGCCTCTCTCCCTCTCCCTCTCTCTGCCCTTCTCCCTTTCTCTCCCCCTCTCCCTCATCCTCTCTCTAACCATCTCTGTCCCTTATCTCTATCTCTCTATACCTCTCTCGCTCTCCCTGTCTCTCTCTCCCTCTCTCTCGCTCTCTTCGTCTCACTCTCCCTGTTTTGGGTATATGGTGATAGTCCCGTATTCGCACAGACCAACCAGCACTCGAGGCTGATGTGACCTTTACTTTCCCAAGACGTTTCCTGGTACCCATATAAGCCTGGGACTATCTGGGATTTCCGACCGCTGTTAGGAATTTGAACCCAAGACCACCAGTAAGACAGGCAAGAGTGCGGGCCGCTCTGCTCCGCGGCCCCCTCCAGAAGACAAAGGCCCTTTTAATAAAGTGTGCTTGTCCTTTACAGCATGTCACAATCAACCTCAGCATTTTTATGGCTTTATGGATTTCCTAGGCAGGTTTACGTTCAGAATTTTGCCATTGCTTTCTGAACGACCGACGCTCATGCCATAGTTAAAATCACCACAACGTGGTCAGCTTCCAAATCGCCCGCAGCTGAGGTCGAATGCAGCATGCAGGATTGTAACTCTCTCGCTATCTATTCGCCACAGACGCTGGCACCCTTTAAAAATCAAATGAAATTCAATAGATTTAACTGAAGGCAAGCTTGATGGTTTCCACCCGGACAGATCTGAAATAAAAATGAAGACGCCTGGAGGCTAAGGTCGGGAAGTGTCTCTCCATTGGCAACACAAACCCCGACGAGAGGGCTGTGGGTAAAATGTGAAGGTCGAATGTTAATGGAGAACGGGGAAAACAGAGAGACCGCTAATGCTCAAATTAATTCCCGGTACATAATTTCCCGAGCATCTATTCCCACCGAGGAAGTCATTTTCCGGTGTAATGAACCGGGCAATGTCCCTGATGGACCGTGCGTGAAGAATCCTCAATGTCCGTGAACAATAACTGCTGAAGTGTCTCCGGGGGTGCCGCATCTCTGAGACTGTAATTAACTGCGGGAGATGCTGATCCAGATGTAGAAGTGGAGGGGAGATGCATGACGTGACGATCTTATGGTCGGCACGATGCAATTTGAACGGATTCTGTGTGGTTTATATTGATACAAGCAGCTTCAGATGCGGATTTGCATTCACGGGCAACTGTGGGATTTCTCTTGGGAGTTGATAACGTTACATTGCACTCGATATAATATTTAATATAGCATGATAGCTATATAGCATCTTTCCATAGCATGACATTGTTACTGTACAGTAACCGCTGCCGTGCTCAAAATACAATACAGTAACTATTAATACTAGACGGATCGGTAGTTAGTATTTTTTCTTATTCCTTCGATTTCAACTGCAGTCTAGTCCATACACGCGCTCTAGTGCACTCTACTGATATTTTGCGCGTGGATTAGCTTTTCCTATTACCAGTTACTGCCTGCTTTCTGTTAGCGCCGATCGTTGGCGGCGCTTACCAAACCCGACACCCCACATTGTGCCAACGGTGTCGGGCGGAAGAGCGCAGTACACGCCTTACCCTGGTGCGAGGAAATGCAACCTAAAGACAAAGTGTCATGGCAGGGCAGACCAGGCCCTAAGCCTTGGTTGGCGGCTGGTCTAGGATCGAAGCTCCGATAGGCGGGCAATTAGAGCATTGCTTTGCTGATCCGGCAGCTTCTGCAGCTTGTCTTGTTCCAGATGTAGAGGTGTTACCTTTCCTCTGGAGTGAACTAGGCAGGCCGAGAGAGGGATCATGCTGCATGGGCAACACATGATCTCTGTATGTTAGCCCAGGCTTTGTGCTATGGAGAGGCAATAACTCCATCCCTTACAAACTATCGTCTGTCAAAACGGCAAGGTGCCAATGATTACCAGTTACTAGTCCTATAGACTATTACCTGTCCTATTACCCTCGGCCGGACTCCCTGGTCTAGGGGTTACAAGACTCTCTCCGTAATCTCGAATACTCTCGTAAGTAACGTGATGTGCACGAGAATTCGTAGCGGTTCTCTCTGCGTCGGTAATTTACGGGGTATATGAGCTGGTCGCACAGAAAGCAATGGCAAACTACTGAGCGTAATCTTGCCAAGAAATCAACAATCAGTTGAAAGATGCCGATGTTGACAGCGATGTCCTGTAAATGATATGCGGAAAAAAGTGTCCCTCGCCATCAGGCGAACCCACACCGACTTCAGGGGTACTTGTAATGTACGTCCCCAAGTCAAGGGGGAGAAGTCATTTTTTTAGTCCAGCTGACCTGTTTAAGGGTTGAACCCTCTTCCTGGGCATCAGCATACCGGATGTTTAAGAAAGAGCGCTCTTATCCATTCGGCCACGCCGACCTCCCTATTACAGACACGTAATGCTGTCTACAAGGTGTGAACTGGGCCTGGCCCTGCAGCCAGCAGGGTTAGGATCGGCTAAGCTCTCCCAGGAGGGGTGAAAAGTGAAAATTAGTAGCCTGCCGATGACCCGCAGACTACACAAGTCAACCCCACCTCCACGCGGTGTAGACTGGGAAACCATGACCGCGAGGTCATGGGCTAAGAGGGGTATGGCTTGCCATGGGGGATGGACTCCCTATGGTCAGATTTTTGTACTAAACCTGCGACTGGCCTAGCAAGCCGGCAGGGGATCTTCATACTACTCGTAGAAAAACTAAGAAGTAGAAACGGTCTGACCCAAATGGATGTAGTCCCGGCAATGTTAATGGACTACGAGATAGATCAGCGATTCAAAAAATAGGCACAATATTTTATTAGAAGGCAGCAAGTCAAATGGTTTGGCCATGCAAGTAGGTTACCAACTAAGAGTATACCACAACAAGCAATGATGTCCAGACCAGAGGGAAGCAGCGGAAGAGGCCGACCACACAAACGATGGATGCAGGGAATAACAGAGTCCATGCAACTTTTATTTTAAAAATAGGTTAATTACTATGAGATCTTAATTATATCATCGTTTCTTATCCATTTTTTAGCCATAAGATGTGTAATGTTGAGTCTAACATACGGAATATGCTGTGGTAATGGACAGTTTTGTGATGTGACATATAACAGAGTTCTTCTTCTTCTTCTTCTTCTTCTTCTTCTTCTTCTTCTTCTTCTTCTTCTTCTTCTTCTTCTTCTTCTTCTTCTTCTTCTTCTTCTTCTTCTCGTTCTTCTTCTCCTCGTCCTCCTCCTCGTCCTCCTCCTCCTCCTCCTCCTCTTCTTCTTTTTCTTCATTATCATTATCATCATCATTGTTTGACATTACTTGTCTACATCTGCAATGTTATCACTAGTATCAATTGTACTGTGACGACCACTCCATCCCCATCTGTTCTAGAACTGTACTGTTGTAAAACAACAATTGTACCTCGACAGGAAGTGAAACAGCTCGTCTCATTCTCCTGCCTGTCATCTGCTAATGGAATACAGGCCCTTAACTAGCCCACACATAGCCTTGTGTGAACTTGTGCATAACAAAGTGATATATAGAATCTTTGACGATATAAAATACGGGTCTCACGCACACCCTCCTTAGTCGCTTCTTACGGCATACATGGCAGGGAACAGTTTTCCTATTCTTTGTTTCCCTTAATAACCCCGACAGCACACCGACTGTTAAGTACTTCACTCCAATGGAAACCATGACCAAAGACACGTATATTCCATCGCTCACACTAGCATAATTAGTCTACTTGCTTAGCGAGTGAGCACCCTGGTTCAGTACCCAGCAATGACGGGGCTCTTTTCTTTTAGTAGAGCAATGCTGCTTCAGGGCTGACCCACCTTCATCAACTAGGGGCAGGATAATTTTCATAAATATTTGAAAAATAAAGACCGGGAAGGGAAGTGGTCAAATCATCCTTATTAAATCGTAACCTAAGATACATGAAAGCCATCATTTCACACTACAAGAGCTGTTTCTGCCAAAGAGTGAACTTCTAAGCACTGGATTGGAATCTGTTGGTATCAAAACATCTTAAACTTGGGAAGGTAACATCCTCAACCCAGGCCTTATCTCAGCCAGCCATATGTGTTGTGATGTATCATGCCTGGGTACATCGTATTATGCCTCTCTGCAGATGGGATGTTTCATTACCGGTCTAGCCCCCCCCCCCCCCCCCCCCCCGATTCCGATTTTTGAACTTCGAGAGGGAAAAGAGAGCTCCGCAACAGAGTCTCCCTGGAGGTGGTACTTCAGTCAGTCCCAGGCCGTGGAGAAAGTCTCTACAGTAGTTCCACTCTGATTTATGCAAACCCTGTCTCGGGGCCCCAACAGCATAGACGCCAATGCACCGAACTTGAGAGATAAAGCTCAGTCTTTCTGAGCATGCACCGACCAGTCAGTCTGCCCTGGAGCTACCATTACTGTCAAACCACGTAGTGTTCGTGGGTCAGCATGGATGAATGGATGATAAGAGCGGTCGTTCTTAAACATGCCGGGGTAGCGGGTTCAAACCCTACAAAGATCAGTTTTGGAATAAAATATTGACTTCTCTTCCTTGAATTGGGGACGCAAATTACAAGTACCTCTGAAGTGGGAATGAGTTCGCCTGCTGACGAGGGACAATGGTAATAGGGAAACCTAATCCACACGTAAAAATCAGTCCCAAGCACTAAAAGCAATAGCGCGTGAATGGACTACGCTTGAGTTCAAAGCTAGCTAGCGCAATATAAACAGAAAAGCAGCACAGATAACGTGTACATTCACACATATTTATAGTCACTCACAGAAACCAATTCATAAGAGATTAAATTAGCAGACACTTAGGCAACACAAGAATTGAAACTCATTTAAACATCCGAATTTTAACCGCTCACCCCCAACAAACAACACCTGAAGAAAAAGTGTAATGTAACACCCGACCAACTAAATACCCACCCGCAATCCATGTGAACACAATCCACATATACAATCTCCACATTCTCCAATCTTCATTATTTCTGTATTTACGTATTACCCCCTCTCTCTCTCCCGATACCAGAGCGGAGTTGTCGCCCATAAAAGCTGAAGTCGCGTCAGAGACTCAGTAAAAATAAATTGTCATCGATTTCTTGCGTCAGTATTCATTACTAGCATTCTGACAAGCTTTTTGTTGAGGATGTATCGTTTTTTAAAAGTATCAAATACGAATTGAGTTGGAGTATCGAGTTTTCGGTATTGCAAGACTCAGTATAGGTCATTGGTGTGTGAAATCAATGATCACATCTTTTGTGAAATCAGTATTCATATCATTTGTGACATCAATGTTTTAATCCGGTAGTCAGAGAATTCATCAGTTATTCAATGTCTGTCTGCTTACCTGCCTGTCTGTCCGCCTGTCTGTCTGTCTTGTCTGTCTGTCTGTCTGTCCGTTTGTCTGTCTGTCTGTCTGTCTATCTGTTTGTCTGACTGTCTGTCTGTCTGTCCGTTTGTCTCTCTGTCTGTCTGTCTGTCTGTCTGTCTGTCTGTCTGTCTGTCTATCGATCGATCGGTCGGTCGGTCTATCTATCTGCCTGTCTGTTTATGTCTCTTTTCCCTCTCTGTCTGTCTGTCTGTCTGTCTGTCTGTCTGTCTCTCTCTCTCTCTCTCTCTCTCTATATATATATATATATATATATATATATATATGATTATGTGGTTGTTTCGGGATTTGAAATTTAAACATTGAGCACAACCCACTACTGGCAACGCCGATCGCACCCTGGTATGAACCGGATCCGGTCAGGGATATGCACTACTGACGAGCTCAAACGAGGGCGAAACTCGAGTATAGTGCTTCCATATTGACGTGGATAGGCCTTAGGTTCATATATATATGAGACTGTATTCATATTTTTTTTTTTTTTTTTTTTGCATATCCCTTACAGGACGTTAAGATGAAAAACATTCTGACCAATAAAAAGATGTCAATTGAAACGAGAAAAAGAGTGTTGAGGGGGTACATAGAGCCTGTTCTTTTGTATGGGTGTGAAACTTGGACAATGTGCAGTTAAGCTGAAAAACATTTGATGGCTACAGAAATGTGGTTTCTGAGGAAAATGCAAAGAGTACCAAGGACAGATAGAAAAACCAATGACCAAGTACTACAGGAGACAAATGAAAATCGTAGACTGATTAGAGAAATTAGACGAAGACAGTCAACATTTTTTGGACATGTTATGAGAAGAAATGGATTGGAGAACTTAGTGACAACTGGCAAGATCGAGGGGAACAGACCAAGAGGAAGACCGAGAGGAAAATACCTGGATGGCTTGGCCACGTGGCATGGACGAGACAGGAACACTGAGCTGATCCACGACTCTGGTGATCGAGTGAAATGGCGAGTCATGACCTCCCACGCTTTCCGGCATGGCACATGATTGATTGATTGATTACAGGACGTTGTAGTCAACATCAGCATTTTATTTCATGAAAATAAATGGAGACGTATATTGATAATGATTTTGCGAGACAATATAACTACAATGCACTTCGTGTGCTATTTAACACACAAAATCGACGAATGTTAAAGTTGTCAGAAGCCATTGCTATTCATATAGAAAATTAGACTTTGTGCAAACAAAAAGACATGATAGTCAGTTTAAAATTACGATAGCAGATAATTCAAATCACTGTGTGAATATGTTTGTTGTATATTTCAGCTTGTGGATGTATCGTATTGTTTTGTTTATGTTTGTGTTGTGTGAATTCTACATTACACAGCTGACGAGATACAGTGAAATAAAAATATGCCAGGCAATAAATTGTACAATATATTCTTTGTCTTTGTTATTTAAATAATATTAACCACAATGCTGGTAAAGATAATGATGATTGCAATGATGATGATCTAAATAATAGTAATGGTAATGATTGTGTAACCAAAAAAATATATAGCAAAAAAGAACACCATGGAAGCAAGCGATACACGCGCCCAGCTGGCTGTCCGGATTTCGTGACACGTGTAAAGAGATGCCAAATTCTAGCATGTTACAGGCCAAATCACTGCTTTCAGTATATCACGCGCCAACCTCATTGGGATCGACATTTGACAGCACAAGCTAAACTGCAACTGGCAACAATAACACGCACACCGGCCAGATAGGACATCTGTCTCACCATGGCTGTATGTCCGCGTTCTGTCTGGTTGAGTGGTTAACATTTTCGCAACGACGGCAGGCTGTTGTTGTAGGTACCCGTACTTTCGCTAGGTGTTTAGATGAACAAAGGGGAATGTGGAGTTGGGTAGCTTAACAAGAACATAGTCACAAGTGACAGAAATGACGTGGCGGTTAGAAAACCTTCAGTGCACAAAAACAAACATGCACTAATATAACTATATTTAAAGTAAAAAAACGCATTAAAAGTAGCTTAACTCACGGAGAAGTTTAAATCTTAAGGCGAAGAATTATCACACGTTATATCGAGCTTTGTAAGTCAGCTGACAGGAAGCGACGTAGTGGGAAAAGCGTAAACTAAGACTTAATACGTGTAGGGAAATGGAATTTGTCAAATCCCTATAGGGAGGGCACAACGGGACACAGAGAAAAAGAACAAGGAGTGTACGCAAACCGAGACATGGGAATGACAGACGAAAAACAAATTTGCTTAAAGGAAACTGTTGGACATTGGGGCCGTACCGCGGAAGAAATCCAAACTGGAAAATGAGCTGGTTTTCTATTATTGCGATCTCTGTCATTCATTCCGCAAAGTATGGTATAGTCTAGAATCCACTTTCCAGACCACCTCCGGATGTCTGTCTCCCATTTCTACTCTTGTCTTCCATTTATTCGGTTGCCTGCCGACCCGGTAGTCGTGAGTTCGAACAGCCTTCAAGACGGACATTTTTTTTTTTTTTTAATTGATGGGGGATCGGTGGTAAACCAAGCTTCAAATTGGTACGAGGACATTTTTGGGGGGAAACAAATTCGAACGGCATGATAGAGAGAGTGACAAAGATTGGGAGAGAGAATAACTGATGGTGTGAGCGAGTGAGAGATTAAATGAGAGAGCATGAGTGAATGAGCGAGAGAGAGAGAGAGAGAGAGAGAGAGAGAGAGAGAGAGAGAGAGAGAGAGAGATGTTTCTTTTTAAGTTATCATACCAAATCACGCTTTACGAGTTGTGAATTAAATTATATTCTTTACTCCGTATTGTTTTGTATTGATTGTTTGTTTGTTTGTTTGTTTGTTTGTTTGTTGTTCTCGTTGTTGTTTGGTGTTTTTTTTTTTCTTAACACAGAAATATTATGAGAAATCACAAAAGACATCTTCACAACACCAACAACAACAACAACAACAACAACAATAAAATAAATAATGAGACTCCTGAAATAAATCACAGAAAGTGTATCTGCAATAGAGGATAACACAGAAAGTGTATCTGCAATAGAGGATAACACAGAAAGTGTATCTGCAATAGAGGATAACACAGAAAGTGTATCTGCAATAGAGGATAACACAGAAAGTGTATCTGCAATAGAGGATAACACAGAAAGTGTATCTGCAATAGAGGATAACACAGAAAGTGTATCTGCAATAGAGGATAACACAGAAAGTGTATCTGCAATAGACGATAACACAGAAAGTGTATCTGCAATAGAGGATAACACAGAAAGTGTATCTGCAATAGAGGATAACACAGAAAGTGTATCTGCAATAGAGGATAACACAGAAAGCTGTTTCTTGACCATCATATGAGAGAGAGAGAGAGAGAGAGAGAGAGAGAGAGAGAGAGTTAGTGTTCCGTGAGTGAGAGAGTGAGTGAGTTAGTGTGTCAATAAGTGTGAGAGAAAGAGAGAGGAGAAAGGCTGAGTTAGTGTTCCGTGGGTGAGAGAGTGAGTGAGTTAGTGTGTCAATAAGTGTGAGAGAAAGAGAGAGGAGAAAGGCTGAGTTAGTGTTCCGTGGGTGAGAGAGTGAAGCGAGAGAGATAAAGAGTGAAAGAGAGTGATGAGTTAGTGTGTCAATGAGTGAGAGAGTGGAGAGAGAGTGGGTGTTATAGTCTATTAGTGATGAGAGAAAGGCTGAGAAAGTGTCATATATAGAGAGTGAGAGTGAATGAGATTGAGCGAGAGAGTGAGAAAGAATGAAAAAGTGAAACTGAGAGTGAGAAAGAGGGAGAGAGGACAAGATAATAAGAGACACGGAGAAATAGATGTTTCTGTTTTCTGGTGACTCAAAAAAAAAAGTTCGCAAGTTGTGAAAAACATTATATTCTCCACTTCGTGTGGTGTGTTTTAAGAAACAAAAACAGAATATGATGAGATATAAAAGAAATCTTCACTTAATATATCGAAATAAATCGCAATAAGTGTCTAAAATGAGAATACCACAGGAACGGCAAATTGCTTTTTCATCCAAAGTTGTTAAGATTGATACGCTAGTATTTCCGACAGCCTAGTTAGGTCTAGCCAAATGATGACGTGGATAAAGTTCGCGAAATCTGGCAACTTGACAAGTTATAAACCAGGTCGAATTTTAACAAATTCCTTCTCTTTGTGATTGCAAATGCCACTACTGTTAATCTGAGATCCGCGCAGTTTAAATTTTAGAATACTAAATGAATGGCATGAAATCGAAGTCGACTAAATCAGACTGGTAAATTACACAGTTAAGACTTCATTTTCATGTCAGCGATTTGTTCCGTGGGTTTTATATAATCAACGACATCACACGAACCAATATAGTTGAGATTTTATAAAGACACGACGTTGGGGATTATAGTTTCTTCCTGCCTTTCCTTTGCCCGTAAAAAAATCCAAGAATCGCAGCCTGTTCAAACTGTATCGCAAAACATTGAACTACAGGGTGTTTGTAGTCTCACTACACTTTGTATGTAGAACGCAAAACATACTCTCCAACAAACAGCTGTATACAAATTGTAGTGAGACTTTATAAACACCCTGTATAAATTGTGGAGAGGCAAATAAGATAGTTCATAAATAAATTCTGCTACCTTTCATCTGGAGTAAATTAGGCAGACCGAGAGAGGGATCATGCTGCATGGGCAAAACGTCATCTCTACATCCAGCCAAGGCTTTGTGTTATGGAGAGGTTAACCTCTACATCCAGCCAAGGCTTTGTGTTATGGAGAGGTTAACCTCTACATCCAGCCAAGGCTTTGAGTTATGGAGAGGTTAACCTCTACATCCAGCCAAGACTTTGTGTTATGGAGAGGTTAACCTCTACATCCAACCAAGGCTTTGTGTTATGGAGAGGTTAACCTCTACATCCAGCCAAGGCTTTGTGTTATGGAGAGGTTAACCTCAACATCCAGCCAAGGCTTTGTGTTATGGAGAGGTTAACCTCTACATCCAGCCAAGACTTTGTGTTATGGAGAGGTTAACCTCTACATCCAGCCAAGGCTTTGTGTTATGAAGAGGTTAACCTCAACATCCAGCCAAGGCTTTGTGTTATGGAGAGGTTAACATCTACATCCAGCCAAGACTTTGTGTTATGGAGAGGTTAACCTCTATATCCAGCCAAGGCTTTGTGTTATGGAGAGGTTAACCTCTACATCCAGCCAAGGCTTTGTGTTATGGAGAGGTTAACCTCTACATCCAGCCAAGGCTTTGTGTTATGGAGAGGTTAACCTCTACATCCAGCCATGGCTTTGTTTTTATGGAGAGGTTAACCTCTACATCCAGCCAAGGCTTTGTGTTATGGAGAGGTTAACCTCTACATCCAGCCAAGGCTTTGTTTTTATGGAGAGGTTAACCTCTACATCCAGCCATGGCTTTGTTTTTATGGAGAGGTTAACCTCTACATCCAGCCATGGCTTTGTTTTTATGGAGAGGTTAACCTCTATATCCAGCCAAGGCTTTGTGTTATGAAGAGGTTAACCTCTATATCCAGCCACGGCTTTGTGTTATGAAGAGGTTAACCTCTACATCCAGCCAAGGCTTTGTGTTATGGAGAGGTTAACCTCTACATCCAGCCAAGGCTTTGTTTTTATGGAGAGGTTAACCTCTACATCCAGCCAAGGCTTTGTTTTTATGGAGAGGTTAACTCCAGGTTAAAATTTTTATCCCGTTCTCTAGCTTTGAACTCAAGCGTAGTTCACATACTTGCCATTACTTCTAGTGCACTGGGCTGATTTTTGCTTGTGGAGTAACTTTCCCTATTACAAGTGTCCCTCGTCATCAGGTGACCTCACTCCGACTTCAGGGGTACTTGCAATTTACGTCCCAAAGTCAAGGGCGAGAGGTCAACATTTTAATCCAGCTAACCGGTGTAGGGGATGAACCCGCAACCTCGACATCAGCACACCCGGAAGTTTAAGAGTAAGCGTTTTTATCCATTCGGCCCCACTGACCTCACATTTCACAAACTATCGTCTATCAAGACGCAAGATGCCAGTCAAATATATTCGCTGGTGTTATTATACGCTTATAGAAGTAGAAGAAAGAAGGAGAGACTAGGGGACATACTAGACAACATAAAAATGGAAAGCTATATCCACTTTCGAATATTAATCTAAAAGAAATTGTCTTCCGATGCTGTGTATGATCCTCCATACTCTTTATGAGTCTTCATGCTGTTTATGAGCTACGACACTGTTTGATGAGCCATGAGTCTATTAATGAGCCATGATACTGTTTATGAGCTACGAAGCTGTTTATGTTTATGAGTTTGGATGCTCTTTCTGGGCTAGTGTTCTTCCATGTCCATATATTGTGAAATTTCAGTATTTTTATCCTGCCTGGTCCACGGTACTGTAACAATATTCCTGTAGCATTTCAATTCAAATTCCCCGTTAAACGAGGAGCGTTTGGCCGAGTGGCTAGAACTCCGGCTCCCATTCCGAAGACTCAGGTTCACATCCTCGGTAAGGTGATGTATTTTTTTTATGTCGGGGGGGGGGGGGGGAGAGAGAGAGAGAGAGAGAGAGAGAGAGAGAGAGAGAGAGAGAGAGAGAGAGAGAGAGAGAGAGAGAGAGAGAGAAGAAAACCCTAACCTGGACAACTTGCAGCGACTGCACTAGCCAAACGGCCTTAATTCCTCAGACTCACCTCCCACCCAACCACCACCACCACTGCCCCCGTCCTGCAACGCCAAGTACTATAGGCAGTAATGTGGCAGTACTGATCAGCGTTTAAGAAAGGGCCTGACATTTCACCGCGTTCAACTAAAATAACATCTTTAACTGATCAATGCCATGGGATGATTGATCGTCTTTAGCGACCTACCGTATCTGCCATGGGCTTATATATCGCCGAAATGTTGTCATTGCGTTATAATACAACACGTCTGCAACCATATTGACAGCGTTTATGTCATAACCGTGACACACCCATACTTCCCATTTTCGGCCATCCATTTAGGTTGGTCCTAATCTACTTTTTTTTTGTTTGGCGCTGTTTAGTTTAGTCGATGGATCAACATCAAGGCACACGGGTGTAACCCATAAGTGCTCCGTTCTCCTCCTAACTCAAACCCGAGTCTGGAGAAACTCAGCTCAGTGCACCAACTCCGTAGCATCGGCGAGGATGCTGATATACTTTGGGTAGATTTTTAACTCGAAATCTTGCCCGGGCAGCGCCATTAGGCTACTCTTTTTCGATTTCCAACTGCCAAGGGATTTTTTACGTACGCAGTTATACACAGCCGGCTTCGTGGCTTAGAGGTTATGCCTTTTCTCCGTAATCTCGTATACTCTCGTCGGTAACGTGATGACGGTGAGAATCAGCAGTGGTTAGTATCGCATCGGTAACTTACTGGGTATGTGAGCCGGCCGCTCAGAAAGCAATGGCAAACTACTGAGCGAAATCTTGCCAAGAAATCAACATACTGCTGAAAGATGCTGGTGTTGACAGCGATGTCCTGTAAAGGATATGCAAAAAAAAAAAAAGGTTATACACACGGGCGTCCGATCTCACTACCCAGAAACCAGGGGAAATTTTATTACTAGAAGTCCACGTGAAAAACATCCCGGTCCTCACCGGGGCCTAAACCCGGGACCTCCAGCACTCGAGGCGGACACCATACCTCGAGACCACGCATTCAGTTTGGCACTGAATCTGTTGGTAGGTCTGAATATTTTACCTTGACCCCTTAGATCACGTGCCAATACCTTATAAGCTGACACGAGAAATTCCGAGATAAACTGACGAAACCTCGTTATTGCAATTAATAATAAGCAGCGACTAACAACGATGGCAGTCGCTTTAGGCGCAACACAACTTGGCTAGAAAAGAGACGAGGTACGCACTAATTTTAGAACCAGTTCTGAGTCTAAGCCCTGGGGTTATATCGGAATGAAGTTAATTAAACAGGAAATGGGTGGCAAAGTAGCGACTCTATACTTTAGGGTACAGTAGCCAATGTTCTTAAGTAAACGGAAAACATGCTTTATAGCCCACAGTGTCACAGAGAAATCTGGTGAAACTAGAGCCCAAGCACAATGAATCTATGCTATGCTGGGATGCACAAAAGACACACTTTAGTGTGTATGCGATACATTATAGCAGTGTTTCCCAACCTTTTTTGTGCAATGCCCCACCTAAGCCTTTCTACAATTCTTATGCTCCCTCCCCCCCCCCCCTCCCACATAACATATACATTATTTTTAATATTCAAAAATTGAAATGTTCACTAAAGAAACTTGAATGATAGGTTTTAGCAAGAAATCAATAGGAAATTATTGAGCAAACACAGTAAGTAAATTTTCAAAACATATAATGGAGAACTGAAATTCAAGTACAAAATAATTTTAATGAAAGATTGTTCTATATTATTTTAATTATTAGTAATTATTTATTATTTAAATTTAGTGAGATCCGTGCGCTTGATGCTTGCTGCAAAGAGATTTTATGTCAGGTTCCAATTTAGTTAACTTCAGTCTCAAGTCTGACTGTTTTGTTATATCCAGCCGATTTTATCCATTTTCGAATTGCCCCCCTTAACAATCGAATTGCCCCCCTGTGGGGCGTGGGCCCCACGTTGGGAAACACTGCATTATAGTCTTACCTAGGAGTGCAGACATGCTCAAGGCGGTGGAGGCTAAGTCATATCTTCGAGTGGCTGCAGACACGGAACACCCGCTGTATGAAGCCCTGGATGCAGTTATAGGTCACAGTCTGATCAGAGGAACATCATGGATGGCCCAGGCAGAGGACACAATCAGAGAAGTTTGCACGCTTGAGAACATTGAGAGGCGAGAGGAGTGGGTCAGAATGCCGGAAGAAAAACGTCGGAAGAATGATTGCAGGGATTGGCCGGAGGGCTGCACTGAACGGCAGGTGCAACAATCCAGTAAAATTTCCGGTGTTTTGGCGTGTGGGTTCAACCCCTACATCAGACACTTGGACTGAAATGTTGACTTCGCTCCCTTGACTAGGGGATATAAATTACAAGTACCTCAGAATTCAGAGTGGGTTCGCTTGGTAACGAGGGATGGCGCAAAGATCGTCCAATGAACTACGTTTGAGTCAAAGCAAGCGAACGAAAAATCAAACACTACTACACATACTGAGAAATGTAGGTGCTAATTCATCTTTTCGAACAAAAACTTGCACATCATCATTATATAATATCTCAGAAAAGTCTACTTTAACATATTTCGTTCAAAACAGACATGCACACCATAATTAGAAATATTCAAGGAAAATCTACACAAACGTATTTCTTCCAACATCGAAATGCACACGATCATAACAAATATTCAAGAAAACTAAACGCTAACATATTTCCTTAAAAAACGACATGCACACGATCATAACAAATATTTCTACGCAAACATATTTCGTCCAACAAACACATGTACACGGTTATAACTAATAGTCAAGAAAGCTAGGTGCTAACATATTTCTTCCAACAACGACATTGCCATGATCACAACAAATATCCAAGGAAACTAGACGCTAACATATTTCTTTCAACAAAGACATGCACACGATCACAAACATATCCCAGAAAACTAGAAGCTAACATATTTCCTCCAACAAAGACATCCACACGATCATAACAAGTATTCAAGAAAACTAGACGCTAACATATTTCCTCCAACAAAGACATGCACACGATCACAGGCAATATTCAGAAAATTAGACGCTAACATATTTCTCAGCAAAAAGACATAAACATCTTCACCAGAAAAAGATAATTCCCCACCCCACACAACCTCCAACATCCAGCAATAAACAAAACAGCAGAAGACATACAACAATCACGTTTTCTCTGCCGGACTACAACAATAGAGTGTAGCTTTTTAGAAACCATTTTCCCTGAGAGGAGTGGGGAAACGCAGAGACGTACATAGACCATAGTTTGTCACTTCCAAGCTCTGGAGTACTTTTACAGTCGTTATTTGGGTACGTTATGGCCGGGGCTTGCGTCATTGGTATGCTGGACAGACCCAGAGGGACTGACATTTTGAGGGACCGGCCAAGATTTATGAATAATCCTTGCTTGATGTTTAGTGATGGCTGCGTGATTTGTGTTTACTTGGTCGTTGTTCTTGATGTAGTTTCTCTTTTCTGCTTTTGTGGACGTGTGGGTTGTGTAAAACAATAATAGGTGACGATCTTTAAGTATTGTTCCGACTGGCGTTAGCGATCATGCTTCTGCATATTTGGCGATTTACAATTGAATTTACGTACCAATGGGTGTGCCGATATGGTTCTATTTAAGGCAAATGATCTTCTTCTTCTTCTTCTTCTTCTTCTTCTTCTTCTTCTTCTTCTTCTTCTTCTTCTTCTTCTTCTTCTTCTTCTTCTTCTTCTTCTTCTTCTTCTTCTTCTCCTTTCCTTCTTCTTCTCCTTCTTCTCCTTCTTCTTCTTCTTCTTCTTCTTCTTCTTCTTCTTCTTCTTCTTCTTCTTCTTCTTCTTCTTCTTCTTCTTCTTCTTCTTCTTCTTCTTCTTCTTCTTCTTCTTCTTCTTTCTTCTTCTTCGTCTTCTTCTTCTTCTTCTTCTTCTTCGTCTTCTTCTTCTTCTTCTTCTTCTTCTTCTTCTTCTTCTTCTTCTTCTTCTTCTTCTTCTTCTTCTTCTTCTTCTTCTTCTTCTTCTTCTTCTTCTTCTTCTTCTTCTTCTTCTTCTTCTTCTTCTTCATCTTCCTCTTTTTCCCCGTCTTCCTTTTCTTCTTCCTCTTATTCTTCTTCTTCACATTCTTCTTCCCTCTATCGAAAGAAGTACGTCACACCCTGCATGCATTTGGTCACGCGTGCCTCTTCCAGACGGATGCCATACAAGACCATGGGCTCTATCTACCCCTGGCTAGGTTTCCCTTCCTAACAATGTTTCCAGGGTAGCAACCTTACGGCCTACTCTTCGCGATTTTCAACCGCCGCGGGATTGTGAACATGCACATCTTGCACATTGAACCTCCTGTTTTTCGCCCTCATCCCAGAAGGTCAGAACAGTGCGGAGGAACAGGTGGCCAGTATTTACCTCCCGTATTGAACGACGAGAGCTAACATCGAAGCCTTGTCTGGCGGTGCTCATGCTATTTTCGGGGTAACGTCCCGACTGTTACATCAACGGGCCAGCTTTCAAGATATCTATGATAAGCAGATCAAAGTTAAGGAATCTTGTACACACTTTGAGGTGTAACGTCCTGACTTTTGCATCAATTATGGCCAGCTCTCAAGATATCCATGATAGTCAGATCAAAGTTAAAGAATCTTGTGCAAACCTTGAGGTGTAACGTCCTGACTATTGCATCAGTCATGGCCAGCTCTCAAGATATCCATGATAGTCAGATCAAAGTTAAAGAATCTTGCAAACGCCTTGAGGTGTAACGTCCTGACTATTGCATCAATCATGGCCAGCTCTCAAGATATCCATGATAATCAGATCAAAGTTAAAGAATCTCGCAAACGCCTTGAGGTGTAACGTCCTGACTTTTGCATCAATCATGGCCAGCTCTCAAGATATCCATGATAATCAGATCAAAGTTAATGATTCTCGCAAACGCCTTGAGGTGTAACGTCCTGACTATTGCATCAATCATGGCCAGCTCTCAAGATATCCATGATAATCAGATCAAAGTTAATTAATCTTGTACGAACCTTGAGATATATAAGGTATATCATCATCATCATCATCATCATCATCATTGCCATGCCGATAGCGTGGGCGGTCATATTCCGTCATCTTACACGATCACCAGAGTCGTGAATCAGTTCCGTGCTCTTGTCTCGACCATGCCACGTACCCAAGCCATCGAGATATTTACTTCTCTGCTTTCCCCTTGTTCTCTTCCCCAAATCTTGCCAGTTGTCACCAAGTTCTCTAGTTTATTTCTTCTCATAACATGTCCAAAAGATTTTCTGTCAACATCTAATTTCTCTAAACAGTTCACGGTTTTTCTCTGCTTCTTGTAAGACTTGCTCATTGGGTTTTCTGTCTGCCCTTGGTATTATTCCTCAGAAACCACTACATTAAATGTTTATCAGCTTGCCTGTTCATTACTACGTCACGAATCTATACACGAATCTATGTAGCACCTCAACACTCCTTTTCTTGTAGCAATTGGCATCTTTTTATTGGCCAGTATGTTTTCCAACTTGCAAAAGGCTACTTTCGTCATAGCGATATAGTAATACCAAACTAAAACAGTGAGGTATATGTGACTCCTGTGAAAATGTGAGAGATGAATGAATACAGACACAGTGTACACATCTGAAACGAATTCAAATCCGGAAAACAGAAATCACAGTGTAAGTATAATAAATGTATTAATAACGTAACAATAAGATACAATTAAGTTACACCACAACGCGACGAATCAACGTTTCGATCTTAGTACTCTTCATCACGAACAATACAAATAGATCTAAAGAAACATCTGAAAGTAGGAAGAGCTAATTAAAGATTATAACTTAAACAGGAAAAGTATAGATTTGAAACGTTGTTACGCAATTGTACATGCTCCGTTTTTAGAAAAGTCATTTATAAGGTTTTTACTGACTGACACCTTGTCACCCTGACAGGAGATAGTTTGTAAAATGGGGTTATATCTCTCCAAACCACAAAGCCCGGGCTGAATTTAGAGACCATGTGTTGCTCATGCAGCATGATCCCTCTCTCGGCCTGTCTAGTTTACTCCAAAGGAAAGGCAACACCAATACGTCTGGAACAAGACAAGCTGCAGAAGCTGTCGGATCAGCAAAGCAATACTCTAACTGTCCGCCTGTCGGAGCTTCCATCCTAGACCAGTTGCCGACCAACGCTTAGGACTTAGTCTACCCTGCCATGACATTTAGTCTTTAGGCTGAATTTCCTCGCACTAGGTTAAGGTTTGTACCCTCCCAATTGCACTCATCCGCCCCAAGCTGGTGGCACAGTGTGGGGTGTCAGATTTGATGAGCGGTGCCCAACATTCGGCGCTAACAGAAAGCAGGTAGTACCGTCTACTGTCATACGGTAGCTCAGTCGTACCTAAGACCTGCCTTAATAAGGTATTTAGCGATTTCCCCATGTCATAGTCCAGCTGACACTCGATGGGTGATGTATTCAATATACAACAAGTCGCATTCACTTCTCCTGAGAATTCCTAGCGCCTATTTAATCCTGGGTCGATTTTAAGAAAATCGTCTTGACCCGTATTCGAACACACGTTCCCAGGGCCCATAGGAAAGTGAGCTAGCCCGTGCGCTATGGCAGCACCAAGGATCAAGCATCACGTGCAAGTTACCAGCCTCAAGGGAGACCACAGACCTATTCCCAGGATCAAGCATCACGTGCACGTTGCCAGCCTCAAGGGAGACCACAGACCTATTTCCAGGAGAAAGCAGATGCCTTTCAGATATGCAGATTGCTGTCCAGTTTCGGGGGCAGTTCTGGCTCTTCGTTTCCATACTTGACCAATGAGGTTGGTAGTGGTAGCGCTGGCCACTCTCCTACCTCAGTGAATGTTTGAGTTATCAGTAATTGAACTCGGTTCTCTACCACCACGACAGTTTACTCTGTTATATTATTCTTGTTTTAATTGTCAGCGCGGATCTACGAGGGAACGCCAGACAGTACTCGTCACATTGATATGTGGAAAGTACAGTAGTATTCGTATATTTTTGAAGGCAATGAATGAATCAGCAAACACTAGAAGTAAACAGTGAGATTTACTACTTTTGTTTTTCTAGAACTAGATTACAGGTAACAAAATGGACGTTGTGGTTAAAGCCTTCGTCAGCACAGAATAAATAAACAAACACCGACACAACTATATGAAAAACACTACATCAAAATATAAATATAAAAGTTGCTTATCTGTATCCTTGTGAGCTAGATACGACTCTTTAAAGGATCAGCGTGGATGATTACAATGAAATGCATGAACCGGACGTGTGGTTACGGGGGTCAATGGGCTAAAGGTCAATAACGTCTCAAACAAGGTGTCATTAGGTGGCAGTATCATCCGGCTTGAGGTAACAGATAGACAAGTATTGCACGCACTCTAGTCAACTGACTGGGTGAGTTCTGATAAACTACGACAATATCAGAGAACATAGACTTCAGCCTAGGAAAATACTGAATACTGGTGATACAATCTTCAACTACCGTCGTAGTCTCGGTAGGAGGTCAGCATGGCCGGATGGATAAGAGAACTCGCTCTAAACTTCCCGTGTGCTGATGGCGAGGTAGCGGGTTCCACCCCTACACCGGTAATTGGACTAAATGTTGACTCCTCGCCCTTGACTTAGGAACGTGAATTACAAGTATCTCAGAAGTTGGAGTGGGTTCGCCTGATGGCGAGAGACACTGGTAATAGGGAAAGCTAATCCGCACACAAACATCAGTCCAGTGGACAAGAAGTAGTAACACATGTATGGACTATGCTTGGGTTCAGAGTGAGCGAACACAGAAGAAAAAATGTTGTGTGTTTATTCCTTGTTGATATTCTTTGTATGGTCCACTAAGATCTCATTGTATGGGTCTAGTAGAAGTGTTGCGAATAATGCAGAGCGTGAACGCGAGGGGAATGTGGATAAGACAGAAGAGTAATATACTACCGATCTAAGAACACCGATACAGGCAAATGGTGTGTGTATGCATGTTGATAGATATTATTTTGAGAAATAAAGAGGAAATGACAACGTAATAATAATTGATTTTCCAGCTCGTATCTCATTGATCATTTTATTAATAGCCATTTGTGACATATATAGACTTTCGTTAGTATTTTGGAGTGGTGTTTAGTTGTTCCACTCTATCCTAGATTTATTCAGATAGGTAGCTTGTTTTTTTTTTTTTTTTTTTTGGTGTGTTTACCCCGTTATCTCACGTAGTTGGCTAGTCACATCAATCTCTCTGCCGTACCCCAATCTGTGTCTTTACGTCTGTCTCATCATCTGCACCCATGTTTCTCTGTCTTTACGTCTGTCTCATCATCTGCACCCATGTTTCTCTGTCTTTACGTCTGTTTCATCATCTGCACCCATGTTTCTCTGTCTTTACGTCTGTCTCATCATCTGCACCCATGTTTCTCTGTCTTTACGTCTGTCTCATCATCTGCACCCATGTTTCTCTGTCTTTACGTCTGTCTCATCATCTGCACCCATGTTTCTCTGTCTTTACGTCTGTCTCATCATCTACTCCCATGTTTCTCTGTCTTTACGTCTGTCTCATCATCTGCACCCATGTTTCTCTGTCTTTACGTCTGTCTCATCATCTGCACCCATGTTTCTCTGTCTTTACGTCTGTCTCATCATCTGCACCCATGTTTCTCTGTCTTTACGTCTGTCTCATCATCTGCACCCATGTTTCTCTGTCTTGACATGTCAGTCTAGCTCTGCCTTTGTCACTTTGCATTTACCTCTCTTCCTCCTCCTCCCTCTCATTCTTCTACTGTCTCTGTTTTTTCTTCTGTCTATCTTTACTCCCGTCTGTCTGTCTTTACTCCTATCTCTCGATCGTTACTACTGTCACTCTGTCTTTACCCCTGTCACTCTGTCTTTAACCCCACCTCTCTGCTTTTGCCTCTGCATCTCTGTCTTTTCCCATATCTCTCTATCGTTACCTCTGTCTCCCAGCCTTCTCTCCTATCTCTCTATCTTTACACCTGGCTCTCTATCCTTATTCCTATCTCTCTTTACCACTGTCTCTCTGTCTTTACCCTGTCTCCCTGTCTCTACTCCGTTTCTCTGTCTTTAACCCTGCTTCTCTGCCTTTAACTCTGCATCTCTGTTTTGTCCCGTATCTCTCTGTCTATACCCCTGTCTCTGTCTTTAATCATATGTCTCAATCTTTACACCGTCTCTCCATCTTTACCCATGTCTCTCTGTCTTTACCTCTGTCTCTCTGTCTTTACCTTTGTCTCTGAGCTTTTTTTTTAAATCTTTTTTATATGTGTCTGCGTATGACTGTCTGTCTATCTCTGGCTGCCAGTCTCTGTCTACCATGTCTATATATGTTTCACCACATCACACGCCCTGATAAGCACATACATCTGCAAATAATCTCCCTCTCTCTCTCTCTCCTCTCTCTTTCTCTCTCTCTCTCTTTCTCTCTCTCTTCTCTCTCTTTCTCTCTCTCTCTTCTCTCTCTCTCTCTCTCTCTCTCTCTCTCTCTCTCTTTCTCTCACTCCGACCTCACATTACATAATACGCATTAACCACAACAACATTACACCGTTGATCCAAGCCACTTTCGACAAACTCCCAACTCCTAATCGATCCCCCCGCTTCGATCCCCAAGCAGCTCTCCCGAGATCAAACCTCAATCAGCGGTGATTTATGGGTCATCGGTACGACTGAAGGAAACCATCAGGGTCGTGAATCACCCGATGTCCAGCGTCGCCGACGTCAATAGATCCCTGGCCATATTGCCACATCAATGGACTCGCTTCCGTAATATCGACCATCTGGTTTCCGGGGAGGTTCCGACCAGATTAACACCACCAGCGTCTAAGAGTGTCTTTTCCAGTGTCCGCTCGATCGCCAGGTCCTGCGTCTACACAGGAAGATTAACTGAGATACGTCAATCTATGCGGACACTAGACAAAGAGGAGTTAAGACTCTGCTGAGATTTTAGGCCATGGCTTTAAAGATTTTCTCTTTCATGGCAAATACAACTTTATGAATGTCTCATTCTATTATATTACTGGATATATATTTATGGCAGTAATATATTATGTATTTTTTCTTCTCTTCTAACCTACGGTAGACTCTGTATCGAAGAGGTTGCTAATGAAATTCGTAATCCCGCATACCGCGTTCGAAACACAACTGCTGGCGATTTGGAAGCGGGCAGCTTTGCGATGCTTTCTCATATGAGTATATGAGTAGAGGACTTTCAGAAAGCAGTGGCAAACTACTGAATGTAAATTTGCCCAGAAATAACAAACAGCCCCCCAAAAAAATTTTGGAGTTGATTGCTACGTTCTGCGTTTTTATGCAACTAACTGACCCTATGGTGGGCGTTGAAGCGAATTATATGCAACTAACTGGCCCTACGGTAGGCATTGAAGCGAATTATATGCAACTAACTGATCCTACGGCAGGCATTGAAGCGAATTATATGCAACTAACTGACCCTACGGTAGGCATTGAAGCGAATTATATGCAACTAACTGACCCTACGGTAGGCATTGAAGCGAATTATATACAACTAACTGACCCTACGGTAGGCGTTGCGGCGAAGGTGTTACGAATGCCATTCACAATCTCGCGTAGCGCGTTCGAAACAAAGCGACGGACGTTTTGGAAGCAGACCGCCTTGCGTTGATTTCCACATAACGGTATCAGTGCCTGTCGTTTAGAAAACAATGGCAAACTATACCGAACTACTTGCCAAGAAATCACAAACAGCCAAAATATTATGATGTTTACTGCGACATTTTCTAAAGAATATGCAATTAACATTTTTCTTAAAAATCTACTACTCTAGTACTACTACTACTACTACTACTACTACTACTACTACTACTACTACTACTACTACTACTACTACTACTACTACTACTACTACTAATACTACTACTACTACTACAGCTGCTACTACGTCATTTTCTTCCTTCTTCTCGTCCTAATTTTCTCGTCCTTCAACTGCTCCCTTCCCACTCTGCTTTTACTTCTCCCCCAGCAT
Source organism: Cepaea hortensis (assembly GCA_963921405.1). Taxonomy (NCBI): domain Eukaryota; kingdom Metazoa; phylum Mollusca; class Gastropoda; order Stylommatophora; family Helicidae; genus Cepaea; species Cepaea hortensis. The sequence continues at coordinate 81,912,146 of OY992879.1, forward strand.
CACCATCATCATCACCACCATACTGTCATCCAGTCAGTTAGTTATTGTGTAGCACTTATAGTTCACCTATCGCCTCATGCTCCGTGATTTGTTTTCGCTGGTCGTGTTCACATATTACATATGTATGCGTGGCAGCCATGATAATTTGAAGGCTGGACTCTACACCACCGACCCAATGGTCAGTGGTTTGATCAGCATTGAGGTGATGTTATTTGTTTTACATTGATCTGGGATCCCTGTCTACCATAGGTACCAGAAATGTTTCGGGAGGTGAAGGCTGCCTGTGATACGACCACATCATCCATGAGTGTCGAATGGTCTGTAAGCATATGGTTTTTGCAACATATACCCCATTGCGCCTTACAAGAATCATTTACTTCTTTGTTTTCTTTATGTGTGGCAATGGTTTATTCAAATATCTAACGTTTTCTTACACTCTTTTTCAGGTAACCACAACAGCCCGAAGCACGTGATTGAGTACCGAGCAATCGCATCAATGCCTTCAAGTGGTATAAGCCGTCAGCCAATGAAATCAGACTTCAGAACCATGCCATCATTAACCAGCTTTCGAGGCTCCGCCCAACCGCAATACTGTGAAACATCCCTCAGCAACACTTATCCGTACAATCACGACAAGGTCCACCCCTCGTCCCGGTCTAGCACCGCCTACACCAGTCTTACTCAAGTACCTACTAGCAAATCAATGGGCTCCAACCGTCACGTGACTTTCTCCTCCAATCAAAACCGGCCGTCCTATTCACAAAAGGAGGAGTTTAACTACGATCCTAACAGACGCTCACCTTTCCCGCCTGGCTACGAGACGCTCATACCGGAGTCGGGCGGTCTTTATACCAGCTTGCCTCGGAGCCTGGATGATGATGATGGAAACACCACCACGTCAGGTAGTTACACCATAGAATCTGACAACCTAAACGATTCGATCATATCAGTGTGATGGCCTTAAATGGGAGGAGCCAGACAAATACTGCGCTTTTATTCCACGTTTCTGTATGGACTTTTGGATTTTCTGGCAGCCAATCAAAGACTAGGATTATGACACTACAGGCTTAGAGGTATTGTCTTCAACTGAAATAACACAGACGAGATAGTCAGTACTGACATAGTAAATACTGACATATCTGCAACTGATACTAGTGGGACAGAATATATATGTGCTCAAATCCGCTAGTCATGACTTCTTATTGTGTTTCCCTCATAATGCGAATGGAGTCTCTCTTTATGAGTATTCGGGGAGCAGAACAATTTCTATTTTGAGTGTACGAGAAGCAAATCTCTTTTCTTTTTACTAGAAGTAGATGAATCTCTCTTTTACTGTCCGAAGAGCAGATTGTCTTAACACGAATACAATCCCCCTTTTGGGTGTACGAGCAGGAGATGAAACTCCTTTTGAATATACTAGGAACAGATAAATCACTCTTGTGAGTTTACTTGAGCTATTCAATCTCTCTTTTGTGTGTACGAAGAGCAAATAAATCAACGTTTGTAGTGTACTAAGGGTAAATGACTCGCCGTTTAGTGTAATAGGAATAGAACAATATCTCTGTTTAACGTGAAAGAAGGAGGTAAATCTTTTCTTTTAGTGTACTAGGAGCAGATAAATACTTCTTGTGAATGCACTAGGAGCAAATAAAACTCTTTTATGAGTGCATTAAGAGCATATAAATATCTCTTGTGAGTGCACAAAGGACAGGTAAATCTCTTTCGTGAGTGCACAAGCGGCAGATAAATCTCTCTCGTGATTGCAATAGTGGCAGATAAATCTTTCTTGTGGTGCACTAGGAGCATGTAAATCTCTCTCGTGAGTGCACTAGGGGCAGACATACATACATACATACATACATACATACATACATACATACATACATACATACATACATACATACATACATACATACATACATACATACATACATACATACATACATACATACATACATATACATACACACACATACACACATACATTGCACTAGGAGCGGATAAATCTCCATATCAGTGCACTAGGAGCAGAAAATCTCTCTTTTGAGTGTATGAGGTGCAGATCCGACGCATGCCGGATTGACTGATTGAAAGTTGACTGATTGAAAGTTGACTGATTGAGAGTTGACTGACTGAGAAATCATTATTATCATTCCACCTGGCTTGATTCGCTAGCAGCATGCTATCGGCTATGTGTGTTCGTAATTTATCGAGACTGATCCTTTCCTGTCGGTGCACTATGCTGTTCGGAGGCGTCAGAGATCCCACCCCAATTAACGTATACTTACATTTCTCATTTCTCCCTTAAAAATGCAAATTTCTTAACTATTAAGATAATTGCAAGTGTTGTGCTGATGTAGAAAGCGACTCACCTGCGTAAGGAGATTTACTTTGTTTATAATGAGCTAAACTTGTATGATGTGCCCGTCTTTCTTCCACGAGTGCTAAATTGGTAGATAAAGAAAGAGTTAACGGACTTTCATCATCATTACACACAGAGAGAGAGAGAGAGAGAGAGAGAGGGAGAGAGAGAGAGAGAGAGAGAGAGGGAGAGGGGGGTCCAGGCCACGAAAAAAGATGATCAACCAGAAAGATGGTGCATGATACTAAGTCAACAACAAAAACAAACAAAAGACACACACACACATAAAAATCGTCATATCAGATGGTTCAGCCATCTCTTTAGAATGCAACACAATCAAATACCAGCACTGGCGCGGCACCAAAGACGGTCTGATAGGAGAGCAAGAGGACACCCGATAAGAAAATGGATTGACGACATCGAAGTGCTCCATGAGTAGGAAAAATGTGGAACATGATGATGATGAACCATCTTCAGAAAGGACGCAACCGGCGGAAATACCGAGTGTTTAATAAACTAAAGGTAGGAGACACCGATGCATGCGACTATGAAACTGGTAAAAATATGACCAAACATTTGTTTGTATTAGTGTCGAAGATATGCAGAACAGATGCAAGTATTTTGGCCTACACGTACCCCGGTCGTGCAGAAAGCAATGGCAAGCTACTGAACGTAAAATTGTCAAGAAAATTACAAAGAGCCAATAAATACTGGGGTTGATTGAGGCGTTTTGCAGAGTATGCCATTAATACAATATACATATGAGGAGACACTGAAGCAATATGAGGTAATACAATAAGTTGGACTGGCAAGAAAAAGACAAGGGGTATTACAGATTTCTGGTTTCAAACAAAGCCCATCGGCAAGTATTGTTAATATTGCTTTCCATTTGCCATTATGTTGATGGTGTGTAAATTATCAAAATATTTGCTTGAGAGAGAGAGAGAGAGAGAGAGAGAGAGAGAGAGAGAGAGAGAGAGAGAGCATTTGGAAGAGTAGAAAGTGGGAAAGAGCAATATATATATATATATATATATATATATATATATATATATATATATATATATATATATATGTGTGTGTGTGTGTGTGTTCACTTGAGAGAAAGTTTGAGAGAGAGTGAGGCAGAAAGCACGAGAGAGAGAATGTGAGGGAGAGAGAGAGCAATAGATAAAGAGAGATAGTAATAGATAAACAGAGATAGAGAGTACTACATACAGAGACAGAGCAATAGATAGATAGAGAGAGAGAGAGAGAGAGAGAGAGAGAGAGAGCAATAGATAAATAGAGAGGGATCAAGAGAGTTATCTAGACGGCTCGATAAGACAGTGCAGAGAAAGAAAGTTGAGGAGAGGAAACAAACATCCCTCATGACCAGGATCTGAGCCTAGCACCATGCAGCCAACGCCTCAGGGCGTGTACAAGAACCTGTTGCTGTCTTCTGTTGTCTAACATTTCATAACGACGATCCCCGGGAAGTTAACCCGACCAATAAACGCCTTGATGAAGTCGGATGTGTCGGCCGAATGGTGCAAATATCGCAGATCTGGTGTAAACAGACATAGCGCAATTAAGTCTGAAGTAACATTCCGGACGATCGCAGAAGAAGAAGATAACGACGATATCTAATTTACATGTAATAGATGGAGAGAGAGAGAGAGAGAGAGAGAGAGAGAGAGAGAGAGAGAGAGAGAGAGAGAGAGAGAGAGAGAGAGATTGAAATCAAAGAGTCTTAGACGGCTAGACATGAACGTGCGGAGAATGACAATTGAGGAAACGACACAAATAGCCGTGTCCATGGTGACCATGTCGGCCTATCATCACACGCCCAAAACGCCTCACGGCATATAACAGGGTCCATTATTCTTTTTATTTTATCTTACTTTGATGACGACGATATCTATTTATCGTATAATAATGAGAGAGAGAGAGAGAGAGAGAGAGAGAGAGAGAGAGAGAGAGATCAGGTAACCAATTAAAGTGGGTAATTGTTACGAGATCGCAATTTGCGGAGAAGCATGGTCACTTACGCCAGCCGGTAATGCACTGGATGATGAAGACAAATCGGTGCATATACAGATTCATTTATTTCTAAGTGTGTTTATTTTTTATTTGCTTTTGTGACAAAATAAATATGAGAGAGAGAGAGAGAGAGAGAGAGAGAGAGAGAGAGAGAGAGAGAGAGAGAGAGAGAGAGAGAGAGAGAGCGACAAAGAGAGAAAATACACTAATTAAATTATTGCCTTGCAAAAAAAAAAAAAGAAACATATACTTGGTATTTTCATCGGCTATTGTGTGGTATTTAATTATATTTCCTTACTAAAAATTTATGTTTATTTTAATGTTTTTGTGAAAATGTTAATGTCCTGCTACTGAAAGAAATATTAATTATTTCCTTTGCAGTAGCCCAGGGCTTGCACAATTTTAACATACCTTTGGTAAAGGCAAACTATCACATATATGTTTCACTGCCATCATCATCACCAACATCGCTATCATCATCGCTATCATCATCACTATCATCATTACCATCAGCACTATCATCATTGCCATCAGCACTATCATCATTGCTCATATTGACGTAACATGAGATAACCTTGTTTTCACGACACCAAGGCAGATTGTGTGTGTAATGGTAGGCCTATATATTTATGGACCAGAAGACACGCGAGGCCATTACGGTCAGTATTACTTCACCTACCCATATTGTCCCAAATTATATATTAGCATGTAGTGTTTGGCACTCATAGACGTAGGAACAAGAAGTAGAGACTAGAGGACACACTAGGCCAGTGCTTCTCTACCGGTGGGGGGGGGGGGGGGGTTAAGATTATTTCAAAATCGAGTTAATACAAGAACTATTACTTGATATTGGTTTTCCCGCCATGCTTTACGGGTCTGTACTTCTCGCCCTTCTGAAATTCGTTATATAACGTAAGTAGACCCGCAAATCATGTCTTATGTAGTCGTCTAGACTTGTTCTGGTGTGTGTGTTATTAAATGTAGCTTCCATTTTTTTCGTATACTGTGAAAAAAAAAGGGGGGGGGGGATTTATAGGGAGGAAATACGAAAGGGGGGAGGATGACATTCTGAAAATATGGTGAAGGTGTGCTTGGGCCAAAAAAGATTGAGAACCACTGCGTTAGACAATAAAACAAGCTTACCCACCTAAACCCCCGAGTTTTTTTTTTTATATATATATATAACATGTTCTTTACTCTCTACGTCTTTCTCTTACTTCTGTGAATGCCAAACAACGTGTGAATGCATTTATGAACTGTCTTTATGGCCTCAAAAGGTCCCCCTATTGATATCTGTATTTTTCCAGATAAGTCTCTGGCGCCCACTAAATCAGAATGGGTTGAACGCAGAGCCGTCTTAACTGTAACCTAGTATATGTGAACTCATAATAGCTTTCAAACATCCCTGGCAGTGTCTGTCACGCGCTAGCAGCTAGTTTTACCGTGTAAGGATGCGTGTTTCCACGTCAAGCTTGGAGATTTTGGTGCTGGGTACGTGTTTTGGGTGTCACACGGCGCTCCATGGTTGATGTGACCTGCATTACACCAATCGAGCAGTTCTTCTTCTTCTTCCTCTTCTTCTTCTTCTTCTTCTTCTTCTTCTTTCTTCTTCTTCTTCTTCTTCTTCTTCTTCTTTTTCTTCTTCTTCTTCTTCTTCTTCTTCTTCTTCTTCTTCTTCTTCTTCTTCTTCTTCTTCTTCTTCTTCGTCTTCTTTTTCTTCTTCTTCACGTCAACGTTCCTTGGTCGTCCCTTACGAAATACATGTAGACTAGAGTGTTACCACTCCTTGCTTCCTTTAAGCGCCCGATAGCATAGCTCGTGTGATTCTGTTACATATTTGGATTCTCACTGGTGGTATTGAGTTTTGTGCACTGTGCTGATATTTTTCTTGTGAGATCTATAGGAAATTTTTTGGTCACTTGAAACGTCATGAAAGTTTGGAAAGAACAATCATGCAGGGGTAAATGCCCAGGAAGAGAGGAAGAGGAAGGCCAACGAGAAGATGGGTGCAGGATGTGGCAGATGATCTCCAGATGGGTGTATCGGAGGCGGGACATCTTGCTTGTGACCGAGAAGTTTTCCATACGGTTGTTATAGGAGCGAGTTCTGCAAAGTTGTGCAAGGTTTTGCTACTGAATGAATGAATGATCTACTACTGGAGCACTTTCAGAGATATCCGCGTCTTTTACTAAACACATCAACGCCCTCACATTCTTTATAAATACATTTCTGGGTATGCAATGGTTATGGTTGATGAAATGGGAAGATAACGGTAGATGTAAGACGCTCGGCAGATCGAGGCAGATGCTGGATGGACTGAGGCGGTGACATGGATGAATAATTTCAGTAGAGTTGGACCAGAACACCAAGGACCGAGATCTGTGGAGAGATCTGTTGGGTCTCCCCCAAAAATGGTAGGGTTGACTGCGGCGTCCTGTAAAGGATATGCAACTTACTAACATCCCATTGTGTGATAAACAGACCTGAAAAATTCCATTCATAAACTGGTCCCCCATGAACGGACGGGTGCATTAGTCATTCAAGCAATCACTTATACCGGAATACGGCGCCATGCAAATTTGCCACTATTACGCTATTACTAATTATTTAATACCAGCGTTATTGAAAATGACATTTGTGGCGTGTCATGCAATGGTATTTGTATGCCACAATTCCTATAGTACCATGACATTTGCTGTAGACATAACCGCATACAAAACTGACACTTTCGTGATGGGGAAAAGTGTGGTAAATTCCTGTACCTTCTGAGCAGAAATGGTGGAATGTTTCAGGAGGAAGGTGGTTATACGGAGCCGTGGCAGCGATAAGGCTAGCACATCGACTGCGTGGTCGTGTTTTCGAATCACCTTTGTAACGGGAATTGCTCTTTTTTTTTAAAATTGATCTCGGTTTCCAGGTCCACCAAGAAAGACTAACATATGTTCCATGAAATGTTATGGGAAGCAAAAGCGGCCGGCCATAAATTGACCACATCACCCATCGAGTGCCGATTGGTTTGAAGATATGGATTTATGTATCGTCTTCGTCTTGCTCTTCCTCCCTCTTCTCCTACTCTCCTTTCTTACTTCTTCTTCTCCACCTTCTCAATAACTATTATCATCACCATTGATATCACCATTGTGGAGGGTTTTCTTTCTAATACTCATATATGTGGTATGATAAGTTGGACATTCAGCTGTAGTTTCTCCTTCCTCACTAATGGCTGCCTTAGCGTTGTTGGATGGCATTGTTTCTGTGCCGGTTTAGCCTCTATATGTCGACACATTATGTGTGTATGTATGTATGTATGTATGTATGTATGTATGTATGTATGTATGTATGTATGGATGCATGCATGCATGCATGCGTGTGTGTGTGTGTATGTGTGTGTGTGGGGGGAGGTGGACAGGTAAGAATGTATGTCTATCTGTCTGTTTGTAGGCACGTATGTAGTTAAGTAGGTAGGTAGGTATTGGGTATGTGTACACACAGACACACTAACGAGCAAGTCCTACAAGAAACACATGAACACAGTAAACTGATCAGAGAAATTAGACGTAGACAATCAAGCTGTTATGAGAAGAAATAAACTAGAGAACTTGGTGACAACTGGCAAGCTTGAGGGACAGTAAACAAGGGGTAGGCCGTGAAGTGGTGATCTTGTGAAACATGATAGCTCATGCTTATAGTCGTGGCACCAGATGATGATGTAGTTTATTTATATGCGTGTGAGTGTCAGTAAGTGTAAACGTATGTGTATCTACGTACCTGCCTGGCTTATAAAATTGTAATGTGCTTATGTTTTGTTCTCTGTAATATTTTTATTTTTTTTCTCTCAGTGTGTATGTAACATACACAATAGGTAACAGATGTGTGAAAGATGAGTGGTTGGAATGTTCGAATAAAAGACGGGCCTGAGTGCCCAGTTTGAGACTGACAATAAAGTTCGTTGCTTCGTCCGTTAAACGTGAGTTTATTTCTGTCAAGATATATTTCTGACACATCTAGACAGCTCACTTTGTAAGTTGGTTTCTGTCAAAATGTGCTTCGGCTATAAATAGTACTTTGAGAATTTGTTTCTATCAATATCTGGTTCTGGTGCGACTAGACTGCTCTCTGTGTGAATTGGCTTCTTTGAAATCTATTTCTCATACAACTAGACTGTTCTCTGTGTGAATTGGCTTCTGCCGAAATGTATTTCTCATAAAAATAGACTGATCTTTGTGTGAGTCGACTCTGTCAACCTGTAGTTCTGAGTCAGCTGCACTGTTCTCCACGTGAGTCGACTCTGTCAACGTCTAGTTCTGAGTCAGCTGCACTGTTCTCCATGTGAGGCGGCTCTGTTAAGACAGTTCTTCGTCATCTAGACAGTTTGCTGTGTGAGCTGGTCCTTTCAATGCGTCTTCATTATACACATAAGTTACATGTGGTACCATTATTCTTCTGTGAAACCACATATCTTAAACCTACAAGTAGTTTCTAATTACTTTCTCAATTGTCCATCATTTATGTTTTCATAATCATCAGAATTTATTCAATAACTGGTAAGAACTCGCATTCATTTACTCTGGTCAGTTGGACTAACATGTTAACTTCTCGTCCTTAACTTGGGGACATAAATTACCAGTACCTCAGAAATCTGAGTGGTTTGGTCCGACGGCGAGGGACACTGGTAACGGGGGAAACTAATCCACAAGCAAAATTCAACCGAGTGCTCTAGAAGTAGTAGCACTTGTTTGGACTACACACGTTCATCTTCATCCGATGTGAAATAAGTAACAATTCTATGACCACAAATCGTTTCTATACAATCGGTTTTCCACCCATCTTACATATAACTTTGCATCTCATTGTAAATATGTTATCCCTGTTACATTTCACTATAAAATTGCATGTAATTATTTTCAACATTGCAGATATCACCATCAATTACTGTAAACATCCTGTTTTTATAATCGATATTTGCTTTGGGTGTACAATTGAGTTTCAACCTCTCTCATTCCAGCTTTATATCTATATCTATATTTAAATAAACATATTGAATGAAGTTAATAACAGCTTTGTCTTACCTTTATATAAACACAACGTTAAATGTATGTTTGCATTTGTGAGAAACTTGATGGTTTCGTGCCGTGAAGAGTGGTATCTCAGCCATACCCGCGTTCGAAACACATCTGTGGGCGATTTGGCAGCAGACCGCCTTACGTTGGATTTTTATGAAAGTCCATGGGTGCCGTTCTGTCAGAAAGCAATGGCAAACTCTGAACGTAAACTTGCCCAGGAATCACGAACAGCCAAAACAAGTCATTATTCTGCGCCTCAGAACAGGACAGAATAGATTATGCAACCACATGTATACCAAATTCAAGATTGGCGAATCAGCCATGTGCACATGTGGATTGGCGTCGTAGACAGCAGAGCATATACTCCAAGACTGCCCAAAATACAACATATCTAGGCAAACCTTCAGGCCTAGAGGGGCGACAGTGGAAGATAAACTCTGGAAAGCTGAGTGAACAAATAATTTAAAAAAATGACAGTTATAATTATACAAAAGCGAACATTGCAGTTATAGAGTTCTTTCAAGCAAACGAAAGAAGAAGAAGAACTGCTACGTCTTGTAAATGATATGCAACTAACTAACTATTGACTTTATTGCACCAGGCTTTACCCTCATATATCCTCTTCCCCTAGTCCAGCTATCTGTCTGACTAAATGATAGAATAGAGCCCCGGCGACGATTCCCGGTGATCTCCGAACCCACTGCACTAACAAATGATTGTCGGAGTCTGGAAACGATCCAACTATATTCTGAGCAGAATGCAGATGGCATAACTGTGTCGCCACAAAGACCCTTGCACAATTAGGAAATTAGATATCCACTTGGAGGCTTCAGCAGCTGTGACAGATCCGTATTGGACAACCTGAGATAAAGCAAACAGCTGAAGAACTGCCTTGTATACGGGGAGTTCAGAAACATATACTGGCCCAGTGTGTCAATTCTAAACTCCCAGCTTTGTGGAGCCAAAGAAGAATTTCCAAACGGGGACCGGGTTCATCACGAGAAGTCTCCCAACGGTGTAGTCATGACACAAGAAGAATGAGACTCCATGAGAGCATGTCGAAGTGCCCTTATATTGACGAACCTGAACAATATGTTGGTGTTGTTTGTTTGATGTTCTTGTTGTCGTGATCAATGTTGTTGTTATTTTTGTTAATTGTTTGCTGTTGTTGAATGTTATTATTATATATTGTTGCTGCTGTCGTCGTCGTCGTTGATGTTGTTGTTGTTAATTTGTTCTTGTTGTTTTATTACTATTATTTTTTAAAATTTTATTTTCGTTGTCGCCTTTGTATCCATATTATACATCGTTTTAGTTCTTCCTGCTACTGTTGCTGCTGTCATCGTTGTTGTCCTTGTTGTTGTTGTTGTTGTTGTTGATGATGTTTTTATGTGTCGTGGTTTTATTGTTGTTGTTGTTGTTGTTGTTGATGTTTTTATGTGTCGTGGTTTTATTGTTCTTGTTGTTGTTGTTGTTGCTGTCGTTGTTGTTGTTATTGTTGATTTTTTATGTGTTGTGGTTTTATTGTTGTTGTTGATGTTGTTGTTGTTGTTGTTGTTGATGTTGATGTTTTTATGTGTCGTGGTTTCATTGTTGTTGTTGTTGTTGTTTTGTTGTTGTTGTTGTTGTTGTTGTTGTTGTTGTTGTTGTTGTTGTTGTTGTTTTGGATGGGGTTGGGTGGGGGAAAGGGGTTGTGTAGTTGTTTTATTATTTGTTGGTGCGTTGATTTTAATGTTGTTGTTGTTGCTGTTATCAGGCTTACCACAATACTTCAGGATGCTGAGATCAATAAGACCCACGCTAGCCAAGTACATGGAGCACCCTTTCCTGGTGCCACCTATCCGACACACTGGGAGTCAAACTTGGCGCATGTTTCAAACTAGCCATTCCTTATGGTAGATGTGAGATTGCAGTTCCGATCATGCACACCATCATTGTTTTTTTTTTTTTTTTTTAGATTGGAGAAGAAAAAGAGGAAGAAACGGAAGAAGGAGAAGGAAGAGGAAAGATGAAAAGGAAGAAAAAGAAGAAGAAGACGAAGAAAGAAGAAGAAGACGAAGAAGAACGAAGAAGAAGAAGAAGAAGACGACGAAGAAAGAAGAAGAAGACGAAGAAGAAGAAGAAGAAGAAGCAAGAGTAAGAGGATTAGGCGAAAAGAAAACAAGAAGAAGAACGATAACGAGAAAAAAAAAAACATGAAGAAGATGACGAGGAGGAGTACGAGGAAAGAAGAAAACAAAGAAACAAGAATAAGATGATGGAGAAGAGATTGAGAACAAGGAAACAAGATAAACAAGAAGAATAAGACAAAGAGAATGTTGTTGACGATGATGACGATAATAATGATCAACAACAATGGGAAGAAAAACAACAGAGCCTGGATAATGAGTTTATTTCGTTACAGTAAATAGCTCGACGCAAATGGCCAGATAGACGGGCAGTAATGGATTTTATTACGATGGAATCAATTACTGGACATCGGCTGCCAGACAGGCAGAGATTAAGTCCAGTAGGTGACAGACGCATTCTCGGGCAGATGGTTTTATATAAACCAGCATTCATTGTCTCATTACCAGGTATATAATGGTTATTTTCTTCTCCTTGTCCCACTATGAGGGAGTATGGCGTTAGCAATTTTGATTTTTACGTTGTTGCCAAACTATTTTTTAAATAATTTTGTATTAAATAAACCAAAACCAGGAGTATAATTACAATATAATTAGTATAAAGAGTATAATACAAATCGCAAATGGAAGGCCAACTGAAAGACCTGGGATCACAGTTCAAAAGCATGGAGGAAGAAAAAGACATGACTCACAAAACACAGTTAACAGTATTAACAGCCGTTCAGAATATCATGGACGAACTAAAGCAAGTTCAGCAGAAGATTGAGCAGGATGCCCCTCGAGTGGCTGCAATAAAGACTGAAACAGAAGGAACTCTAGCAAAAATTCAATAAGAAAGAGAAACGACAGAAGAAACGCTCAAACAGATTCAAGAAGAAAGAGAACAAATAGAACTGCTCAAGACCAAGTCTGAAAAACCCGAACCAGAAGATGCAAAGGCACAGACAGAAGAAGAATCAACAGAAGAAGAACTAGAACTGGATGAAGAAGACTACCAAGACCAAGTATTAGGGCGGTCATGAATCGGTCCCCCTCTCCACAAAGATCGAACTATCGAGACGACACACGAAATCAAAGAAGAACGAGAAGATTCGAATACAACTCAAGACGGGGATATAGGTGGAACACCAGGAGAGACGACTACCGGTAATCATCCCTGAAGGAAACAGCACCATATGACGGAGTGGGTACACAATTACTCCAGGCCTCATCAAGTGCGCGACTCTGTTCAGCCATGTAAAACCACCAGGATAAAACGAACTCAGTTGTAGCAACTCAACTAGTTCAAGGACGCAGATATAAGCAGCATCGTAAACGAAAGAAGAGCGAGATACACTATAAAGGCCCCAAATACAACCAAACCGATATAGTCGAAGGTTGAACGGGGCCATTCGTCGCAGCTGAACTGGAACCGGAGTAGAGTATAATTGAAAAAAGTTTACTAGGCTATAATGACATGTGACAAAGTAGACATGTCGTCAGTATATAAACAGTAAACGTACAATGATCACCATCACCATGTGCCATGCCGATAAGAGTGGACGGTTATGTTTAGCACTCTCACACGATCACCAGAGTCGTTGAACAGCTCCGTGTTCTTGTTTCGATCATACCACGTGGCCAAACCAACTAAATATTTACTTCTCTGCCTTCCCCGTGTTCTTTTTCCCTCAGTCTTGCCAGTTGTCACCATATTCTCTAGTTTATTTCTTTTCATAACTTTCCCCCAAAATATCTTGACATAAATGTTAAATTTTTCTAATCAATTTACTGATTTCATTTGTTTATTGCAGCACTTGCTCATTGTTTTTTTTTTTTCTATCTGTCCATGGTATTCTTTGCATTTTGCTCAGAAACCACATGTTCACTGCCATTACATGGTTGTTTGCTCATTGTCCACGCTTCAAGTTCTTGTAACAGTAGAAGTGTTATGTAGCACTTCAACCTTCTTTTTCTTGTTGCAGTTGACATCTTTGTGTACGTAAGTATGTTTTCCATCTCACAAAAGGCAATCGTTGCCATAATGATTTTTGAATAATGAAGACACAAACAATAGATTGCACAATTTATTGCCTGGCATATTTTGCTGCATCTCGTCAGGTACATACTGTAGAATTCACACAACATAAAGTGAAATAACTAGACAGATTCTTCAAGCTGAAATGTGCACATGTTTGCACAGTAATGTCAATTGTCTACCACGGTAATTGTAAATTTACTAACATGTCTTTCTGTTTGTACAAAACTTGCCTGTGTAGATTAATAATTTTGGCTTCTGCAAACTTTAACAAGCGACTATTTTGTATGTTGAACAACACGCGAAAGGTACTGTCTCTATCAATCACATAACCGCTTTCCAACACAGGCCTAGCAATTGATGAAGCGGGAAGTTTCCGGTGTGTCGGCCTCCCTAGGCTCCCTTCGCCAGTGTGTAATATCTTGTCAATCCAATAGGTATGTGTTCCACAAGTCTGTTGTTCAACTGCCACTCTGTGCTGCCGATGTATGTAAACTGGCACCTATTGCAAGTTTTCTTAAGCCACGCTTCCATTGCCGCTTTAAACATTTTCCTAAATTTTCTGCGAAGCTCTTAATATTTTTAATGTTCATTTGTTATTTCTTCTTATTTCCATTTGTTTTAAGATGTCTTCGATCATCCATTTCTTACGTCCCAAAATCATCATTGCTGGGATAGTTGTTTCTGCAGCCTAGCTGATTAGTATTTCCTATTAAGAATTTATATCGTTTGCCTTCAGCCGTACCCTCCATTATGTCTTTTATATGAGTGTTATGTATTTTAAAGTGGGCGGCATATTTCACTTGCTATATTTTACTTCTTTCATCAACTCTCTTTTCATTCCAAAATTTTCTAGAACATATGTTTTTCATTGGTTTTTGTTTCAATGAAATACTACATATTCTTCTGTGTATCCACACCTTCAGTGCCTCTGTTCGACTTTCTAATTGCTTGTTCATTGTCCAGGCTTCCCCGCCGTATAGTGGTGTTGAATACACACACAAAATTATGGTAGTATTTCCAGTACATAACATACACAGCATTCTCCAGTCTTTCCAGAATCAACCCGGCAAGGAATGGGTGCTTGCCGCTCCAGCGCATAATGGCACCTTCACCTGCATTGTCATGCTTCACAAACGGTGCATGGAGCTTAATCCTGCTGCTGTCAATGCAGAGGTCAACGTGCCCATTAGTGAAGATACAGATGATTCTGATGTGCTCATCTATACAGATGGATCTGTTTTACAGCAGCAGAGAGTTGCGTGGGCATTCACGGCATGTTCAGCGGGCCGAACCGTCCAAGACGACTGTGGTGACAACTCTATGACCATTAGCACCATGACGATGGAGGTGATGGTAGTATCACGGGCTTTCATATGACTGGGGTCACAGAACTACACCTAAGTTTGTGTACTAAGTGATTCAATGAGGATGATCCGAAAGCTCGAGGTGTGTTATATATAAGTAGTGGACTTAATTGCCCTGAAGGTTCGTAAAGCCACCTTCATTTTCGTCCCGGGACATACGGGAGTTGAGGGAAATGAAGGAGCTGATAAACTTGAGGGAAATGAACAAGCTGATAAACTTGCTGGCTGTGCATCCCTGCAGATGGCCAGCCCATAGATCGTGCCGATGTTATCAAAGCCCTTAGAGAAATGTCGAGAGCGGAGGGCTTTGACGTCAGTTAGTCCATATCGTTGCCCTGAATGAGAGACTCGGGGGTAAGGATGTGCACGGCCAGCCACGCGAGACACATCGGGAGAACGAGGGGTCTCGTCAACCAACACAGAACTGGCGCTATCAGCCACCGGACGCTGATACATATGTTTGGGGGGGGGGGATCTGCATCGGGTGCAAGGAAGATACCCCAACAGATAATAGATAACTTTCTTGTCCTACCATCTGTTAAAAGCATGTCATCGCATACAGCACCTTGCGGTGTAGGACAAGGAGATCTTGAGCCTGATGAATCAAGGCCGCCTGGCTAGCGCACTCGCCACAGAACTACCGTTTTTCTTCGAAAATAAGATCTACCCCTATAATAAACTCTATCACGATTTTTCAGGATGCTCTTATTATAAGACCTACCCCTAAAGTAAGCCCTAGTTAAGATCGACAGCTAGGATGAGAGAAATGTTGCCGAATGGCCAGTCGGAGTACAGACGCTACTGGTGCGCAATTGATAATGAACGGATGTGGTTCATAATTCAATACGCCACTCGTGTTAAATATGAAGATGACAACTGTATTTGAATAAGTGTAGAAATGTGTACATGAATAAGTGTAGATTTTTGTATCTGAAATAAAAATATAAGACATCCCCGGAAAATAAGCTCAAGTGCATTTTTTAAGCTAAAATTAATTAATATTAGACCCAGTTTTATTTTCGGGGACACACGGAATGCATGTTAGGGTTTTCTCTTCACCTCTGACAGAAAAATATCAGCACGAGCGCTCTTATCTAACTCGGCTATGCTGACCATCTTTTCTACCGAATATCTGTATTTAGTTTAGTAAGTAAGTAAGTAAGTAAGTAAGTAAGTAAGTAAGTAAGTAAATACGTAAATAAGTATGTAAGTAAATAAGTAAGTAAGTAAGTAAGTAAGTAAGTAAATGCGTAAATAAATATGTAAGTAAATATGTAAGTAAATAAGTAAGTAAATATGTAAATAAACAAGTAAGTTAATAAGTAAGTAACTAAGTAAGTAAATAAGTAAGCAAGTAAATAAATAAGTAAGTAAACAAATAAGTAAAAGTTAGTAGCATATCCTTTACATGACGTCGCAGTCAACCCCAGCAATTTTTGGCTGTTCGTGATTCCTGGGCAAGTTTACGTTCAGTAGTTTGCCATTGCTTTCTGAACGACCGACACTCATACCATTTCATAAAAACAAACGCTAGGCGGTCTGCTGCCAAATCGCCCACAGCTGTGTTTCGAACGCGGCATGTGGGATTGCGAACTGCGTCTGTAACCACTTCGCCACGGAACAAAGTAAATAAAGATGCTTCTACAGGTCTCGAGGAGAATTGGACAAATTATGCAAGCCTCATACTTGTATAAATTTTTTTTTAAATCGGCATTACTTGGGTGACGTGGTTAGTGGCACGCTGCACGCCTTATTTTCCCAATATTTTTCACGGCGGACAAGTTAGTACTGTTCATACAATGAGTCATATGTCACGTTTTAATGTGAAGAAGGACGCCGTAGTTAGACTTACTTACCTACTTACATACTTACTGACTGACTTTCTCACTGACTAACTTGCTTACTGACTCATTAGCTTCCTTACTGACTCACTGATACCCTTATTTACTGACTTATTGACTTCCTTACTGACTGACGTACTCACTGACTTACTGATTGACTTACTGACTGACTTACTGACTGACTTACAGACTTACTGACTGACTTACTCTCTTACTCACTGACTTACTCACTTACTGACTTCCTTACTTACTGACTAACTCACTGACTTAACTTACGAATTTACTCACTGACTTACTGATGTACTGAGTTCCGTACTTACTTTCATACTCACTGACGTACTCACTAACTTATTCACTGACTTACTGACTTACTGACTTCCTTACTCACTGCCATACTCTCTAAATTACTCACTGTCTTACTGACCTACTGACTTCCTTACTGACTGATTTACTCACTGACTTACTCACTAACGTATTCACTGAATTACTCACTAACTTACTCACTGACTTACTCAATAACTTACTCACTAACTTACTCACTAACTTACTCACTAACTTATACACTAACATACTCACTGAATTACTCATTAACTTACTCACTGACTTACTCACTAACTTACTAACTGGCTTACTGACTTCCTCGCTGACTTACTTATTCACTGACTAACTCACTTACTTACTCACTAACGTACTCACTGACTTACTAACTTACTGACTTCCTTACTTCCTGACTTATTGAATTACTCAACTAACTGAATTACTCACTGACTTACTAACTTACTCACTGACTTACTCTCTGACGTACTCATTGACTTACTGACGTACTCACTGACTGAATTATTGACTTACTCGTTGACTTACTCGTTGACTGAATTACTGACTTACTCACTGACTTACAGACTTACTCACTGACTGAATTACTGACTTACTCACTGACTGAATTACTGACTTGCTCATTAACTTACTCACTGACTAAAGCACTTTCTTACTCACATATTTACTGACTTACTGACTGATCGATTGACGGACATATTTACTTACTGGCGGACTTAGTTACTGACTGACTGACATAGTTACTGACTGACTTAGTTACTGATTGACGGACCTAGTTACTGACTGACTGACTTAGTTACTGACTCACTGACGTACTGACTGATTTACTCACTGACTTACTCACTGACTTACTCACTGACTTACTAACTTACTCACTGACCTCCTGACGTTCTCACTTACAAACTTCCTTACTGACTGACTTAATCACTGACTTACTGACTTACTGACTTCCGTACTTACTGACTAACCCACTGACTTACTCAAGAACGTACTCACTGACTTACTGACTTACTGACTTCTGCACTTATTGACTTACTCACTGACTTACTCAATAACATACTCACTGACTTACTGACTTACTCACTGACTTACTCACTGACTTACTCACTAACTTACTCACTGAATTACTTACTAACTTACTCACTGACGTACTCACTAACTTACTCACTGACTTACTCATTAACGTATTCACTGACTTACTCACTAACTTACTAACTGGCTTACTGACTTCCTTACTGACTCACTTACTAACTTACTCACTGACATACTAACTGACTTACTAACTGACTTACTCACTAACTTACTGACTTACCGACTTCCTTACTTACTGACTTACTGAATTACTCACTTACTCATCGGCTTACTCACTAATTTACTCACTGACTTAGTCACTGACTTAGTCACTGACTTAGTCACTGGCTTACTGACTTCCTAGCTGACAGACTTACTCACCGACTTACTCACTGACTTACTGACTTACCGACTTCCTTACTTACTGACTTACTGAATTACTCACTTACTTATCGGCTTACTCACTAATTTACTCACTGACTTAGTCACTGACTTAGTCACTGGCTTACTGACTTCCTAGCTGACAGTCTTACTCACCGACTTACTCACTGACTTACTGACTTACCGACTTCCTTACTTACTGACTTACTGAATTACTCACTTACTCATCGGCTTACTCACTAATTTACTCACTGACTTAGTCACTGACTTAGTCACTGGCTTACTGACTTCCTAGCTGACAGACTTACTCACAGACTTACTCACTGACTTACTGACTTCATTACGTACTGACTTAATGAATTACTTACTCACTGATTTACTCACTGACTTAGTCATTGACTTACTCACTAATTTACTCAATGACTTACTCATTGACTTACTCACTGACTTAGTCACTGACTTAGTCACTGGCTTACTGACTTCCTAGCTGACAGACTTACTCACAGACTTACTCACTGACTTACTCACTGACTTACTGACTTACTGACTTCATTAGGTACTGACTTACTGAATTACTTACTCACTGATTTACTCACTGACTTATTCACTAACTGACTCATTAACGTACTCACTGGCTTACTGACTTTCTTACTGACTTACTTACTCACTGACATACTCTTTGACTTACTCACTGACTTACTCACTGACTTACTCACTGACTTACTAACTTACTGACTTACTGACTTCATTACTGACTGAATTACTCACTTACTCACTAACTTACTCATTGACGTATTGGGTTCCTTAATGACTGACTTACTCACTAACTTACCAACTGGCTTACTGACAGACATACTCACTGACTTACACACTGACGTACTCATTGACGTACTCACTGACTTATTCACTGACGTACTGACTTACTCACTGAATTACTCACTGACTTACTAACCGAATTACTCACTGACTTACTCGCTGACTTACTCACTAACTTACTCACTGACTTACTCACTGACTTACTCACTGACTAACTCACTGACGTACTCATTGACTTGCTCTGACATACTCACTGACTGAATTATTGACTTACTCACTAACTTACTCACTGACTTACTTACTGATTTACTCACTGACGTACACACTGACGTACTCAATGGTGTATTCACTGACCTATTCACTGGCGTACTGACTTACTGACTTACTCACTGACTTACTAACTGAATTACTCACTGACTTACTTACTGACTTACTAACTTACTCACTGACTTACTCACTGACTTACTCTCTGACGTACTCATTGACTTACTCACTGACTTACTGACGTACTCACTGACTGAATTATTGACTTACTCGTTGATTTACTCGCTGACTGAATTACTGACTTACTCACAGACTTACTCACAGACTTACTCACTGACTGAATTACTGACTTACTCAATAACTTACTCACTGACTAAAGCACTTACTTCCTCACTGACATATTTACTGATTTACTGACTGATCGATTGACGGACATATTTACTTACTTGCGGACTTAGTTACTGATTGACTGACTTAGTTACTGACTGACTTAGTTACTGATTGATGGACTTAGTTTCTGACTCACTGACGTACTGACTGATTTAGTCACTGACTTACTCACTGACTTACTCAATGACCTCCAGACTTCCTGACTTACTAACTTCATTACTGACTGACGTAATCACTGACTTAGTGACTTCCTTACTTACTGACTAACTCACTGACTTACTCAAGAACGTACTCACTGACTTACTGACTTACTGACTTCCTTACTTACTGACTAACTCACTGACTTACTCAAGAACGTACTCACTGACTTACTGACTTACTGACTTCCGTACTTATTGACTTACTCACTGACTTACTCATTAACTTACTCACTCAATTACTTACTAACTTACTCACTGACGTACTCACTAACTTACTCACTAACTTACTCACTGACTTACTCACTAACTTATTCACTGACTTACTCACGAACTTACTAACTGGCTTACTGACTTCCTTACTGACTGACTTACTAACTTACTCACTGACATACTAACTGACTTACTAACTGACTTACTCACTAACTTACTGACTTACTGACTTCCTTACTTAATGACTTACTGAATTACTCACTTACTCATCGACTTACTCACTAATTTACTCACTGACTTAGTCACTGGCTTAGTCACTGGCTTACTGACTCCTTGCTGACAGACTTACTCTCAGACTTACTCACTGATTTATTCACCGACTTACTCACTGACTTACTCACTAACCTACTGACTTACTGACTTCATTACGTACTGACTTACTGAATTACTTACTCACTGATTTACTCACTGACTTACTCACTAACTGACTCATTAACGTACTCACTTTCTTACTGACTTACTTACTCACTTACATACTCTTTGACTTACTCACTGACTTACTCACTGACTTACTAACTTACTGACTTACTGACTGAATTACTGACTGAATTACTCACTTACTCACTGACGTACTTACTAACTTACTCATTGACTTATTGAGTTCCTTAATGACTGACATACTCACTAACTTACTCACTGGCTTACTGACAGACTTACTCACTGACGTACACACTGACGTACTCATTGACGTACTCACTGACGTATTCACTGACGTACTGACTTACTCACTGACTTACTCACTGTCTTACTAACCGAATTACTCACTGACTTACTCGCTGACTTACTCACTGACTTACTCACTGACTAACTCACTGACACACTCATTGACTTACTCATTGACTTAGTGACTAACTCACTGACTGAATTATTGACTTACTCATTGACTTACTCGCTGACTGAATTACTGATTTACTCACTGACTTACTCACTGACGAACTCACTGACTTACTCACTGACTGAATTACTGATTTACTCACTAACGTACTCACTGACGTACTCACTGACTTACTCACTGACTGAATTACTGACTTACTCACTGACTGAATTACTGACTTACTAACTTACTCACTGACTTACGCACTTACTTACTAACTGACATACTTACTGATTTACTGATTGATCGATTGAAGGACATATTTACTGACTGACTGACTAAGTTACTGACTCACTGACTTAGTTACTGACTCACAGACTTAGTTACTGACTAACAGTCTGAATGATATCGTTACTGGCTGAATTACTTAGCTAGTGACTGACTGACTTAGTTACTGACTGACTGACTCAGTTATTGACCTAATTACTTATTGACTGACTTACTGATTTACTACTTAGCTACTTACTTACTAACTTACCAAGTACCCTAATTACTTATTGACTGACTTACTGATTTACTACTTAGCTACTTACTTACTAACTTACCAAGTACCCAATGAGTCTCCATGCGTGAAAAGAGTCCTGTTCTGTTTTTACTTATTACAACTTACCCAGCGCGCTGCAAGGCGCGTAAACGAGTTATTTAACTGTACTTTGACTCGACAAACGGGGAAAGTTCCTATACTAATGCACAGACCTAACACTGTCATTGATTACTGTAAAAGTACCAAGCGACTCGGAGCACGGATTAAGAACAGCGTCACACAGGACTCTCACTGCTCTCCAATTTCTGAAAAATGAGTACGATGTTGTTGTAACACTCACCGAGGGACGGAGATTTTGGTTAGATTTAGTTTTGTTTTGGTTCTGGTAAAAGATCATGTTCATTACTCGCAGATATCTCTATAAGTGCTTCATTCAGTCTTCTTCTATTGATCAAACAAGAAGAGCCTCCGCACATGGGCAGAACATCTGTAGCTGCAGCGAGTAACCACGTGTATGTATATAATACATCACCCCCCCCCCCACCCCGGGGGTGGGGCAGCGACTGTGGCAGACCGGCAAAACCAGGTGAGGGTAACCGATTAGGCGTCAAACCAATCGGTGAACTAGGGTATGCCTACCCAGCATGTGAAGACAGGATTCGGCAGACTGCGCAGAAGAATTCATAGATGATTCAACGGCCAAGACGACGTTTACCTGCAAAGCGTTGTCGAACGTAATGAGCCCTGTAAGGCATGTATAGCGCCCTAGTCATCCACTGCACCTGTATTCATCTCTGTCGTCTTGCCACTGAATTCAGATAGACTCAGGCGAGAGTGTGATCGACGAATTGATCGACTCCCAAATTGCTCGCGGTTGACTCCCAAGCCGGTATGTTGGGCATTCGTTCACTACCCCTAAGTCTCATGTGTCGATGTTGTGTGTGGGTTTTCTACAAGTGAAATATAGCCTGGGGTATAGTCTATTCAGCATGATCTTTTCAATTGCCAACTGCCGATGGGTTTCAAACACAGTTCCTCCTGGGTGTTCTACAAGTGAAATGTAGCCTGGATATAGATTTATTCAGCCTGAACTTTTCGACTGCCGATTGCCAAGGGGTTATAACTTACTCGTTTAAACACAGTTCTTGATATGTTTTCGCCCCTATCCAAGTAGGCTAGATGTCCAAGCCACCACCCTAGGATCAAGAGGAGAATATCATGCTTCTTCTCTAGTTTTATTAGATGCAACAAGCCAACATACATCCCCTAGTTAGCAACATGTGCCTTCGAACCCGCATCAATAGGATTTCTTAACTGACCTAGGTTCCCAAGTCGATCCAATCTGAAATGAGGACCAGAAATTTCAAGGGAAATAAAAGCGGCTGGGGTGATACTGACAACATCACCAAATAAGTGTCCTTTAGTCTCCACAGACATGGGTCTAGCACCATCTGCCAGTTGTGTAAGGGACCTTTACGTGACGTACATTATTATATGGTGCAGATTGGAGGACCTTTACGTGACTTATATTGTTATGTGGTGCGGATTGGAGGACCTTTACGTGACCTACATTGTTATATGGTGCAGATTGGAGGAGCTTTACGTGACTTATATTGTTATGTGTTGCGAATTGGAGAAGAAGAAGAAGAAGAAGAAGAAGAAGAAGAAGAAGAAGAAGAAGAAGAAGAAGAAGAAGAAGAAGAAGAAGAAGAAGAAGAAGAAGAAGAAGAAGAAGAAGAAGAAGAAGAAGAAGGTGGAGGGGGAGGAGGAGAAGGAGGAGGAAGAGGAGGAGGAGAAGCAGAAGAAGAAGAAGAAGAAGAAGAAGAAGAAGAAGAAGAAGAAGAAGAAGAAGAAGAAGAAGAAGAAGAAGAAGAAGAAGAAGAAGAAGAAGACCCACTAAACACACACCAGCAACGGTACCAATTGCTGTCAAGATGATTGAATTTGACAGCTACACTTCCCTCAACGACTGCCACAACCAGCAAGCAGTACAACTGGAGCGTTAAAGTCCAGCAAACTGCCAA